>JAEMWC010000159.1:227500-352500 GCA_016490735.1 Pachyseris speciosa
CCGGCGCCGCTATTAGAAAATTAATTTCTTTACCTATGTCATTGTTTCATCCTCTGGCCGAGGGGCACGGGCCTTCTCGGCGGACACCACAACAAAAAAAAAACTAAAAAAAAAAGAAGGGTAATTTAAGAAGCGGCTCATCGCTAAGCGATGGCCGCTTAAAACCCTCGTTCCCACTGCATATGTATATGATTAAGAACTTCAATTAACCGGTGCACAAACTCACACATCATGCAGACTTATGTATTGTTACTGTTAACTGGGGATCTTCTTTGAAAAGCACTGTAGGGCTTGCTAAGGTCTCCTGCCATATACTTATTCGTGTGATTTAATATTAATACTTGTATTGTCACGGGCGAATTAATAAAGTAAAGTAGAGAGTAACACAATCTGAATGCTTTTTTCTCTTTCTCTTATTGAACTAATTCCAGATTCAACGATTTTGTCTAGAATGAACTACTAAAACTTTGTAAGCTTATGTAAAGGGTATGAGGCATTCATCTCCGCACAAGCAATGGTCGTATCGCTATTATTTAACTCTTTCACCTTTATAGTGCTTTATAGGTGATTTGCAGCCAATCTCTAGAGACACAGATAACAATGGTGAAACGAACAAATGCTGGTGGACGAACAAAAGGAGCTAATGAGAGATGTATTGTTTACGTCCACCAGCATGGCGGCGATGACGTAACGTGCAAACCACCTATAGTGCTGTAAAATGGATGGCAAGTTGCACCAAAGGTGCACGGGGAAATAAACTTGAAATGAACCTGTTAAGGCACTGTTACACTCTGCAACGCTTCGTGCAACTTGTCTCGCAACGATTTTGGCCGTTGCAGGGTATACTACACTTGGAACAATGTTTCGTGGAACTTGTCTCGCAATGGCGTTGCGACACAAGTTGCACGAAACATTGCACAGTGTAACAGCGCCTTTAACCTGAGTATTTTCTATTTAGCTTTAAGCTCTGGCTGAACGAGGCAACAATGTTGCGGCAACAATTTGAGCTCGTGCAGGTTTAATAAATATGTATCTATGTATGTAAACTTATGTATGTATAAAACAGTATAAAAAATTTACACAAACTCCCTCAACAAGAATCAATCTGATGCACGCCGGCAATGCCCTCCAGAATGCACGCGATTTTTGAGAATCGAGCAATCACAACACTGTATTACAGATGAAGACCGAAACCAGGGAAAACAAAGTAAAACGTAAGAAAACAATCAAAAATACTTACATGAGCGATGATATGACAAGAACCACGCTCTCCACAAAGTACCATCAAGTGATTTGCAGCGTCAGCTTGAATCATTTCAATGACGAGACACACTCAGTAGCAAACAAAGCGAAAAGCAACACGGGAAGCCAAGGGGTCCTTACCGTTTACACGGGAGCGCGGTCGGTTAAAGGGGCAGTGTCACGCTTTTGTACCATCATTTAAAAAGCTTAAAACTGCCAATGCATCGGTGGAAACCTTAAAATAATGGTCTAGTTTTGTTGCCAAAGACTGTAGTACTGCATTGACACTATAAACTCCTGTATTCCATCTAAGATGACGAGGATGGAAATGGATTGAAATTTGAAAAAACTGGCAAGTTTTTTCAAAAATTCAAGCTATGTTTTGAAAAATCACCAAAAAAATTATTATGGTTAGCTCTCCCTGCTAAAATTTCATTGGAATTCATCTGGCTGATTCTGTAGGAGCATTTTTTGCACGATAACTGTTAAAAGGCAGTAATTTTGGCAGAATTGAACCAAAAACAGCAAAAATCCCGGTGACACTGCTCCTTTAAGCAAAAACAACCGGTACAAATTTTCGGAAACTTTTCCCGGAACTTTGCCCGTTCCATTCAATTTCGAACCGGAAATCTCGAAAATTTTGGTTGAATGGAAAGCGCCCACGGAAATCCTGGAAATTCCGGTTGGAAAATGAAATGGTACACACCATTCCATTTGGAACTTTTCAGAAATTATAGGCCATCGGGGTTGTTTACCATTTACACGGGAAAACCGGTTGGTCGACGGTTGCAGTAAATGGTACGCATCACATACCCAAATGAAAATTTCCACGGAACGCGCGGCGTGTTCCATTTACACAGACATTTCCAACGGTCAGGTTTACAGAGCGATCCAAGCCGAAAGCCCTGGAACTGGTAGAAATGAGCAAATGAAACGTACATTTCCATTTGGAAATTCCGTTTGGGAATTTTGGACTACCTTTCAAGAAATTCCGTTTTCCCCGGAAATTTTCCATTTGGGAAGACCAAAATAGGCTTTCCATTTACATTCCAACCGAAATTTCCGGATTTTTTTGGTAAATGGTAAACAACCCGGCTTAATCAATGCACTTTTTCTTTTCTTTATGAGCTTTCCAGTTGATACAAGTACATTTTGTGATTTGTCCATTTTGCGTTTGGGCAAACTGCAGCACTGCATATTTTCACCTGAAATTCCCACCCGGATGGTTTGTGTAAATGGTAAGCGCCCAAGCTTAGTGGAGGGTAAAGGGGACTAGAACTCCCTTTTGATAGGTTTATTGTTTTGGATTAATTATTTATTTAATAATTAGTTATTAATAACAGCCAGTAACGCAAAATAGTAGGTACAATTATATGACATACGTCAATGGTGCGAGAATTGATATATTAGCTTACCAAGAGGACCAAGAGTTTTGTGCTCCGTGACAAGTCACAGGTGAGTTTGTGACAGAGTTTGTGTACCGTTAAGGAGCTGCGAAGTCATTTGCCTCTATAATATATACAGTGGCGCTTTTGCAAAATTTCATTTGCCTCCATAGAGTGACTTGAATGCAAAATTTGCATTTATCGAAATACCGAGGATCTTATTTTCCATTCAGGTTTTGCAGAAAGTACGTAATAGTCAACAAACCTTGTACCCAGGACCAGCAGTAGAAAATAGCAGTGTAGCCAGGGTAACTAAAATTTGTGTGCACTGCTTGAGACATGATGCCTCAGATGGGTCAAGAGCGAATTTTCTATGGAGGGTAATGTACTCCAGTTCTCCCCTGTCCCTCAAATTGATTTGATTTTACTTTATTTAGAGTTGATTTGATATAGCCTCCTCAATTACATGTAAAAGAGCATCTGTGCTTGGCTAAATTTGAGAGTTTATATAAAGTGATTATTATTTTGTCGTGGGGCAGCATGCATTTTCTCCTGAAACTAGGCATGTAATATCAGATGAGGGGAATTGTTGCCGAGACCTGTCTCCATGACCTGTTCCTGCAGTCGACTTGTTGCCTAGTGTCAGTAGTGTGTAATAATAATAATAATAATAATAATAATAATAATAATAATAATAATAATAATAATTTATTTACTTATATAGCGCCCTTTAATTATAGGATGATCAAAGGCGCTTTACAATCCAAGAAAACTAATATTACAATAGAGAATTACAATAAATATGCTATTTACAATAGATAATTACAATAACAATACTAAAATAAAATAATGATAGTAAATAAATAAATAATGAATAAATGAATGAATAAAAAGAAAATCACTGGGCTCAATCAAGGGTTATAAAGCCTGTGCCATCCCAAAAATCTATGCAGTATTCATATTTTTTAAGTATATGTAATAAGAACAGATATTTCAACCTCATCCCCCAGTTTCACATAATATCAAAAACGGACAGCATAAAATGCAGACGGCACACAGATTTGGTATAAAATGCAGATTACAGACTGCAGACAGGGTATAAAATGCAGACTGAGACCAAAACTGTCTTTGTCAAGTAGCGACATATTTTCACTTTTTAACTTATGCTTCTTGTCTTTCTGAGAACACCTCCTGCAAAATTGACATTATTGTTTTCGATAAGCACCAGTCTTGAAATTTTTGATGGAATTGAAAAGAGAGCATATGCTTTTAAGCCTTGTTTGCATACTTAGCTCGCACATCAAAAACACCCCCGTAACATATCAGAAATATATTTTTTACTTACTTACTATGCACAATAGTGCAAATCTCTGCTTTGTGAAAAACATGTCTATTTCGCGGGAGGTGATCTCGGAAAGGTGAATGCATGACACTAGTGTAAAAATTGAAAGTTTATCACATATATTTGTCAAAAAGACAGTTTTGGTCTCAGCCTGCATTTTATACCCAGTTTGCAGTCTGTATTTTATACTGACTGATATCAAAAAGCTTTTGTGGCGAGGCCAGGCAGGCTTGCATTCATATCAAGTCCAGGAAACTCTCTACATACTTAACTCTTGGAAACTAATGAATTTTCTAGACTTTGAGAAATCCCTGCCACAGAAAAGACTTTTGCATAGCTGCAGATTGTGAAATTGGTTCATGTTACTGTTGGAGTGAAACTAGTGAGCTCATGGTGAGAAGTGTTCCTCTTTCAAGGGTAGAGCACGCTTACACCAACAAAACCTTTTTGTCTGAACTGAAGCCCTGTCTCTGCTGTACATGTGATATCATAAAAGAAAGGGCTAATTCATAAACCACCCCCCCCCCCCCCCCCACTCTTATTGGCATGACAACACAACTCACTCCTGTTATAAATTGGAGAAAAATTTTTATTACCAAAATCCACCAAGCACTACAATATTTAATTAAGGTCCCTGTATGGAAAATTTTCTCATTCACGTATGCATGCTGACAGTATTGCAAGGCCAAGTACACCCAGCCAGATATATTGTGCTTCATGTAATAAAAATCTGAAACTTAGGACAAACCAAGCTGTCAGAGCTAGTCTGTCCACACCACTCTTGTGCTTGCAGTTATACAAACACAAGCTAATTACAGAGATCATGAAATTGAAAAAATATATATCATAATTATTATATTATAAATAACAATAATGATACTAGAACCTATAATGACTTGCAACAAACTTTTCCAGGTAAGTATTTGACGAGAATAATCAAGGAAGGAATTTCATTCCAAGCTGTAGTGGCTTATCAGACTAATTAATTTTAAATTCTAGCTTCCCTCTTAATGTTATAGAGACTGTACAGGGTTCTAAGACTGATGGGGTTGTAACTGTTACTACAACTCCACTACTTAAAAATACACAATCCGTTACTACTTCATGATAAAAAGTTGAATTCAGAAGGCAACAGCCCTTTATGCTTCCATTCAATGGCAGCTCCCTGAAAAAGCTGTAGCTATTAAAACAGAAATGCAAAACACGCCAAGTTCACCATCATCAGTTCACAAAGTAATGATTATGCATGTCTTCAAATTGTGTTTTTTTTCAGTGCAGAAGGGGATTCCTCCACATCATTTGCCTTGAAGATGTTTTTTTTGTCAAGGAAATTTGAGGTAGTTACTTGATGCAATTTTCAAATAATATTCATTATTAATTTTTGAATCTCAAAGTGGGAACCAGTATTACATGTGATATAGCCCACTAGCTAATTAATACCCTTATCACTGCTTTTTATGGTAGCTGCAAACCTGACAATCTTACTGATCATACATAACATTAAGCCATGTATGGCACCAAAAAAGAAAAAAACCTGTAAAAAAATGACTTGAAGTGGTGATTCAAATCGGATTACTACCACAATCTACTACATTTTGGTGAGGTTATACTCTACAATATATAAAAATTGTAACATTGAAATGACACTTAACAACACCTCTATTGCATTTTGGCGAGATTATATACCCCACAATATAAAAAAAAATTCATGTACTGCATTAACCACTACATGTCATGAATTTTGGGGGGAGAAAAAGTCAACTCAAAAGGCTTTAGGTTCACTGATTAGTGGAAAAAAGATTGACATTTGTGCCTTATTTTTCTGATTCCCATAAACCAGACCATTTTCTAATAAAAAATTCAACAAAGAGCAAGGATTCAAAATTGTGATAACACAAATGCTTGCATTTTAACTGCACTTTTAAATTTGCTTTTTAATTAAATGTAGGAACACTGTAGAAACTACGTATTTCATGCCATGTGCAGTATTCTCAAACTTGAGCTTACAAAACCAAGAATTCTGTATATTCATTTTATGCTTAGAAATGCAGTAACAGTCAAACCTCAATTATCCACACTTCTTGATTATCCGGACCATTTCCTCTGTCATAGATTTTTCATGAATATTAACAAGGCAAAGATCCCTAGAAACTACCATTATGACCTACAAGGTATTTCAAATTTAGCATTGAAAAAAGCGTTTGAAGCAGGTTTGTTTTCCTTCCAAAGAGTGAACATTTTAAACCACAAATTTTTCATGAAGTTCACTTGTACTAAACAGTACACTATTGCATTTAATCGCTGATTTCCCAATTGGCTGAGTTCAATAAAGTATTTTGTCTCACTAACATTCATATTTTCGATTATCCAGACTCTACATTATCCGGACTATTTAGTCCAGCCCCGGCAAGTCCAGATAATCAAGGTTCAACTGTATTGGTTGGTATTTAAAGTGGACTATCCATTGTCTAGATATAAATTCACTAAAAGCTTTATATGGCTGTGTTGCTCACTAGAAGTACAAGATATTACTTGTATTAAATATTATGATAAGCTAATTCAATTATCAGAGGAACTCAGGAACATTTGGATCAGCTATGGTACATGTCCCTCTCACCAGCACAGCTGTCCAGGGCAGTACTTGGCAATCAGTTCCTCATAGTATGGGGTCACAGCCGCAATGTCAGGCAATGCATCAGACTTGGAGTACAGGTCATATTTACTACAAAGGAAGCTCACTGTGTAAGAATGCAGATAATGGAACTAAAAATCCTGACACTTCTCTAAGCTTGCTTATTATGATTCTGCCACTACAGCAGTATTACCAGGTTAATTTTTGACTACACACTTCTACAGTAAAACCCCCATTAAACAGCCACCCTCTATTAATTCGGTGGCCAGTAATCAAAGTCCTGATGAGGGTTCTTGTATTGTTTTTTTTTAACCTCTATTAAGCAGCCAGCCTTCAATAAGTGGCCATAATCCTTATGTCCAAGGGTGGCCACTTAAGGTTACCATGTGGGGTGTCCCTAAGCTAAGGGCTGTAATGGCTCTGGATTACAGCCCAGATATCAAATTAAAGCTAGTAGTACTAGCTATTCGAACATTTCATTATTTTTTTAAGAAAATGATGTACTGAATGCTCCACCGAGTCTAAACTTGAAGGTCTAAATCATCTTTTGAAAGCTATAACTAAATACGATTTTTGAATTTTGGGAATTTGATATTTTTCTGAAAGTCTGGAATGCAGAAGCTACAAAAACATATTGGGGTTTTCCTTCATACAATTCCATTCAAAAGTTACAGAGCATTCTCAAATTTGTTAGAAAAAATATGAAGCAACCGCACAGAAATTGCTCTCAGCAAAAAATGTTTTTGAATTATCTAGTAATTTTCTGACATGTTTTTGTTGAAGATAAGTTAATCTAGTGACAGTCCAATTATGACCAAAATCGAACAAATCGCCCTTGATTTGTAACTCTATAAAGTGTCCCCTTCAAGACAAAAATAAACTTTGCGAAAATAGCGCTTGAAAAAAATTTTCATGACACAAACAAACACTGCACCCAAACACCTCCATCAATGATCAGCCAATCAATTTACACTAACTTTTCTTCCGGGCACCCACTGTGGAAATTTATCACCACACAAACACTCATGCTCTGGACAGTTCACTGGTTTAACATTTTGTTGTGCATTCTCCACCAATTATTAAGTTTACTTGACCCATCGCCATAGCCACAAAATAGGTACCCATAGGGTACCAGTGTGGGCTGCCATATAGAAATGTCAAAGGTTTAATTTTGCTGTCATTTCATACTTTATAGAAGATATCAGAGATTAGGGGACTGCATTAGACATGCGAAATGAAAATCTGTAGTTTGCAAAATGTGAAATTGGTGACGATATTTGACCCTTTTCTATTAATTTCTGAAGAGAAAATGGCGAGCCAAAATTGCTGAAAAATATAACAACAAGAGATAACCAGAAATATCACACCAGGGATATTAAAAAAACAAAGAGCCGATAATTATTGTTTGTTTTGTACATTCGAACACGTATTTCTTTCTGGACTTATCTACTCACAAAAAATCATAGACCTCATCCACTGGCAGGGACCGCACAGGGGAGGGGGTTGGTCCCCCACTTTTCAACAGAAACCTGATTATTCGTGTTTTAAAACACCACTTAAGTTTTTTTTCATGTTAGTTTTAAATGCATTTCCAGCCATTTCATAGGACTTTAATTTAAAAATTTTCGGGGGGGGGGGGGGAGCATGTCCCTGGAACTCCCCCCCCCCCCCCCCCCCGTCTAGTTGACTCATGCTAACACATTTAAACTGAGGCCCCACCCCCCCCCCTCCCATTGCAAACTTGCTTAGCAGGACCTGGTTGGAGCTTAAACATTTATTTCTCTGATATTGAAAAGCTTTTGATCATAATTAGGTTAATCAAGGGTCAGCATATTCCCGAGCATTGAGATGGCATGTGAGAAAGATCCAGACAGCTGTTATAGGCATCCCAATATGCCCATGGACTCTTCATGGTTGCTGTGGAAATGTTTTCTTTCATTTGCATCTGAATGCTGTAACATATTACGATAAATATGAACACCGCAAGGAGAATAATAGTCATCTCCTGTGATATGTGCCTCCGATGATTTTCAAGGTCAAAACATTTTGAATCTTCAACAGGCTCTGAAAAATATGGCTCATTTATTTCGTCTTCGTTCTGAACTGCTGCACTTAGAGCAAAATGTAAATGTTTAAAACTAATGACTGACAAAATGCCTGTTGCATTACCATCTTAAAAGTGTAAACATTGTCTTGTCTAAATTTCTCTAGCTACAGAGTTTCATTTTGCAAAGTACATATTTCATTTTGCAAAATACAGATTTTCATATCGCAAACTACAGATTTCATTTCACAAGCATCAGATTTTCATTTCCGTCTATTTCATTCTGCCAAGTATAGTAAGCCTTTCAAACACAGGAACGGTCAGAAACGTGAGCTGACAAGTGCAAACTAAACAGTTTCAAAGACAGGAATGCATCACCACTTTGAAGGAGACGACTTAACCTTGCTGCAAAATAAACATCGCTGCCTTTTATTCAGTCGAGATTCACACTCTGCATGCTGTGATAAGTCGGGGAACTAATTTTGTCTAAAAGCATCAGAAATTGTACTTACTTTAGACATAATGCAAACAAACAAAAACAAAAGGAGAAAACATGGTTCGACTAGATTCGACAAGCAAGGATGATGCAATCCTTTTGTCTGATTGGTTTCCTTGCTCCCAAGGGACATCACGTGAGGTTTACAGAGGGACAAAACATTTCAATAGCATAAGTGTGAGCTACCACAGGTAGCCTACACAAAAACTAAAAGTGCACAACCTTCAGAAAGCAAAGCAACTTTTTCGCATCCAATATATTTCCTGTGCAAGTTGCCCCAGCTGGCTGCAGTTGCATTAACATACTGTCAACGTTTGTATCTGGTACAAATATGCTATATCCCAATTTCTTGCTGATTATTCACTTGTTTTGAATTTTTTGTTGTTTCTTGAAAGATCACTGTAAAAAGTTCATTTTTATGGAAAAAAATAAAAATTGAAAAATTTTATACCCAGAACATACATGGTAACGTTAATGGGGGTTGAACTGTATTTGAATAGATGCCAGAGTATTTTTTGTGTGTGACATGTCCATGAACACTTTCTTTTAAATCATGTGAGTTCGAAATACAATGCACACCGTACTTAAGTTTCTAACTGCTAGTAAGAATAGTTTATATCAAACATCATTTTTGACTCGCATACAATAAATAATTGTCTGCAGAAAGCATGGGTGCCAGTACAGCATGGATTTAATTAGTCCTCATTATGATACAATGTTGTTACCAGGACATAAGAGAAGCTAGCAAACTCACTTGAATTCTTTGACCCATTTTAGCATTTCCATATCTTCATCATTACACAGATAATAGTAGTCTCCACCACAATGCCAGGGATAGAATGAGTGATATCGTATCATATAAAGGGCCTAAAATGAAAATAAATTAAATTAATAAGTCTGATGAAATATGACTGAAGCCCCTTCTAGTGTAATGTAATGTTCATGAAAATCTACTAGTTAAACCAGTTTTGAAAGTTCTTCATTAATTTCTAGAAGTTGCTGTAGGTTACGTTGATTAAAAGTTGTACACTGTCCAAGTATTTGAGCGGTCCCCTTTTCTGTGGAGCTGTGGAGCTGTGGAGATGATCATTGACAAAGATTTTCCACAATGGCTTCCTAATGTCCACCCTCTTGACAGCATTTTTAAACCTTTTTCAGAATTTTTATTAATTATAATTCATAACCAAATTACTGATAATAAAATACTAATGTCAAAACAAGTTATTATAGTCAAACGGTTGCAAAGAATTGTTACTATCTCAATGCATGATGGAAAGGTTGGGTGTGATACCGGTGAATTGCACTGATCGATGAAAAGGTTTGGTGGAATACTGACGAATACAGAACGGCTTTCTTGCAATCTGATTGGATGTATTTTCTATGTTGTAAATAGTAATAACACAGTGCCAAATTAAAACCAAGTTTGTAGTAGATGTTTCGGGCCTAGCCCTTCCTCAGTGCTAAGTTGAGTTCTGAATGGGACATGTCATTGAATAAATAAACAGTTATACGCACGACTCTAACGGATAGGTAAGAGCGCGCGCATCTAGCTGTTTAAAAAATAAAATTCATGTTTAGTCCATGCTGCCTAAGGGTGCCAAGATGAAAAATTAGGCGCATTTCATCATGGCATCTGGCATTGTTAGTACCCCTGCATTGTTTCATGCAGCGAACCTCCATGTCATTTAGTCCATGTCCAGGGTTGTTGAAATGGTCCGCAACAGGGAAACCGGGCGGGTTTCTCGTAATTGCTCGAAGGTGTTCACCAGTGCGTTCCCTAAGCATGCGCCCAGTTTCCCCAATGTATAGGACCAGGCAGCAATGGCATGAAATACAGTAGACCACATTGCTAGATTTACAGGTGAAATGCTTCCTTATGGTGATGTTGTGTTCTTTGATGATGGTGGTGGCTGAAACATGAGTGCATGTATGACATCTAGGGGCGCCACAAGGGTATGTGCCGGCTGCAGACACAGACTGACTTTGCATGGAAGAGTGCACAAGAATATCGCGAATATTCTGGTCTTGTAAATAGGATGTTAATGGAGGCAGAGAAAAAATCTCCTTGGTGGTTTTGTCGTTCATCAGAATGTGGAAGTTTGTCAGAAGGATCTTTTTAATGTGCTTGTTGAAAAGATGGTACGTCAACACCAAGGGAATCCTCTTTGTGCTGTTGGTACTATCTTGGCACCTTGGATTGCATCACGCCTACTGACCCGTGACACCCGTTGCAGGTCGTGTTGGAGAAGTGTGCGAGAGTATCCGCACTTATCAAAAAAGGTACACATTTCATGTGCTTTCTGCTGGAAATTGCGCTCCACACTGCACAGACGTCTGAGTTGAAGGAGCTGACTGTAGGGAATGCTCTTCTTGCAGTGTAGAGGATGTAATGAGCTGTTATTTTTTAAACAGCTTGATGCACACACTCACCTATCCATTAGAGTTGCGCATACAACCGTTTATTTCTTCAATGATGTGTCCCATTCAGAAATCAACTTAGCACTGAGGAAGGGCTAGGCCCGAATCATCTGCTACAAACATTGTTTTTAATTTGTCACTGTGTTATTACTATTACAACTTTTGAACTGTTTACTGTGCCACGCAACAACTGAACCTTTTGGATTTCAAATATGTATTTTCTATGGCATGGTATAAATATATTTGGTATAAAGCTACTAGTGTTCTATCATGAATGTCGCTCTCTGATTGGCTATGATACTCACTATCTATCCTGTGATAGATAGTGAGTAGTGATTTTTGAAGTGTCTGTGAGGAGGATTTGGATAATTTACTTGTTTAGTTTTGAACGACTAGTAGATTTATACTAAAACAATTAGATTATTCATTCTCAATTTTTATACGGACGCAGTAGAAATATCCAGCCCATAATCTAATTGTTAAATAATTATATATACATATAATATAATTATGTTTTTGTTTTAAAGAATAAATATAATTATGAAAATCATATATCAGAGTGCAATGCTTTTCTAAAATCCCTCAGACTTACAAAATGTTACTCTGTTTACCTCTTTAGGCAGCTTGCAGTTGTTTCCAGTAAGAACTTGGTACATGTACTCTGAAAGGTAGGCAAAAAAAAAACAACAACAACAACAATGAGTGGACAGACATGATAAGCATATAAAGCAAGGTGATTCTTTTCCCTGGAAAGTTGAACAGCTTTGATAGGAAAAATATATATTAAGAAAAATGAAATATGTGAGTGATCATCTCAGTTATGAACACTACTTAAGCAGTAGTGAAAATAAAGCCTGAAAAAATTCAGGCTTGTACTGGATTCGAACCCACAACCTCTGCGATACTGGTGCAGCGCTCTACCTACTGACCTAACAAGCCATCTGGGAGCTGGTTGTTTTGTTGGTTCGTAATATACCTGTGAGTGGAGAATATAATCGCTACTCGAGAAACCAAGGTCAACTGCCAGTGAAGCTTGACAAAACACTGGCACTTTGATTTGTTTGACAATTTCAAAGAAAGCGAAGAATTTGGTATAAACCGGCATCTTAGATCCATTGACCAGTTTCTTGACGATAACTGATATCTCCAACACTACAAAGAAAGGCTATGTTCAAACAACGCCACACACAACTGCGTTGTTGATTTTCACCATTGCATCATCTCTCGTACCTAGTCCACTACTCTGTCAACACTTGTTTATCACAATCGGGTCAAAACGCACTCAAATAAATTTGTTTCCTATAAAATGTACATTAGAGTAATTCAATTCTGACTAAATATTACTTTTAAAAGGTTTTCGCGATTTCTGACTCTGACCCCTAAATAAATATTTTTGTGCAAGAGCCTTTATATTTACAAGAATTAGTCAACTGTGAACTAAATTTGTGTCACGAAACATTGCTTCGTATTCTATGGCCCCTTCTTTTTCTTAACAATGAACAGTTTAATCTTGAAATACACAATAGTTTGCACTCTCTTGTGGTGTAAAAGTTAATCCTTAACGAGAAAATACAACATGAGTAATACACTTTTCTACAGTGTAGTTGGTAAAGTTGTATAGCAAACTGTATACCGAAAAAGCATTTAAAGCCATGGTCATATGTTAAAACTGTTACTCACTCATAAAGAAATGGCAGTTTCATTTTACAGTTAACGCAAAAATGGTTTCTGAATTCAAATAGCACATTGATTTAGCTTTCCAGAGATATAAAAATTATTGTAAAGTAATAAGTACAAAGCGAGATACAAATTTTTACGCATGCAACAAATTTCACTGAAAAAAAAACTAGTTTCAATAGTTTGTGGTTATGATAATTTTAGCATGTGCAAAAATAACCTGTTTTGAATATATATTATATTTAATAAGCTGTTTGCAGTGGTTTAGCTACGCATATACGGTATAAAAGTTAAGCTAATTCGTAACGAATTGTCACACCTGAAGACTATAACAAGTAAAAATATTTTATCTATCTGTCCAATGTGTGTTCGGCATTAAACAAATTAATATTCTTTGCGCGTGTTGTGTGGTTTGGTTTATCAAGCTATAACTTCTCAATTTTTCTTGCGATTCTCAAACCTTTTCAATATGTTGCTGAAAACCCATTAAAAGCAATGCTCTCAATTAAATTTCTTTGCTATGAAATGTACATTGAAGTTATTCAATTCTGACTAAACATTTCTTTTGCAAAAGCTTTAACGATTCGTGACTTTGGTGACCACTCACTTAAATTATTACAAAGTTCTCTCGCTAATGCAACTGATGAGCAAGTGGCCCAATTGGATAAGGTGCGGCCTATGGGCATTGACATCTGAGGGTCGCACGTTCAAGCCCCGTTGCCAGTGGAAAAAAAATTTATTTAGTTGTCATTGTTTCTTCCTCTGGCTGAGAGGGATACAGGGCAAGTGACGGATGAAATGACAAGAAAAAAAAGGGTAATGCAAGAAGCGGCTCGTTGCCATAGCGACAGCTGCTTAATAACAGGAAATTATTCAGTATTAAAAGCAGATGGCCTCCTGCAGTGAGGAAAGACACAAAATTATTAATGCTCATGGCAAAGCCTCCATAGTCCTTCATCCTATATTCCTAGCTCATTTTGTATCACTGAATGAAACAAAGTACATGTAGCCTTGGAGACATTTTGTGCTAAATTGTGACATTATGCCATTAATGTTAGCTTGCTTCCCCTAACTGGATAGGTACTTGTCTAAAACAGCATGAAAGAATACCATACCATCATGTCCCCAAGACATTGTCACATTGTCCAAACCACAGTTGGGTTTATAGATGCCATATTTGGTACTGAAAGTACAATAACAAGACACCTAAAGAGTATGCTAGTCACAGATTACAATTACATCCAGATCTTTTCTATCTAGTGCTATAACCCACAAACGAACACTCCGAGATAGCTGTTTGGTAATGAAGTGTTGCGTGTAATAATGAAATGCAAATTGAGGAGTGAGAAGAACATTTGCTACAGTAGGTTCCATATTGTGATAACTGCAGTTTGATGTTAAAACTTCCTGGAGCTGGAAATCCTTACGAAACACAACATGTCTCAGACAATGTTGGCATCCATACAAATTATTTGTGGGGTATGTTATAATTAACAGGCACACACTACCAAATATTTGATATACCATTAAAGGGAAATCTTTCGTACCTGTATTCTGGAATCTTTGTATCTGGGTTGTTCTCAAATGTCTCAGGGAAGACAATGTGTTGTGAAAACTTGCAGCCAAGAGGGAAAGTGTCACCTACAACACAGTACTGAGGCTCTCCCCACAGGGCCATGACCTTCCCCAAATCATGAAGAAGCCCAATCAGGTGGAACCACTCCTTGTCTGGATGGTCAGCACGGATACGCTCTGCTGTCTGGAAGGCATGCACTGAGTTTGGTAGGTCTGTGTCTGGGTCACTCTCATCCACCAATGCATCTAACAGATGCAAAGCTTCTAGCACTGTCATTTTACTTGTTGTTAGAGGGCCCCATTTCTCTTTCTGTGCAAAACAAGAATATAGACTGAAATATATATGAGCCACATCCAAGGTTTCTTTTATTTATATGCAGAAATCTGTTGTTGAGTCCTGGTCATTGCACCATCAAAATGTGTGGAAATTACTTTGAATTGATTGCATTCTCTACATGTCATGAAAATAAAAGAATAATTATAAAGTGCCTCTATATAATTATATGGTTTTGAAAGAAATTTATGGAGGGCAGTGCAGAAAAAATGTTTTTAAAATACTGAAAGAAATCAAAATAATCAGGTTGACTTACCTTCTGCTTGACAAAATCTAAGGTTTGAGTCTCATGCATTAGTGTATACGTCCTGCGGACTTTGTCAGTTTGAAGGTTGACATCATAATTTCTAAAATCTTTCTCACATTTATCAGTTCTGGATACTACAATGTCATGGTATTCTTTGTAAACATCTTCAGGTCTATACACCTGTGATGGATCCAAAATGGAAACCTGCAATAAAGCACACACAGCTTGTCAGTTTAAAAGTGAACTTGTAGTGCAGGGAGCACCTTTACAATAATTATATTTGTACAATTTTTCACTGAAGATGATTAATGCATGTCCCCTGTCCTTATTTTTCCACTGTACTACCTTGTTCACATTTCTGACAAGTCATCTTGAAATTGACACCATTATCATTACCATTACTTCCTTTTCTCTACTGAGAAGGTTAAATTGGGGCAATTCACATGCTGTCTACACTCAGTTCCTGAAAACCCAGAAACCATTTAATACTTTATAACCCACAAAATCCTTGCATACCATATGAAGTCAAAGAAGACTACATCAAATCATTAATTGTAGAAATACAAGGGTGTGGGATTTAAAATAGGTGGGCACCTCTGAGATATTTTGGGGCTGCCCTTTTATGATTATGATTACTTTCTCACTGCTCATGTCGTTGTAAAACAGGGTACGCATGAGTGTTTATAGGCCAAGTGCTTAGAGGATGGTGGCTCCTAATAAGCAAAAAAGTAGACATTTGAAGGAATTTCATTCAAAAAATAGAATTTGCTATAATTAATTTCTTCTCCCATAGTTCACGTCCCTGCATAATTGATCGTTCAGTCCCTTTTTTTGGATTTTGTCACCCTTTTAGGTGTTGAGTGGACTCAAAGGAAGTTATCATGAGTTACATTGATTAAGGGCCCCTCCAGGGATTTTGCTGTTCATTAGCCCTTTCAGGTTCCAAAGGCCTCGTTTTGGGATTTTGGTACGCTTAATTTTTACGTGAGGGTGGGTTGTCTTCTGTAGCCTCAATCAGTGTACTGTCTTACACAATATTTTTCCTTGGGTTTTTCTGACTAAGAATGATTTTTGTTCCAAGTGTCACCTCTGAACAAACGTTGGTAATGAGGGTAACTTTCTCGAGCTATAATTTTGATTCCAAAGACACTTCCCTCTTGTCTAGCTAAGCTCAAATTAGGTGGTCGGAATAAGACTCTTCGATTTCTAAATAATCGGCACAATTTCTTGGAAGGTCAACACGGAAACGATTTCTGCCAGATCATGAAAAGTCCCTTGGCTTGTTACAGTCCTCTAATGTACGTCACGCCGTGTTTTTGACAAGATCAACACCAATTATAACGTCGCTGTCGTTTAAAACACAGGAGACGCTGATAAGCGTTGATCTGTTCTTGACACAATGACGCACTTGAAATATGGAAATAAAACATGATAAAACAATGTTTTAGAGGCCAAGGGCAATCACACGACCGATTTTAACTGATACACAGTTAGAACATAAGCTTAACTTACGCCTTCTTCTGGCCGAGGACGCATATTTGTCGCAGGGATTCTTCGAAGCTGTAACACTATACTACCGAAAAAAATATTCTACGTACAACCTACAAGGGTGCAAACATTCTTTGGAGTATACTCAACTCTCCATCCCATTGGTCCATTCAAGATCTGGATAAACAGGTTTGGTAAACAGGCTTGTAACTGCACAAGTTTCCCAAGCTCAAAATTTCGAGGACAGCTTGTTTGTATCGGAAAGTCACCGATCGTAAAAAAATGTGTAAATAACTATCTAATTAGAAATTAAGTTTTCCCACCTCAAATGTGTCGCGTACTTGTCTCTTGTGCCGATTTTGAAGCCATTCTGACGACGTTTAGTGAAGTTATTCGAAATCGTTGTCTCTCTATCTCTCCTTCTAAAAATAGGCGGTCCAAGCTCCCGCGGTGTGATGGGTGTCATGATCATCTTGCGTAAGAACAGTCATGGCGAAATAATAAGAGTTTGTATGGGAATATTTACCATCGGTCTTAGAAAGCAAAAATACGGTCAAATTCTTAATAAAAATAGCTAATCTTACTTCCACGCTGTTTTGCTTGTTGTCTGTTAGCTTACTTTGCTGTCTTCAGGCCTTTTCAGCGACTGCTGTTATTGACTGTCGACTGTAGACTGGGACTGTGGACTGTGGACTGTGGACTGTGGACTGTGGACTGTGGACTGTGGACTTTGGACTGTGGACTGTGGACTGTGGACTGTGGACTGTGGACTGCCGACTGCGGACTGCCGACTGCCGACTGCCGACTGCCGACTGCCGACTGCCGACTGCCGACTGCCGACTGCCGACTGCCGACTGCCGACTGCCGACTGCCGACTGCCGACTGCCGACTGCGGACTGCAGATTGGGTGTTAAACGCGGGTTACTCCTTTTCAGCATTTCCTGATTTAGGGGAAAAGGTAACTTGATTTATTTCAAAACTGATCAAAGAATTAAGTTCAGAAGTCCGGTCGTCTCACTTACCCAAGTCAGGCGTGCTTCATATTTTAAAAGCTATATTACCATTGAGGACGCTGATGACGTCCGAGTTAAACTCCCGCGTTGAAAATGTTATAAAACAATTGCTTCATGCGTCAGCTGTGCGTTCATCGAAATATGAAGCACTTGGGAAGTTTGGAGAGAACTCAAGAAGCTACAGTAGAAATGCTCTCGGCTACGCCTGGACAACTCTTAAGCCCCGGCTACACGTTCAAACATTGTTATAAAACATTTGTTGGATGAACAATGTTAGAACGTGTAGCATGCATGTTTGATGACGTTTGTTCAACATTTTTTTGTTAGAAGAATGTTTCGATTTCGATCAAACATTTTCTCCAACATACAACAAATGTTGAAGCGTGTAGCCGCCCTTTCAACAATGTCGTATTGCAAAGACCAATCAGAGTTAAGGGTCCAGTCTACAATCCGAGATCCTAATAATTGTTGAAGTCAAAACCCCGAAGCGACGTGTTTCCAACAATGTTGTATGCATATCCAACATTGTTAGAAGCGTTCTTACAACAATGTTGGGACGTGTTCTTCCAACAATGTTTAAACGTGTATCCGGGGCTTTACGCATATTTCGTGCACTCCAAAGTTCCTGCGTGCTTCACATTTCGATGAACGCACGCTGATGCATGAAACAATTCTTAACTAGTAGTTTTTAACAACAGTTTTAGCTTTTACTAAAACTTGCACCGAACTCCGCGCCGAGTGCATTGTTGAGTTATATAAGCCTACGGCTCGTGCTTCTCCATTCAGCGCATTTTTTATTTCTGTAGTAAAGCACCTTCAAATACCTACCTTTTGTAGGGCAATGCCTTCTATTTCAAACACTATAGGGCTAATGTCTAGTCCCGAAAATGTTTTTATGTTGACTGATGACTTGCTAAATACAACCAGATAAATGTCTGTGATTATAAATACTATTACTTTATAACCTTCTTAATAAGATTTTAGCTGTATCTTTTTAAAATAGTTAGTTTTTATAGATATATATAATTTATACATACTCTTTTATTTTATGTTATACAGGGCCCCCGTTGATACCAGGTGAGTGTGAAATGATGACGTACATTGGTACATTTTCCATACATTATTTGCAAGATCTGGCAATTTGAAATAACTTTGTTGAAGATTATAACCTAGACAACTAAAAGCAAAAAGGCTCTAGGTTTCAGAACTATTTATAGTTTTTGCTATATAACTGTAAACAATTTTTTTTCATTCAAGTTTAGAACATTTCCGTCGCACAACTCAGTAAAAACGTTAACACTTCAGTAGAATAACGGGCTTCCAGGGCGAAAGCAAGCACGATGATCCCATCTTTTTAATTCATTTTTTCAATGTCCTATGCATGGCTTTAAGTGTGCCAAGTTTGGAAATATCTGGATAATACGTCATTTTCAAGGGAATTACCATAAAGGTCATAGTCTAAATGTGTTTGTGGAATGAGGCAAAAAATGCAAGGGCCCAGGGAGCGGGGCGGGTGTTTCACGGAAGATAAGTAGTAAAAGGTGAGGAACGCTAAATCCCTGGAAAGGGGCTTTACGCAACTGGGGATACAGTCCTGCAACAGGGTAATTTAATGTTAAGATTCGTGCATCTGGCTCATAATCACAGACCTAGGGCCAGACAGTTCGAATGAAGGAAGCTAGAGAAGGCAGAAAAAGACTTCGGCGGAGCAAACACTTTCTTTTTTTCTCCTGTAATGGCTAATGGACATCCCAAGCCCGCAGAAGAGGCGTTTATTTAGCCGAGCAGGGCGCACGAACGTGGAGCGCTAGGCGAGAGGAGGAGAAAATTTCTCTGTCTCTCGCCTCGCGCTCCACTCTCGTTTCTCGTGCTTCGCGCTCGATATCTCATGCTTCGCTCTCAGCTAAATGAACGCCTGTTACACTGGCTAGATGTACATAACTTGCATAACCAGCAAACAAACTTTGATAATAATGCAACACCATAATTTTACGGCTCGGCCAAGTCTTAAAATCCGCTTGTGTGACCCCGTTTGACTTTCCCTCTCCCATTGCCCTACCTTACAAGCGGTTGTTTCTCCACCGGACGCCACGCTACGAAAAGGAGTAGTTTCTCTCCCTTTCGTAGCGTCACGTCCGGTGGAGAAACCACCCCTCGCAGAGTACCACTTTCCTGGCCCTGCATCTCCTAGAATGGATGATAGTGCACTTATTGTCTATCAACTTTATTGGTCTCATAACTTGGTCTCATAAGGAAATATATACGTACTAAATCAGTAGTAGAAATGAATGCAAGGTGCAGCCCTAGAATTTAATTAAGAATCTGAAAGAAATGTAAAATTTAATAGAATTACAGTTAATCTAATTAATAGCTAATAGTGCACAGTAATGTGCAAGTAAGAACGGTGGCAAGGGCAGTTACAGGAGAGGAACCAGGTACAGGGCATGTCAATATTATAAGTAAAATCCAGTAAAGTAAAATAAGTGGCGCGCAGAAAGTTTTTAAACGTACTTAGACTAGAAAACTTGTCATGAGGGGCGAGGCTAGTGATAATGTTCCAGGGTTTTACAATTCTATTGAAAAAAGAGGCCCGAAAAGTTGCGGTTTTACAGTAAGCTGGTTTTAGTACGAGGGTAGGGTTGTTAGAGCGGGATCGGCCATGTGTGACAAAAGTAACACATCGACCGATATTCAGGTCGGTATATCCGGAAAGACAATTATAAAGAAAAACAAGATCTCTAAGTTCTCTGTCCTAAGTTAGTGGTAGTATGCGAAGAGTCAGCAGTCGTTGTTTATAGGATATCTCGCCAATTCTAGTTCTTAGTATCCAGCGAGTTGCGCGCCCCTGGCCTCTTTCCAAAATCGTTCTCAGATTGACACTAGCAGGAGACCATACCTCTATCGCATAGGAAAGCTGTGACTTCACGAAAGATAGACGTGATCAGCCGTGTCGAAAGCCATGGCAAAATCAAGATACAAAATATTTATTTATTTATTTATTTTTTGGAGTTGATTTAGTGTAGATATTGTAGATGAAGAACCTCACTTGTTGGATACTCTGCAATAAACCATTATTATTATTATTATTATTATTATTATTATTATTATTATTATTGTTATTATTATCATTATTATTGTTATTATTATTATTATATCCGTATGTTTGTTTTTGTGCCTCCCCAACTGAATGGAGTACGAACAAAAGTTGCGAAGAACACGAACTGGAACGCATGAACGTGTTGTAAAGATGTAATTGACTGCGAGATATGGGAATAAAGGCTGTTACAGTTGTTTGCCAGTGTTTATAGCGCGACGTAAGAAAAACCGTCCCCATTTCAAGGGAAACCTAGCTATCGACCAAAAAAAAAATTGGGGTTGCAAGACAAAAGATAGGCCCGCAAGAATAGACTGAAGGCCTCTGAAGCGTAGCTACTTCATGTATCCCCTATTATAATGTATTTAGAATTGATATGTATACCCCTGTATATACACCTGTATACTCTTGTATACCGATGTAAACCCTTGTATACCCCTGTAAACTCTTGTATACCCATGTATACCCTTGTATACCCCTGTAAACTCTTGTATACCCATGTATAGCCTTGTATACCCATGTATACTCTTGTATACCCCTGTATACTCTTGTATACCCATCTATACCCTTGTATACCCCTGTATACTCTTGTATACTCTTGTAAACCCATGTATACCCTTGTATACCCATGTATACTCTTGTATACCTATGTATACCCTTGTATACCCCTGTAAATTCTTGTATACCCATGTATACCCTTGTATACCCATGTATACTCTTGTATACCTATGTATACCCTTGTATACCCCTGTAAACTCTTGTATACCCATGTATACCCTTGTATACCCATGTATACCCTTGTATACCCCTGTAAACTCTTGTACACCAATGTATACCCTTGTATACCCCTGTATACTCTTGTATACTCTTGTATACCCATGTATACCCTTGTATACCCATGTATACTCTTGTATACCCCTGTATACTCTTGTATACCCATGTATACCCTTGTATACCCCTGTATACTCTTGTATACCCCTGTATACTCTTGTATACCCATGTATACTCTTGTATACCCCTCTATACTCTTGTATACCCATGTAAACCCTTGTATACCCATGCATACTCTTGTATACCCCTGTATACTCTTGTATACCCATGTATACCCTTGTATACCCATGTATACTCTTGTATACCCCTGTATACTCTTGTATGCCCCTGTATACCCATGTATACCCGTGTATACTCTTGTATACCCATGTATACTCTTGTATACCCATGTATACCCTTGTATGCACACGTATACCCATGTATACTCTTGTATACCCATGTATACCCCTGTATACTCTTGTATACCCCTGTATACCCATGTATACTCATGTACACTCTTGTATACCCATGTATACCCTTGTATACCCATGTATACCCATGTATACCCTTGTATGCCCATGTATACCCATGTACACCCATGTATACTCTTGTATACCTATGTATACCCCTGTATACTCTTGTATACCCATATATGCCCTTGTATACCCATGTATACCCATGTATACCCTTGTATACCCCTGTATACTCTTGTATACCACTGTATGCCCATGTATACCCATGTATACTCTTGTATACCCATGTATACCCATGTATACTCTTGTATACCCATGTATACCCATGTATTCTCTTGTATACCCATGTATACCCCTGTATACTCTTGTATACCCATGTATACCCCTGTATACCCATGTATACCCATGTATACCCATGTATACTCTTGTATACCCCTGTATACCCATGTATACCCATGTAGACTCTTGTATACCCATGTATACCCATGTATTCTCTTGTATACCCATGTATACCCCTGTATACTCTTGTATACCCATGTATACCCTTGTATACCCCTGTATACCCATGTATACCCTTGTATACTCTTGTATACCCTTGTATACTCTTGTATACTCTTGTATACCCATGTATACCCCTGTATACTCTTGTATACCCATGTATACCCCTGTATACTCTTGTATACCCATGTATACCCTTGTATAGCCATGTATACCCTTGTATACCCATGTATACCCATGTATACTCTTGTATACCCCTGTATACCCATGTATACTCATGTATACTCTTGTATACCCATGTATACCCTTGTATACCCATGTATACCCATGTATACCCTTGTATACCCATGTATACCCATGTACACCCATGTATACTCTTGTATACCTATGTATACCCCTGTATACTCTTGTATACCCATATATGCCCTTGTATACCCATGTATACCCATGTATACCCTTGTATACCCCTGTATACTCTTGTATACCACTGTATGCCCATGTATACCCATGTATACTCTTGTATACCCATGTATACCCATGTATACTCTTGTATACCCATGTATACCCATGTATTCTCTTGTATACCCATGTATACCCCTGTATACCCTTGTATACCCATGTATACCCTTGTATACCCATGTATACCCATGTATACCCATGTATACCCATGTATACTCTTGTATACCCCTGTATACCCATGTATACCCATGTAGACTCTTGTATACCCATGTATACCCATGTATTCTCTTGTATACCCATGTATACCCATGTATACCCTTGTATACCCATTTATACCCATGTACACCCATGTATACTCTTGTATACCTATGTATACCCCTGTATACTCTTGTATACCCATATATGCCCTTGTATACCATGTATACCCATGTATACCCTTGTATACCCCTGTATACTCTTGTATACCACTGTATGCCCATGTATACCCATGTATACTCTTGTATACCCATGTATACCCATGTATACTCTTGTATACCCATGTATACCCATGTATTCTCTTGTATACCCATGTATACCCCTGTATACTCTTGTATACCCATGTATACCCTTGTATACCCATGTATACCCATGTATACCCATGTATACCCATGTATACTCTTGTATACCCCTGTATACCCATGTATACCCATGTAGACTCTTGTATACCCATGTATACCCATGTATTCTCTTGTATACCCATGTATACCCCTGTATACTCTTGTATACCCATGTATACCCTTGTATACCCCTGTATACCCATGTATACCCTTGTATACTCTTGTATACCCTTGTATACTCTTGTATACTCTTGTATACCCATGTATACCCCTGTATACTCTTGTATACCCATGTATACCCCTGTATACTCTTGTATACCCATGTATACCCTTGTATAGCCATGTATACCCTTGTATACCCATGTATACCCATGTATACTCTTGTATATTCCTGTATACCCATGTATACTCTTGTATACCCATGTATACCCATGTATACCCCTGTATACTTTTGTATATCCCTGTATACCCATGTATACCCCTGTATACTCTTGTATACCCATGTATACCCTTGTATATCCATGTTTACCCATGTATACACATGTATACCCCTGTATACCCATGTATACTCTTGTATACCCATGTATACCCTCTTCTGAATTACAAAAGTGCCATATCATTGAACAGTAGTGAAAATGGGGTAAGATAAACGCTTTATAAAGGCGAAGCATAATTTCAGATGAAATAAGTTTGCCAAATCTTTTGAAGACACTGAACTGATTATTTATTTTTTTGCATACAGAGGATATGTGATCCTTGAAATTAAGTTCATTGTCTAGAGTTATTCCAAAAAGATCCAGGCATCTTGTGGTTAAAAAGGAGAAAGGGTAATCGGTTTTGCCAAGAACCATCCCTTGATGTTTAGCAGGGTTGGCTTTCATCCCATTGTCTTCGAACCATTTATTTGCTATTTGTACATCATGATTGATCCGCCGTTCCAAGGCTACTGGGTCTACATCAGATGAGTGCAGTTGGCAGTCATCGGCATAAGTGTTTAATTTTACAGACTTAATGTGAAAGATGAGGTCGTTGAGGAACATGTTGAAAAACATGGGCCCCAGGACGCTGCCTTGAGGCACGCCCCGCTTCACACTCATCCAATCCGAATAAGTATCACCAATTTTCACTCGCTGCATTCTATCCGTCAAGTAGTCACCGATAAGGGCGCAGCTGGATTCGTGCAAGCCATATGCTTTCAGTTTCATTAATAGCAAAGCATGAGGTATGGTGTCGAATGCCTTTGACAAATCCATAGATATAACCGCCACGATCTCTTTATTGTCTAGACTGCGCCTCCAGTCCGCAGTCAGCCTAAGTAAGGATGTCTCACAGCTATAATGCCTCCTGTAGGCAGATATGTATTCAGACAATATGTGCTGGTAAAAGTCGCCCATTTGAGCTGAAAGTAGCCTCTCAAATACGTTATTGAGCGCAGGTAATACGGTCACTGGTCGATAATTGCTTTTGTTTAGTTCATCGTCCTTTTTAAATAAAGGAGTAACTTGACCTAATTTCAAGCGCGACGGATACTGTCCTGTCCTAATCGAGTGATTCATTATTGCAGCTATAGGACCAGCAATCGCGTTGGCAGACTCTTTTACCAGTCGCGGTGGTAATCCGTCACAACCACAGGATTTACGGGAGTTGATTTCCCTTTATGCGGACCTGTTTCAAAGGTGCGTGCTTACAAAGAATGTCCTCATATAAACAATCAAACACGTAGAGCCTATCATCAACGTCGTCAAATATTTCAGCTACTTGGAAAGGAACATTATGCAAATCATGTAGAAAATGCTGTTTATCAAAATTTCTAAAGCCCTGGTCAAACGGCGCATGATAGTCGATGATAGTTGATGATAGTCGATGATAGTTGAAGCGCGCGCTTCCGTTTGACCACCAACTATCATGCACTATCATCGACTATCATCAACTATCATTCATTTTGAACTTGTTCAAATTCTTCATGATAGTCGATGATAGTTTTTCTCGTTTGACCACGCGTATGATAGTTCATGATAGTTTTTGGTCAGCTGTTTTCCCCGAAAATCGGCGGGCTCGTTTAAAATGGCCGCCAAAAGTTCCTCGCGAGGCTCAGCTGCAGCTTCAGAAATACGTGTTTATATCCAAGATGATAATCATGACAACGAAAACATTGAAGACCAAGATAACATAGAAAAGATATCTTCTGAAGAAAGTGTCAAATCGCAAGAATTAGAAGAGACACCGCATCCCTTCAACAAATCGATTACTATTAAACAAGCTGCCGCTCTCTTTCGTCGCGAGAAATTCATACTTTTACAAGTTTGTCTCTCGCGAAGCCATTTTAGTGCTCACATTTTACGCGGAAAGAGCCTGGAATTAGCTGCTCGCGTGACCTTTGCTCGCGCGACTGCCGGTGAACTATCATCGACTATCATGCGCCGTTTGACCATGTGAATGATAGTTGGTGATAGTTGATGATAGTTTGGAGAGAATCAACTATCATTGACTATCATGCGCCGTTTGACCAGGGCTTAAGGCTTCGAAATCGTATTTCCCGAGATCGTATTCTCGGTTCCGATGCTCTGAGAATGGCAAACACAAGAGAGTGATCACTTATGTTAACATGGACTACGCCCGATGACTGTATTTTCTTCACGTTGTCAGTGAGAAAAAGGGTCCAGTAGGGTTTCTGATGTTCTAGTGATACGGGTGGCTTCATGTATTAAATTCTTCAAGTCGTAAATATCTAGTAGGTTTGCCATGACACAACCATCCCTTGGCGGCTTGTCTGGTAGTAACATATCCGAGTTAAAGTCACCTACCAAAAAGCAGTTACCAGGAAGTGTTGTGATCGCCTCCAGTATAGAGGATAGTTCAAATTTCCATAGCGATTGAGGGACAGACACAGATGTTGGAGGTCTATAGATACCGACAATGGTTACCCACTTCTTAGCTATCCTTAGCTCACCTTCAGCACAATCGATTGAGTCTTGTGCCGTTCACGCTCACATAATCGAAGATTGGGCAGGTCTCTAATTACTTTAAAGCAGAGGTCTGCGCGGATATAGCACAATAAGCCACCGCCATGTATGTTTCTGTCAGCCCTACACATTCGATATCCGGACACCATAAATTGACTATCTGGAAAACTGCAATCCAGTTTCGTTTCGGAGAGTACTAAAATGTCAAACTTTCCTTCTAATAGCCAATACTTGACCTCAAAGAATTTAAAACCTGCAATATGGTCCACATTAACATGTCCGATTTTGATGTTGGTCCGATGCTTTTTAATCAAGGCGTCATATTCACTCCATGTTTCATCGTCAGAACATGATCCAGTAGAACCGGCACTTGTACTGGAGTTCAAACTCGAGTCAGTAAAAGGTAATTGACGAAGAACCTCCATACAAGCAGCGCAAGTGTGCGATGTATTGCTAGACGACTGCAGAATTAGATATTGCTTAGGGGTCACACCGCCGCATTTAATGTGAGACCACATCGAGCAGCAATCGCATCTGGTTGCACGGTGATTGCTTGCAATTGTCCGATCACACTCCTTGCACTTTCTGCGAGAACTGTCATGGCGGACGGCTGATTTACAAGTCAAGGGTCCTGGATGCGGATGTATATCACCGCACTCAAACAAATCGCCTTGCATATATAGATAGCCAGAAGGTAGCCATTTGAATTTCGCTGAATGAAATTCACGCTTGCGAACGAAAAAGCACTTCACTTTCGGCCAAAAGCACTTCAAGATGGCGGACTCGCCCAGCCACGAGTGATTGATGTTCAGCATACTCAAATGAATATTTCACCTCAAGATCACTTTCGATATCAGAAAATAACTGATGGTGAATAAACCTAGTCGGTAAAGATCCAAAGGAGTCATGAACGAGGAGTTTCAAGCATAAAAACTTGAAAACCAAGAGCGCCCAATAACATCGACTAGACCACATGTCTGCAGGAACGGGTGCTGTCAAAAATTGAATCAGGTGATCGCAGAAGTGTGTTTCCATGATTGCAATAGACTCCGACTCACACAACATTTGCGGCTTAGCCGCGCTTCACAAACGCTTATTCTGTTATATCTCAGTTACTGTTAAAATGCAGAACTTACTTTTAAGCCTGGTTTTCACTAGCGACGCAAGCACAAGCGCAAGCATATGAAGCTTATGCAAGCGAACGCAAGCATAAGCGCAAGCACCAGGAAAAGGAAAAATTTTGATCCTTACGCTTGTGCTTGCGCTTATGTTTATGCTTGCGTTAAGCCCGTTTTCATGGTGAAATAAGCGCTCTTATGCTTGCGCTTATGCTTGCGCTTGTGCTTGCGTCGCTAGTGAAAACCAGGCTTTAGTGTTCCTTGGAACGTGTTTCTTTGTAGGGAAGCAATGATCCCGAGTCGGGGGCTTCCAGTAACATTTACTTTGTGTAGCCGGTATTACAGTGAATTTAGAGTGCACATTCATGTCATTGTTTCCTATGCTTTCCCCGTCTTTCCCTGTTTTTTGCTATTATCCTCTGATTTCTCCTAGGCACACATGATCTTACCAGTTATTTTAATACCCTCGGTTGAAGGCCTCACATTCTTCGGTCTGATGCCTTACCAGTTCATCCGTGTATGAGAACCTTCGGGGTCAAAATATTTTCATGATTCAATTTTTTCCCTCTTTGGTTAGACGAATGATTATATTAACAATTGGTAAGAGGAAAATTTAGAAGATGAGTAAATCAGGACGAGAAAGGCTAAAAAATGGTTTTCTAGAGGAGTTCATAACTTGCTAAAGGCGTCGTAATAAGGTAATTCCAATTAGGAATCTAGCACTCCTTTGACACTTTTCGCGCGCTAAGCTTCATTAGCTTTCATATCAGATATCAAGTTTAGATCAACATTCCAAGAAATTCTAGTGGGTTGCTGTGTGAAACTCATTTTTTGCCATCAAAAGAAACATTTAACCTTGTCGCCTGCCGCTGAACATAGAATAAACTTTCCAGCGAATAAATGACGCTAATTTGTCACGTATCCTCCTTCGATGAGGTGTGAAAACTGCACCTCTTGGGAGACCAGTCAACTCGCGGTTTATTTTTGCGTGTTGTTCACTGGGTCACATTTGAGCTGTTTTCAGTCTCGTGGCGTCCAAATCCAAGCGCGTGATACGCATCGAAAAGAATGCTGTGCGACCAACATTAGGATGGAAAATATTGTAAAAGCCTCACACACTCACACACGTTATTCTATTACGTCCTGAAAGTTATACAGTTTGCTTAGCTATCCTTGGTGAAGCAAGAGCTTTTAATTTGGTTAATCAAACATTGCCGGTTGCATCTCAACTGATAACAAAACATGTTATAAGAGTATAAGAGCTATTTTAACATTCTAAGTCGTATTAGATTAGTTTTCAGGAGCGTCTTCATCATGAAAAAGCCTATACTCTCAACACACTAATTTGCATATGCAACTATAAAAGTAGTTTCACCCAAAGACTTAGTTTTGTTTCAGCTTAAAAGATCCCTTCTCGGAGGAGCATCCACTATCTCTCCTGAGCTTGCTGTTGCAGTCTTCACCGTAGTGTTATACGTATGGAACTGTAAAATTTCTCTAGATCGTAAGAAACATCGATCCAATGCTAGAGTGATTCCTGTAGTGCCTATTGAGATTCAACAAAACGAAGGAACGGCTATCTCCTATGATGAGTGGAGCAAGAAATTTAAGAGTACCTGTGTGCCAGGAAACGTTCCTGCAGTAATGGCAATTGCAAAGGATAATTTTAGTGTCTCGTCACCATCCACACCGATGGAAGTTAGTAGCGGTGTTTTTGCAGACAGGGTTGAAGATCTAAAAAGCGACGCGGTACTGAACTATACATTAAACAGAGTTCTTCACTTGACCGATGTTCTGACCTCAATTGAAAAGAAATGCACCTCAAGAGCATTTGATATTTTAAACTTTCCATTCTCTGACGTTAAAAGAATGGTCCAAGCTTTTCGTGGCAATGTATCATCCGAAGACGGCGACATTGACAGCAAAGGACTCTATGCAGAAATGAATCGTGACTGCCTTCGACGACACCTGTCTGCATTTGGCCTTCAATTAGACCAAGTCCCTGGAGATGGCGATTGCTGTTTCGCAAGCATTGTGAAGGAACTTCATAAATTACTAGCTAACAATGATGATGGTAATGAGGAATTCGCTGGACATTTGAAATCTGTTGGACTAGGAAACTCAACTGAGAGAGACACGCTGCAACTGCGCCTGTTGTTTTGCCAGGAAATTGAGAAAAATCTCGAGAAGTATAGTTCTTTCATGAACTTCAACGTGAAAGACGAACTGAAGAGATTTTCGGAATCGGGATGGTTCAATAGTTCCTTGGCAGATCTCTGTGTTTATGGATGTAGGAACCTGTTGGAGATTCCAGTGATTGTGATCACTTCTATTCCTGGTTCACCGGTTCTAACATTTGTGCCATCCACGCTGCGAAGTACGCGTTCAATCTACATTGCCTATAATCATTCCTCCCCAGGTCATTACGATGGAACTAAAGGTGAGTTACCTTTTGTATTCAGAACTCCTAAGTACCTGAAAAGTAAAAAGTTGTCATTTCTCCAGCGAAATTTTAACACCTGTTACTTCGAGAATGAACAATTCAATGTGAAGGACGTTTACGGATACTCAGGGCCCGCGGAGCAGTTTTTAAAGTTAGGGGGCGGGGGTGGGGAACCGCTCGCGCCTTTTCAAGTGAGGGGAGGGGACTAACTCTAAAAATAATTAAAACGCATATAATTCCGTTGAATTCATAAGCTTTGTCCAGCAGTTAACATATTTTATTAACTCAGAAAATCAAGTGATACCCTTTTCTACACTTTTCAACTCAATTCAAACATTTAGAGAAAGAATTTAGTGACAAAATAAGCTTTGTAATCACACGTAACGTAATCCGTAAACGAAGGTAGAGTAATCATAACTTTTGGTTCATTTATTCCCTTACTGTCACGAAATCGGATTCTCTAAATGTACCGAAATTCCTTATTTTCGATTGTCGCTAAGACCAACAAATTCATTTGCCACTTCAACAAGGCAAAGTTTTTCTGTTCTGTCTTTGTGAGTGTTTAGTACTGTAAGATTACTGAACCTTTCTTGAGTCTTTTCTTTAAGCCTTTCTTGAGTAACTCTTCAAGAGACGCTTTCACAGCCAACATAAAAAAAAATTAAATTAAATTTTAAGGGGTATACATGGTTATACAAGAGTATACAGGGGTATACTTGGTTTACAAGAGTATACAGGGGTATACATGGGTATACAAGAGTTTACAGGGGTATACAAGAGTATACATGGGTATACATGGGTACACAAGAGTATACAGGGGTATACAGGGGTCTACAAGAGTATACATGGGTATACATGGGTATACATGGGTATACAAGGATATACATGGGTATACAAGAGTATACAGGGGTATACAAGAGTATACATGGGTATACAAGGGTATACATGGGTATACAAGAGTATACAGGGGTATACAAGAGTATACATGGGTATACAAGGGTATACATGGCTATACAAGAGTATACAAGAGTATACAGGGGTACACAAGGGTATACATGGGTATACAAGAGTTTACAGGGGTATACAAGGGTATACATGGGTATACAAGGGTATACATGGGTATACAAGAGTTAACAGGGGTATACAAGGGTATACATGGGTATACAAGAGTATACATGGGTATACAAGGGTATACATGGGTATACAAGAGTATACAAGAGTATACAAGAGTATACAGGTTTATACAAGGGTATAGATGGGTATACAAGAGTATACAGGGGTACACAAGGGTATACATGGGTATACAAGAGTTTACAGGGGTATACAAGGGTATACATGGGTATACAAGGGTATACATGGGTATACAAGGGTATACATGGGTATACAAGAGTTAACAGGGGTATACAAGGGTATACATGGGTATACAAGAGTATACATGGGTATACAAGGGTATACATGGGTATACAAGAGTATACAAGAGTATACAGGTTTATACAAGGGTATAGATGGGTATACAAGAGTATAAAGGGGTACACAAGGGTATACATGGGTATACAAGAGTTTACAGGGGTATACATGGGTATACAAGAGTATACATGGGTATACATGGGTGTACAAGGGTATACAAGGGTATACATGGTTATAAAAGAGTATACAGGGGTATACAGGGGTATACAGGAGTATACAGGTGTATACAAGGGTATACATGGGTATACAGGGGTATACAAGAGTATACAGGGGTATACATGGGTATACAAGATTATACAGGGGTATACAAGGGTATACAGGGGTATACAAGGGTATACATGGGTATACGAGAGTTTACAGGGGTATACATGGGTATAAAGGGGTATACAGGGGTATACAAGGGTATACATGGGTATGCGAGAGTATACAGGGGTATACAAGGGTATACATGGGTATACGAGAGTTTACAGGGGTATACATGGGTATACAAGGGTATACAGGGGTATACAAGGGTATACATGGGTATACGAGAGTATACAGGGGTATACATGGGTATACAAGGGTATACATGGGTATACAAGAGTATACAGGGGTATACATGGGTATACGAGAGTATACAGGGGTATACATGGGTATACAAGGGTATACATGGGTATACAAGAGTATACAGGGGTATACATGGGTATACAAGGGTATACAGGGGTACACAAGAGTATACATGGGTATACATGGGTATACAAGAGTATACAGGGGTATACAGGGGTCTACAAGAGTATACATGGGTATACATGGGTATACATGGGTATACAAGGGTATACAGGGGTATACAAGGGTATACAGGGGTATACAAGGGTATACAGGGGTATACAAGGGTATACATGGGTATACAAGAGTATACATGGGTATACAAGGGTATACATCGGTATACAAGGGTAACATGGGTATACAAGGGTATACATGGGTATACAAGGGTAACATGGGTATACAAGGGTATACAGGGGTATACATAGGTATACATGGGTATACATGGGTATACAAGGGTATACAGGGGTATACAAGGGTATACATGGGTATGCAAGAGTATACAGGGGTATACATGGGTATACAAGGGTATACAGGGGTATACAGGGGTATACAAAAGTATACAGGGGTGTACAAGAGTATACATGGGTATACAAGGGTATACATGGCTATACAAGAGTGTACAGGGGTATACAAGAGTATACAGGGGTATACAAGAGTATACATGGGTATACAAGGGTATACATGGGTACACAAGAGTATACAGGGGTATACATGGGTATACAAGGGTATACAGGGGTACACAAGAGTATACATGGGTATACATGGGTTTACATGGGTATACAAGAGTATACATGGGTATACAAGGGGATACATGGGTATTCAAGGGTATACAGGGGTATACATAGGTATACATGGGTATACAAGGGTATACAGGGGTATACAAGGGTATACATGGGTATACAAGAGTATACATGGGTATAGATGGGTTTACAAGGGTATACAGGGGTAGACAGGGGTATACAAGAGTATACAGGGGTATACATGGGTATACAAGGGTATACAGGGGTATACAGGGGTATACAAGAGTCTACAGGGGTATACAAGAGTATACATGGGTATACAAGGGTATACATTGGTATACAAGAGTATACAGGGGTATACAAGAGTATACATGGGTATATTGGGTATATTCCTAGCCGTGTAACCAGCCTTGCTTGTTTCTTACCGTTTTCTAGTTTACAATTTTATAGCTGGTTAGATCTATTACAGGATCCGGCTCTTCTATTTTGCAACGGTGGTCCTTGCTATTTAGTATTTTCCAGTGTTATACAAGAGTTTACAGGGGTATACAAGGGTATACATAGGTATACAAGAGTATACATGGGTATACAAGGGTATACATGGGTATACAAGAGTTTACAGGGGTATACAAGGGTATACATAGGTATACAAGAGTATACATGGGTATACAAGGGTATACATGGGTATACAAGAGTATACAAGAGTATACAGGGGTATACAAGGGTATACAAGGGTATACAAGGGTATACATGGGTATACAAGAGTATACATGGGTATACAAGGCTATACATGGGTATACAAGAGTTTACAGGGGTATACAAGGGTATACATGAGTATACAAGAGTTTACTGGGGCATACATGGGTATACATGGGTATACAAGGGTACACATGGGTATACAAAAGTATACAGGGGTATACAAAGGTTTACATGGGTATAGAAGAGTATACAGGTGTATATACAGGGGTATACATATCAATTCTAAATACATTATAATAGGGGATACATAAAGTACCTACCCTCTGAAGGCCTGAATTAGTTACGGATCACGTGTTTCCTGTTTGGATTGGATTACACGCGGGCTCAAACACTGATCACAGATTTGACCGAACATAGCCGCCCGTGGTTCGATGCCTGTCGTGGCCGTTGTGGTCTGTGATAGTAAATTTCTTCCTGTTGGCTTCACCGCAAGTTGAACAACAGTTTTAGTCAAGCTGGTTTTTACTGTCATACTATGTTTGCAAAATCCGCTTAAGCACAATGCAACAGGAAGCAACGGACGAAGATCGTTTGTCGTCTTGGTAGCCAAGTATACAGATCAAAACAAGGTCGCTGTAATATTCACTAATGGTAGGCCAGAACATCGTTGCTTTGTTTCATGCTTCCTTTGCAACAACCAACTTGTGAAGCCTGATATACTCGTTTCATTGGTATTTGTAAGGGTTTTGACTCTTCTTTTATCATCAAAGCCAGTTGGCTGACATTAGCGATAAAAATTTCGTCTTCACCTGTAGCTCTTTGCTTAAGACTCGATTAAGTTCTGTTTTTTAAGGCGTAGCGTCACTGCGCGTCAAACTACCTACACCTTACTTTATTATGATATTAAATTTTGATTCAGTCCCTCAGTTTTGTCAGACGTTGGTTTGGAGTCCGCTGTGGGCTAGTTTACAGAATTTTAACACGAATAGGTTCTGGTTGTTCAAGCCCTCCATTCGCTAGCTTTGTTCAAATTTGCTGAAGTTTTTACTCTCTCATTTGTTTTGATTTGTGTTTAATAATTTATCATAACCCGCAAACCTACTCTAGGCTCTCTGTTAGCCAATAAATTCGTTTACACTCTTAGTAGAGGATTAATTAATCCCGCTAAAGAAAGTTCGTCTATATACATGTAAGCTTATTTCAAATAAGTTTCATTATTTTTACTCTTTTTTAACAATGATAACAGTTATTTACATACAAGCTGGAATTTGGTTCTTGCACTTGGTATGTTTTTACCCCATGTTTTCTTTTTCCTTACCCTTTAGTTTAGATTTTGTGGCATGCTTTCCACCCAGGAGGAAGGTTCTTGTTTGACATATAATATTGTAGAGAAAATGAATTTTTATTCCTTCTCAATCATTCACAGGGATGTGGTTTGCCCACTGTATATTGATACTAAAACATAACATCAATAATTGATACTACTCTGTAAAACAGTGTACATACTAAGTGGCACCTTGGCCATGAAATCAAAGTTAGCTAGATGCTTTGATGGGCTGGTGATCTTGCAAGAAACATTGTTGCAACATTTGACTTTGAGGCTTGAAAGAATTTTAAAATTAAGCTATGGGTTTTGGTAAAACTCAAGTCTTCAGGAGCTGAAACAGTAATTGACCCCTTTTAAGTTTTTGTTTTGATTAAAAAAGATTAAAAAAAAGTCATTAAAATACTGTTGACTTCACTCAGAGATGATTCAACACATTTGGTTTACATCATCTCATGTCATGGTGAATAATTTATTCAGCTGTGAACAAGTTTTAGACCATTGTTTTCCTAATCAGTAGACATTTTGCCAGCCAAGAAAAGGTCCATGTTATATTTTCCATGTGTGGAAAAGGTTTCCTGTTTGTTTTCACTTGGCTTTTAGCTTGTGCCATTAGTGTTTCTATATAAACAAATAAATATTTGGTAACTTTTGAAAATATTAAGTGAATTACTTTCAGGTTAGTTTCTTAGTTTCAATTTTTTTTTATGTCACATAGTGTTTGTTACTTCAGTTCAGATTTTACAATAATTTATTTCAAAAGCTATAACTAATACTTGGCATATGATCTCTCAGCTTGTGCAGTAACATGTAAGTGCACTTTTATTAACAAATTACAAAGGATGCCAAGTTCAACACAACTTTACCCTAGTGACTATCTTTACGAAGTCTTACTCGCAGTCCATCTTCCATCCATTTATACTGTCATGTGGCAGCAAATATTATCCTAAAGAAACATGACATCATGGACCCATCATGGGTCCTTCCAGAAGTCTAATATAATGAAGCAGATTAAAATTCCTATTATAATATCTGATTCTTTCACAGATTGCAACAGCAGCTGTTGTTACAACCTTGGCACTGATTATAGGGGTTAAATGTGAAATATTTCTACAATAATTAATTTATAAACCTTCAAATCTTTCTAGATTCAGTTGGTATACTTAACCTGTTAATTTTTGGAACTCACTACTCAGAGTAAACCTAGACTTTTATATTGTAATTAATTAATGACAATTCAACTAATAAGTTTAGTTTTCATTACTCTATTGTTATTTCTATAAATATTTTCTCTTCCTTTTTTGTTTTTATTTTTTCCAGGGACATACATGTAACAAAGATACCAGACAATATTGGTTATGTAGAAATGTTTACTGCAGTTTTACCGTCTTGTGTTGCATCTGCCATGGAGTCATCTAATTTTGAGCTGAAATGTAGAGTAAGTGTGATATGATGGTAAAATTGTTTCTCTCTTTTTTGTACTTTGGGTATGATCTTGTTAATGGTTATGTCTCATCTTTTCTCCTCCTTCTCATGCTGCTGCACCTCTTTTCTTACCCCAAGCCATGTCTCCACAGTATGTTTAGTTCTCCCATAAATACCCTGATTAAATGTTGTGGAAGTTACATAGAGAGCATTGTCCATCAGTTTATTACTGCTGTGTTCTGATGGATGCTGTGTTTAACTTGCTGTCTTTAGATTTCTACTTATACAGTCCAGTGTCAATGAAGATAGTTTAAAGTGCCTGTTTCAAAATGGGAGCAGGTATGCTATGCTTTGTGTTGGTTATAAAGTTCATGGTTCATACTCTTCTGAAAACTTTTGATTTATATGAGGCCTGTTTCAAGTCCTTTAAATTTTCACGAAGTAAACAAAAGCATTTTAAAATAATATTGTTAGCTGCACCTCTACTTTTGAAATTAAATGGATAATATTACATAATATGTTTTGTTGTGGGATTATTGAAGACATTCCCTTTGTTCTTATGACAATGTGTACATGTTGGGATTCAATTTTATCCTTGGTTTAATTTTTTTCTCCCTTTGTTTTTGGATTTGTTAATTTATGGTAATGTCTGATAATTAGTTTAAAACCCCACAACATACACATTAACAAATGTATGCAGTGTATATCTTTAGAGGATTGTCCCATATACAGGGGTTTGATCATTAGAAGCCGGCAACCAGCAAAAATCGCCGCCTACTTTGTCAGAATTTACCTCTTACCACCAGCTACTTTGTCCATATTTTCACTCACATTATGAAAAAAAATTCATCAGGTCACTGCCTACTTTAATTAGCTCAGATTTCAAAACTTATTTCAAAACTTATTGAAACCCCTGAATATACACGCACTATAACTGATGTCCTGAGCGTACGGAGCATAAACCTTGAAGTTGGTCTGTTACAGAGTGGCATCCGGTCTGCAAAGTGTATCTCGTTAGTGGAACATAGCAAATGATTTGAGTGGGTGGTCATACGGTCAGAGAAAAAAGCCACACCATTGTTACATACCGTGCTGCTCGACTGAAAAGAAATACAGTAAAGTCATTGCATGAGCTCTGCGCAAACATACAAAACAAACTCTGATCAGTGTGTCCTCTACAATAATATTGTTAGAATTCAGTTTAAAACTATGACAAACTTCATGTAAGGACTGTGTTATCCTTTGTGGAGAAAAATAACACCTTTGTTATGTGCTGGATGCTCAATTGAAACAAAATAGATCAGTCATAATCAGTGATTTTGCTGCCCCTGCATCCTACGTCCCTGACAAAGAAAAATCCCCAAAGACCGTAATAATTCACGGAATGTATCCTGCAGGACGCAAAGATCGATTGATTGAAAGATGTTTTTGAAGAATATCCTGTTTGTGTGATTTTAAATATGCAGTAAACCTACCTCAACTCAAGACAGGTCCAGAAGTAATTTCTGAATGACTAAACAGAGGCATTTCTATGCAAATACTCCAAATTAAAAATTTCTTTTATTGTAAATGTTGACATTTCAATTTATACCTGATGGAGTGGTTACTCATTATGTTTACCATGAATAGAAAGCATGTGGGTGAAGCAAGATCTTTGGAGCTGATAGATTATGATATAGTGTAAAGTTTACCTTTTTCTTGTTCCGACTGTTCCCTGCAGTCCCGTGAGTGACACTGTTGCTGCCAGTGCTACCGCACCTGCTCTTATCAACCCAGTAAAACAATGGTTACATTAAAAGTTGTCATTTTAAGAACATTTTCCTTTTAGTCTTTTCTTGTTCTTTAAAACAGAAAGACTGTATTTTAATTTCAGAATGCTGTAATGCAGTGTTTTGCTATTTGTATTAAAAAATTACAGCTCAAGCATCTTTAATGTAGCACTCATCGGTTTTTGGATTGGGACTCATTAGTTCTTTACTGGGATTCATGATTTTTCATCAAGATGAGTCCCAGGACAGCAATTTGTAACAAAATCATTGCATAATACATGAACTCTGCGCAGAGCTAGGAAAAACATTCTGATCACAGGCTGTGTACAAAACTGGGGGAAAAGTGTTCTGATCAGTAGTGACAAACTTTACAAGCAAGACCTTAAATGAAAAAAATTTTCACCTCCTTTGCTAAGTGCTGCTCAATTGAAAAGAAATGGAAAAGTCATAATGCCTGCTCTCTGTGAAAACCTGAACAACTGTTTTGAATAGACCTTTTTCATAATGGCGGACGATTTTAATTATTCTTTTGTATATGTGTTAATTAGCCCCACTAACCTCACTTTAATGAAAAAATTCTATTGAATTTTGCATGTGCTGACGAGGCTAGTAGGGCTCATTATCATAAGAATAAAATAATTTGTCGGGCGCCGTTATGAAAAGGGTCTATAGTATATCCTTTTGATTGTTAGAATTCAGCTTCTAAAGAAGCCCTCATGGTATTTGACATGTTGGTTCAGAGGAAAACTACAGACTAAACTTAAGTTGGAGGTAGTTTATTCATTTATTTTAATTTGTGTATTTATTGATTTATTAGAAATATTTCTTTTTGACAGCATGCACATGTCATTCCTTGAAAACTGCATCTACAAGGCAGAACAAAGTATCTGATGGTACTGTTAATGGGTAAGCTTTTCTTTGTATTTTTTACACTGTTCACAAGGATACTTCTTCCCTTTGAATACCTTACCTTCAGAATACATTTATCAATATGCGACCTGCTCTTTCAGAAGGGATTTTTTATTTATTTATAAATAGTTTAAACAGGACTTCTTAATTCCTGTGTCCTATCAAGGCTGAACTGAGGGTTGATATATGTAAGGTTGTTCAATACTGTTGACTTGGTATGACCCAAAAATGCCATCTTTTAACCCAAGCAGATGGACTAATTTTGTCCATTTGAAAGATGTGTGATTGTACTTTTTCTAATTTAAGCATATATTGTGTGGTTTCATGCTTTAAGAATGAGCCAAAGGAACACATGTATTATTGTTGGGTTGTATGACCCATTGGATTGGAGAATGTTAAGTGATTGTCCACTTGAAAAGGTCAGCTGTTGGCCCAAGAAATGAATCTTGTTTCTAGCTGATTGATATCTAAACTTCACAGGTTAATTGTCTTATTTTGCCAAGTTGTGCAAATCTAGATATTTCCAAGACATATCAGGTTGACTGAGTATTGGACATATGTGTAAACATGATACAAATAAATTGGTCTCAATCAAACCACCTGACTGTTGGAGCCCCATGTTTGTCAGTCATTTGGGAAATGTAAACCATTTTCTGGAACTGACGTGACAGGCTCAAACATTTGCTATTGAAATATGCTGTCTTAACTCCCTGGGGGTCACCTGTTAATGAAGACTTCTTATCTGTTCACAAACCCATTTTAGTCTTCTCAAAAAACACTTTAATAATAATATTAATAGTTTATCTAACTTTGTTTGCATCTGATTAACCCATTGGCACCCGTGCCGGCCAAAACCTGCCGCGCAGAACCACAGGGCTTCTGATATTTTGCACAGTCATGGACCCGCGAAATTCAGGTAAATCCGCGAAATCCTGTGAAATTCCCCCAAAAACGCAAAATACTGCAAAATCCGCCAGAAATATTACCAAATACATATCAACAAAACATATTTGATACTTATCTTGGCTATTAGACCTGTTTTATTCATCACAAATGTCCAAATTTATCTCGAAACTTCGTCACTGCAACGAGTAAACAACGTCCCAAAACAACCAGGCATTCTTAGATTAATCTTGTGAAAAACTAGGCACTGGCCACAATGTGAAATGCCTTGCTATTGGTGCATTTCTTGAGCACAGTGTTGTTGAAGGAGCAAATGATTATCTCTGTTAAACACCACTGGTCATATCAATGCAAAATTGATCAATTTTCAATGAAATTGGCTGTTTTTTTACTGATTGTTTCTTGGCGAAGTTTGCCCCGGAAATTTCCCACGAAATCGCCCGAATTTTCCGCAAAATTCAACTTTTTTCAGCTAAAATCCCACAAAATTGGCCAATTTTTCAGTGAATTTTGACTTTTTTTCCTGCAAAAATCCCACGAAATTGGTCGATATTACCAAGAATTTGGACTTTTTTCCCGTGAAAATCCCGCGATATTGGCCAATTTTCCCGTGAATTTGCCCCTGAAAATGCCCCTAAATTTAACTTTTTTCCGCGACCTATCAGAAGCCCTGGGTTATACATGAATTGTATTCAAACAGTTATCTGGTTATCTGTTCTTACCAATCAAACTACCGTATTTATTTGTCTATAAGCCGATCCCAGCTATAAGCCAAGACCCTAAACTTAGTAAGTGGAGTAGTGACCAGATGTTCACCAAAAATACCCAGAAAACTCTCGGCTATAAGCCGAGATTTGAAAATCGAATGCCGAAGTTTCGTGGAGAAAAAAAAACGCATGGATCGTGTGCCACACTTCAGCGAGAATTATGTTGAAAATCTAAAAAATTCAATGCCATACCTTCACCATAAAGGAATTTAATGAACCTTGTAACTTTTAGGAAATGCCAAAAAAACTCAAAACACTTCCAAAACACAAAAGATCGAAGTTGTAAACGACCCGCCATCTTGTATGACCTGGCGGAATCCGGTCAACTCGCCTATGACCAAACTCGCCTACGCCAAGTTGCCTATGACTAAAGGTGAACTTGCCTATGTAGGCTAGTTTGTTTACTAAAAGCTTAATATATCCCGCAAGTTCGATTCTTGTTTATTTACGTAATGATTCGATGAATTGAAGAAGTTGAAATTTTTTATATGTAGTTAAAAAGAACGCCTTAAAAAAGCTTGCGTGTAAAACAGCAGAAGATTTAGACCGAAATAAAAGTTTGAAGAGACGCGTGCAGCCTTGTTTATTTACGTAATGATTCGATGAATTGAAATCATTGAAAATACTCTTAAAACAAAAATTGTTTAAGCACAACTCATGCTTTTACTTCACATTGGTATCACTGAGATAAAAACAATACAAGGTTCAGGTTCTAAGAGAGAAAAAAAAATATTTAAATAAATTCCCATTCACAAAATGATAACTTAAAGTTATAAAAGACATATATTACTTGAGTGTAGGCGAGTTGCCAAGTTGTAGGCGAGTTTGTTCGTAGGCGAGTTTGGTCGTAGGCGAGTTGACCGATATTCTACCTGGCAGGCTAGGTGAGGGAGAGGGTACCAAGCCAGCAACATGCTTCTAGTCACGCTTGGTTGTGCTTGATCCCAAAAGCAGAAACAGGATGGTTTTGCTCAAGTTTATTGAAGAATTTCTTCCACAAATAACATCACAAAGTAGACCTATTTAATTCACAGGAAATGTGATGACTTCTGTGGAGATAACAAGCTTATAGTAGGGTATGTGAAGCAACAAACAGGTTAAGTGTGATGTCAACAACGACTGATGAAAGCTTCCTTGAAGCAAAACTAGCAAATGGCTCCTTTACGAGCCACCACGTATACAAAAGTCAATGATAACACAGAAAACTTGTTTTTGGCTCTCATTTTTATTGTTGTCTTTGGGTCTTTGAACTTTTTTCCCCCGAAAATTATCGGCTATAAGCCGAACCATCTTCTCTGGTGGAAAATCTACTCTCGGTGGTTTAGTTTAACGGAAAAATCTCTCGGCTTATAGTCAAATAAATACAGTATGTTTATTTTGAAAGCAAACTTGAAGCTTTCTGTAAAAATCCTTATGTTAGTAATAATAAAAATCGTGAACTGGAAAAAGAAAATACTGAACGCCAACTAAAACCAACAGATAGGTGAGGGCCCACCAAATTGGTGCAATCATCAAATTATGCATTCCCACAATTGTTACTACTTCTTGCCAGTTATAAATAGATAATGAAGTATGTGGTATAATCTTGTTTCATGTGAATAATGGTTTGATGCAACAAACAGTTTTCCTGTGAGTGAAAATTGTCTTATTTACTAATTTAAGTCCTTACAGTATTTCAGTTTTTTTTTTCTAAAAATAAGAGTCTTTCAATGGTCATTCTTTTACTAATTGATGTGAATTTTTTCTGAACAGACAAAAGCCATCAAATTTTAATTGTGACTCTTGGAAATTATTTTGTCTAGTAACCTCAATGATTTGTCTTGGGAGAAGTTGTGTATGCAAATGTTTTCAAATGATTAAATTTTTTTTGTGTGAAGGGAATGTATACATATGTTTGCTAAAATTTTAAGTGGAATAACTTGTAGTCTCAATATTATCAGATGGTAATCCTTAATAGTATGGGATAGTTACACGTAATGTAACATACACAAATGTCTTTGAGCTCCAGTTCTCAAGATGTAACATATGGCGAGTGAGTTTACAATGTTTTACTTTAAAATTTATTACAATTATTATTTTGTAAATGATGTTGAATCAATTTGATATATTCCAAGTAACGCCTGAGTCGTTGACTTTCTCATTCAGTAATGTTGAATCTATTTGAAATGTTTAAATAATGCCTTAGTCACTGACTTTCTTGTTCATCTTGGCCTTCAGTCAATAGAACAGCATGATAATAATTAATTCTGTGACAGTTTGATACATGTTTTGGTGTGGAATTTTAGCAATGCATTACATATCTCAGATAATTCCTGTAATTAGCATATTAATGAAACTCCTCTATTAAGGGACACCCAGGAAATGTCCTTCTTTTGATCCTTGTGTATACCAGCCATCAGTAGGAACTTTTTTGTCTCCTGATTGCCATAAAACACCCCCTTAGACACTTTTGATTTTGTAGAAAAATCCTTTTGTTCACAGCAAACAACAATTTTTATTGGGACTTGTAAGGAGGACTAGTAAATGCGGTGATGTCAATAATCACTATCAGAGAACCGGCTCCTAATGAAGGGTATCACTTCAAGGGTATACAGTCAGTCAACATAAATATTACCTACTGTTGAAGGTTGCTGGCTTACTATCTATCTGAATTGTACATTACATTAAACTTTTGCACTTACACCTAATGTACATACTCACTTTATTCTGAACTATTAATCTTTTGTTATAAAGTTTGGAACCCTGAAAGCAAATTGTGTACTGCATTGTCTGGAAATTATCAGGTGAAAGCAAAATGCTAACTTTGGTGAATAACACCTTGCTTAGAGAAGATTTAAACCAATTTTCTTTGGATGAAAAGAAGATGAAAGGGTTAGTTATGTGTAAATAGGAAAAAAAATTATTAACAGTAATTGAGATTGAAATTAAGGAATGCCAGTGTACTTATAATGAAGGGACTATTATCCATGGTCCTCTACTAATTACTGCTTCTTTGCTTTTTTATGCTTATTTAAGGAGTTACTAAAAAAGTATTGAATGCTCCTCATGTGGGCTTAATGTAGCATTGTTATGCTAATAACCTTTTTGTTTAGCTAGCAAAAAGTCAACATCACATAATATTGACTTCAGTGAAGTATTAAAAATCACTAGAGAGAGAAAAGTGTTCCCTGGCATATTTGTTGCCAAAGATGCCCCCTCTCTGGACATTGTTTGAGCTCATGAATCAAACTATAACTTCTAAATCTGGCTGATAAGAAAGTTGCACAGAATAGTTGCGTTTATTTAATGAATTGGTTTAAGAAACATTTCAGGTTTGTGTGCATTGTAGTCATGTTATGCAGATTTTGGTTCAGAAGATTATAGCTGTTTCACCTAGTAAATATTCTGACTTGAGCACTTTCACTTACAATTATTTTCAATTACTGTTAATAGTATTGTATGGTCTGTGCAATTTGGCAAAAGTAGAAACTAGTTTTAACACTGATCCTGTGTTTTATTCTCTTGCTTGCTTCAGTTACAATTTACAGAAAGTAATGATTTATGTGTCTTCTGCTAATAATATCTTGACAGGACTGTTAGTCAGCCTGGGGGAAGCAGTAGTCATGCCCCAAGAAAAAGAGATAGTGGATCAAGTTTTGCAAAGAACAATAAAGTGTTTGCAGCCAACAGCCAGGACAACAAAAAACATCATTCCATCACTTCTCAGAACAGCAAAGAAGGACTTTTGACAAAGAAAGATTCAGGATCACAGAATAATCTTCCCAAGACAAAAGTTGTTACAGTGAATGAAACTAGAACTCATGTAGAGAATTCACAGGCTGCTTTAGGACATGGATTAGAAGAAAGTTTTGCATCACTACGCCGTAGCTCAGCTACTCCTGATTTGCTGAATTCCAGCAGTTTGTTCGATCCTTCTGAAATAGCTCGTATCTCATCTAAACCTAGTAGTGCAGGATCACAGACATCCTCTGCTCGCTTAAGACGACCTCCAACAAAGGAATCAAGAAGTGTATCAATTTGTGAAACAGATGTATGTAGTTACTTTATAAAACATTAACAATTAACATTGTTATTGCAGTTACATATTATTGTTTTCAGTGAAATTCCTGCCTTTATGTTCAAACCTTTTACTATGGCTTTTTGTAATTGGGGTGGAGAGGGTGTGTTAGGGAAGTGTTAGTGAAAGGCAGATATGTAGATCTTCTTGTTGCAGCCTTGTCTGGTATGTAACTGCTATACATATGTCACAAGGGGTTAATGGCCTGTATAAGTTTTAAATTTCCATGAAGACTTGGCTTCCAACAGACCAGATGATACAGGATGTTAACCCCTTGTGAGATGTATAGCAATATGACATTTGAGGTACTATACTATTACTGTTGTCATCACATTGCTTTTTTCTCTCAATCTTTTAGAACTTTCTCCAGCTTAATCAGTATAGGCTTATGGATGAAATCGGAAAGGTGGGTTGAATTCCATTGTAAGCTGTTGTGAGAAGACTTTGCCAAATTTGTAAAATCTTAATATATTTAAGCTCTTTCTTTTATAATTATTTTATTATTAGGGCTCATATGGAGTTGTCAGGTTATGCTATTCAGACTTTGATCAAGCAAATTATGTGAGTATTTGTTGAGTGAATTGGCTGTTTTTGCAATAATTAATTGATGTAAAGAGACAAATTAGCTTTTTGAATTTGTAATATTATCATAAAAGTCACTTCAAACTTTGCTCTGGCTGACAAGGAATGCAGTTAATGCCATGTCCTTTCAGTAATAATAGTATGAAATCATTATCATTGTAACAATATATTTCATTTCTGATGACAGGCAATGAAGATAATTTCAAAGAAAAGAGTAATGAAAAAGGCTGGTTTAAGTAAGTAAATAATCAAGTACTTGATGTACTTGATGTATCCTGCTTTTTTCTTAGTTATAAACACAGAGATAGCTGATCCTCTCTCCTTTCTAACGATAATTTATATATAATATAGAACTGTCTTTAGCCTGTTAAAAGCAAGGCACAGTGACTCCTTTAGTTTTATTTTCTTTTTGTCTGTAGGCAAACAAAACTCTCTTGCACCAGTTCTCAGTTTGATTAAAAGGCTTAATAATTAAGCAAGGTTGAAATTGTTGCTAAAAACACTGCCTTGCATCAGATGAACTTTTTGTTTCCTTGCCAGTTACTATAAAGACATGATTTGTTTTTATATATTTTCTTGGTGGGAGCCGTAAAGATTTTTAACCCCAGTTTGTTGTTTTATCCTTGTAACCAGGGTCATGTTCTTGAAACAGAAAATAATTTTCACTAATTTCAGTGTGTAGTTGGTGAAAACAGATCACATAAAGGAGTAAATAATAATAATGGTCTTTATTTCCCATAAGATAAAGTGGCATTGGTTGTTTGAGGAATCTTTTTTCTCCACCACAGGGAGGCCAGGTGAAAAGGCAAAGAACCCGGGACTTGAAAGCTTACAAAGAGAAATTGCTATTCTTAAAAAAGTTGATCATCCCTATATTGTCAGGCTTTATGAGGTAGGTTTTCTGTGAATAGTGATTATATTCAGTACAAATGTCTTTTCCCCCAAAGTGAGTGAAATAAGAAATACAACATTATAGAAATGCATGAAACCCCAGATTGAAACTCGAAAAAATCCAAGTTCCAGATGGGATTTGAACCCACGACCCTCTGCAATCTAGACGGACGATCTCGATGGACGCTCTAACCAGTAAATGTCTTTTCCGTACTTTTATCATGGTGTTCGGTTTCGCAGGATTCACCAATTAGTCCATGATTCCCCACAGAACAGTCTTCTTGCTATGACTCAGTGCATAATGTACAGGATAGATATGTCACCATTCTTAGTTTAACATTGGCGTGGGGAGGAGGGGACCTCAGCAAATAAATTTGGAAGATTTCTTCTTTTCAGTGGCATTGCTGCCTCATTTGTCTGCAGTGCTGTCATCACAGGCCAGGGGCCGGGGATTTTCTCCAGAAATTCATAGATAGATCCCGGCTACTTTAATTGATGAAAAAACTGCATACAAGCTATACCACAACAGCTGGATTCCCTGGTTACTATTTGCACATCCCTGTCTACTTCAAAATTACCATATTTTGACCCCCTATTTTGAGCCAGAATATATATACTTTTTGTTTTTAGGTAGGAGTTACAATTTTCACTTGCAGAACTTGGTAACCAAGCTACTTTATCAGCCGAGTACTGGTGTATGGTGGCCCATTGTTATCATAGCAAAACAACCTGGAAATGTTTGTTTGAAATTAAAAAAAAAACATGCAGACATGAAAAAAAAAAAATAGAAAAAAGATAATGATAATGTACATAAAGTTAAAGAAAAGAGAGAGAAAAAAAGACTAATTAAAGGAAAATAGAAAAAATAAACAAAAATTTAAATTAAATAAAAAATAAACAGCAATAAAAAAATGGAAACACAAATTAAAAATAAATAAAAATAAAATAAATTAGAAAACAAAATTTTACAATTTTAAATGTAGTTAAATGCAATTTAACTAAGTTAACAACAGAGATGCTGGTTTGTCAGGCGGGCAGCGGCAGCAAACAGTAGTGCATGCACATGAGTGTAGTGCTGGAGTTGCGTGTGGTGTGTTTGTCAGTGCAACCTAGCGTGGCAGATTTCTGTGGAGCTTTGGAGCATTCTATCTTCTCCTTTCTGCCCCTCCCCTCCCTATCCCCTTTCCACTGTTAACACAGTGTGACGGGTGCCTGGATGTCTTGGTGTGGGGGCTTATGGCTGGGTTGCGGGGATTGCTAGCCATTGGAGTCCTTGTCTTCACTCTCACTAACCTGCATAGCAAACATTTCCGTGGGTGTCATCAAAATGTCCTCCTGTGCCACCTGGAAGACAAGCTTACCCATGATGGTGTGATGCCCACGCTATACAGGAGGTATGTTGATGATACCTTGGCCAGAATGACCAGCACTACTGCTGCAGTTGATTTTCTTTCTACTCTTAATGGCCTACACCCCAGCTTGTCATTTACAATGGAATTTCCTGTTAACAACAAGATCCCCTTCATTGAAATGGAAATAATTAATAATGGAACTAAGACTGAAACACAAGTGTATAGAAAGCCAACTAACACTGGCTTGTTGCTGCATTTCGAAAGCCATACGGACAAGTGCTACAGTGATTGCTTGCTCAAAACAATAATCCATCATGCATATGCCCTATCTTCTACTAACTGAAGCTTGCAATCAAGGATGCACTAGGCTACGCTCCATCTTTACTTGGCTTGACTATCCTATCATAATGATAAATTCCACCATCACCAGATTTATTCAGAACATTTTGCATCGGTGGGAGAGAAACACAAATGGAAGACAACAGCGTTCTGCTAGTAACTCTTCCCTTCAAGGGTCAAACATCAGCTAATGTGGCTGCAAAGGCAAATGCATGATCTCAGTCACAAGATTGACACTACTCTGCAACAGTCTTTATTAGCAAGAAACTGGAGCAAGATCTCAAGCAAAAAGAAATCAAGCCGCCAATCGTAAATCAGCAATGTGTTGTGTATTCTTTTTCATGTGATCTGTGTGATGCGGATTATGTTGGCTAAACAGCCAGACACCTTCATCAACATATTGTTGAACATAAAAATTTGGCGATTGAAAAACTTTCCTTGGAAGCCCATGGGGACACAAGCCTCCTCAAAGAAAGCCAGTTTCGCATACTCCGAAAGTGTCAAGGGAAATATGATTTTCTCGTCTATGAGATGCTTCTCATCAAGGAACATAGTCCAAGTTTAAACACACAAACTGATTCCATCTGTGCAAAACTTTTCGCTCAAAAGAACATTCCAACACTTCCATTCGTCATGTGATTGTTCTATTGTTTTTACTTAGTATTTAAACATTTTTTCTTATCACTATCATTTTGACTTAATAATGACATAAGCTCAGCGGCAAAACGTCATCATTTTTCAAAAACTTTCGTAATATGTTTTTTTTAAATATTTTATCACAGTTTTTTATTGTTTAATATGTTGACTTAAATTACCAAAATTAACTTTGAAATTGCAATTTCAAAGCCTTGGTACATGTAGCTCAAATTTATTTGAGCTTTCTCCATTCCTATACCGTGTATGTGCATTGCTTCCAAAATATTTTGTCAAGTTAAGGTTCACTTCCGTGACGGAACGTAAAACATCTTATTGGTCAATTTATGACAGCCGACAACAGCATGAAATCTTGCTAAGTGCGCTCAGGTATGACAGTTCAAGTGGGCAGTTTTTCAAAATCCCCCCTCCCCTTCCTCCCCCAAACCCTTTTCATTTATTTTGCTGTGGCCCCATTTTAAGCGCAGCCAAAACATCAAATATCTTGTTGCTCTGTCTTTTTTTGCTGTAAAAACCCCACAGAAACACTTTGTACGCAAGCTACACTCTCACAGAACAAGTTGTTCCACTCTTCTGTGGTGGGCCGATTGTTGTAAACATCGTCTTTGTCCTTGGAACACGTGCATAACAAGCAAATGTCCTTGCACTCACGCTACATAAATGCATCATGCCAGGTTACTAAGCAGGGAGCATGTATTTCTTTGTGCAGATGCATGGCTTTATTAGCAGGAAAAGTTGTTTATTTATTCCTTGTTTGTTCCAGTGAGTGTCAACAAGATTTAGGTTCACATTAAGTAGGTGGATCATAATGTATTTCTACTTGAACTACTAGTTTGAAGACACCAATTGATCAGTAAGTGAGAGGACCTCATAACCTGTACCATCTTTCATCAGATGTTTGATAACATACCAGGGCATTATTATGCTAGTTGTCTACATTTTTTTTTTAAACTGTGCTCAGGTCTCAAGTTTTGACCCATGTACAAGTTGAGGGCGATTTTTGGGGCGATTTTTAGGTGTGAAAGGTTGACATATACACGGGTAAATATGGTAATGACAGCCCTGACTTGGTAGCTGCTCTTGTTGCTTGTGCTTTTAACATAGACTGAAGTTTAACTTTTCTTGTCAGGTGTTAGATGACCCATCTGAAGATAACCTTTACCTTGGTACGTACAATTATTCAGATAACTTTACAATTACTCTGATGCTGTTCATAGCTGTGGCCACTACATGTACCTTTGTTCTCAAGTGGTAATTTTCCTCTCACAGTACCCACGTCCTTTCAGACTTATACTGAATATACTTGCCAGTAAAAATATTTTCAGATCTGTGCCAGGAAGATAGGGTGGGATACTTCCAGGTACAAAACTACTGGTTCATATTGACATTTGATCGAGTTACTGTATTCTCCTTGAATGCAACCTAAGAAAACACTTGGATGTCTTATAACAAGAATATCCATTTATTATATAAACACCATGAAATACCAGGTGAGCTTTTGCTTGAAAACATGATATCTTCACATGTGAAAATAACATGTTATCTTCACATGTGAAAAGATCACTGTTACTATGGTTGCATAAGTCGTGTCTTTTGCAGTGAAATTGAAATGGTTTGGTATGTCATTGGTGTTTATATAATAAACAGAACATTACAAAAAACAAAAATTGGCTGCTTGGAAATACAAAAGTGTTCTTCTTGTGTTAAAAAAGATATTTCACTCATTTACTGCGCTCACTCATGAAATATTTTCAACACTTGAATATAAATTTTGTGTCTCTGCACGGCCAGGTAATATTCTCTATGCATTCACTGCCCTTTTGCTTGTTTTTGTCCATAGTGTTTGAACTTGTGGATAGAGGGTAAGTATGAGCAGATAGAGACTGAAATGGCTTCTGTTCACTGTGAGTGATACTTAACTATAAACCTTTCCATTAAAAGCTGCTGTCAGGATTACAAAAGGTGTTTCATGATTGGTTGTGGTAATTCAGATGGGTCTAGATCTAACTCCTGTCCTTGTTGGTACTTGTTCTGCTTCCATATTGTGCAAGATTTTTTATCAAGATGCTATAACATCATTGTGACACTTGTGAATGAATCTTCAGTTAAGTCTCATGCTCACAATATTGAACATTAATTTCATGAAGTTCTTTCATTTTTTTAATATTGTCTTATTTTAAAGGGCCTTTATTCCAAAGCTTATATTTTTTGTATTTGCTGTTCCATCAAACCAGAGAAGTTATGGAGGTGCCTGGTAAACCTCTGACAGAGCAAGATGCCAGAAAGTACTTCATCGATGTTGTCTTAGGAATTGAATACTGTAAGTGGGATCTTTGTCTTCAAATCTTATGTTATTGATCATCTGTTTGAAATGACAGCTTTGATTGTAGTTTTAATTTTAGCTTATATATATTCAGATTTTCAGTTAGTATTTACATACAATTATTTTTTTTATAGCAGTATTAGTTGCTTTTATTGTAAATCATCTGTAATCCAGCCTTCTGGCTTCCAAAGATGATCTGTCTGTCTGTTTGTCTGGCTGGTTGTCTATCTATGTTGATGTTTTGATTGTACACACTGCTGCATGATCTTTATCAGGCCAGGGGACATGGTGTCAACTGGGTGTATGTTTACTATTATAAATTGTCCTGTGGCTGGTATACTTACAGTAACACACCACTATGGTGCTACGTTCAAATACTACAAAGCTGGTCCACACTGTGAATTGATGAAGAGCAGCATCGAGTGACTGAAGCATTGCTGGCCACATCATGACTATATTCAATTTGGTGTAACAACGGGAACAAAAAAGATTTTGGTGGAAATCAGGCTCTGGTACAAGTCGCATGAACCTGAAAAGGCTTACAAAGAATAAATAAGTCAGGGCTGAGTTGCTTGAAGCATGGTTAGCACTAACCATTGGTTAAGATGTATTAAAACCTATAAGTTGTCATCAGATGGTATTTAACCCGGGTTAGCGCTAACCATGCTTTGAGCAACTGGGCCCAGGTTGCTGCTCTCTTTTCAAAATATGTGGCTTCAATAACTCTGCCCTGAAACTTGTCCTTGTGATATTAGGAAAACTATTAATATTGAAAATTACAAAAATTGCACTGTCCACTAAGCTGCTGGGATTGACTCAAAGCAATTCATGTGGGTATGTCAGTTGTCTTTAAGGATACCAACAGACTACCCTTTGATTATGTCAATTAAAATGCTGTTCATGTATCTTAAAGTACATTGAATTGTGCTAGTTCAGACAGCTGTCACATAGGAATCTGTTTGTCTTTGCTTGTGTTACAGTACACTATCAGAAAATTGTCCATAGGGATATAAAGCCTTCAAATCTTCTTCTGGGAGAGGATGGCCATATAAAGGTAAAATAAACCCTCACAATGTATGACTAACTTTTAGGTTTACTTGTTAGAATGAACTTGAGTTTCATAAACTTTGATCTATATGGTCATCTCATTTCATAACCTTGGTTTGTGATGTCCATGGTAATATTATCTTTGCCTTTAACAGATTGCTGATTTTGGTGTTGCTGATGTGTTTGAAGGAGATGACGCATTGCTAAATAAAACAGCTGGATCCCCAGCATTCATGGCTCCAGAGTCTCTACAAAGTAAGGCCAGTAACTTTGTGTTTCAAAGGACTTACTTTATGAAATTAATTTTTTTAACTGCATCCTGTGCAAGACTATGGAAACAGTCATCTACCCTATCTTATGCATCTAAAGGTTTTGTAACCAAACACCTGTTTTAAATTGACTTACAAGTAAATTTGTAGTAAGTGAAATACATGTGAATGCACCTTTGATTTGTAGCAATGGCAAAGAAACCATCCTTTTTTTATAATGTTGTTACTTCACATGTAGCCCAAGCTCTATGATTTGTGTTGACAGCATGCGTAGTGTAATTTTAGCATCAACATGACCTTTGGGTAATAGCGAAATTATAAGAATTTGTATTGGGTGGAGAGTATTGAATTTGAAGGCAAAATTAGGAATGATTTTTCAATAAAATTTTCTCACTTGAAGAACTACTTTTTAGTTCCTTTTGTGTCCTGTCTCATTTCTAGGTCAATTAGAAGCAATTTCGTAGATTTTCTGTTCCAACGGCTTCTGTCTTTATATAATATCATCCCAAGGTAGGGGAGTGCACTAGAGCAAGCGAACAGAGCCACTGATGGAAAACAACCATAAATTCATTCCAAAGGCTCAGATCGCATCAAAATTTCACGGGGATGACAGCAGATAGTAACAGAAAACATCCATCGTAGGCTTCTTAGTACCATTAACATGGAGAGGGAATTATTGCTGAATAATATCCACAATCTTTTTTTTTTCATTGAGACCCATAGAAAGAGGCTTGATTCAAATTTTGCATGTCACAACTGTTTCAAATTTGGCTTAGTGACCCTGCCTATGAGTCAAAATACTTACTCACCCAGAGGCCAACGGTCAATTGATTCCATAAACAATCACACCCATGTGCTGGTGTTTATGTTACAAAGTTAAACACAAATTGTAGCGCTTGGGTCACCTGTGGTTTCATAATGATCATCGTCTGACTTCTTTCAGATTCACGTGACAAGTACAGTGGGAAGGCAGCTGATGTCTGGGCTTTAGGAATCACTCTTTATTGCTTTGTGTTTGGCAAGGTAGTTATATCAGTGTGCATGGCATGAGTTACTTGAATTAAAACCAACAGAAACAGTACTTGATGTATCTCATTTGATAGCATTCCCATCAACATGTAGTCAATCATGTGCTGAGATTTCAACCCACCAGTACAAGACGAGCAGGAGTAACTATTTTGTTTTAACTGTGTCATCTTTACAGGTTCCATTTGATGATCTAAACAGGATGGGTCTTTATGAGAAGATCAGAACTGAAGAGTAATAATTTATTTGTTAAAAATTGTTTCTCTTTGTACTTATGTTGGCTTAATAACAGTGGCCTTAAACATCTTACAGCAGTTTCTGCTCATTTATTACACACATGGTGTTATGAATTAGTGTTGTCTTACCTTGAGAAATAGAAACTGGGGTTTGACATTTGGAGGAGCTAGACTGCAAGACAAGTGTTTGAATAATCTATCCTTTTCACATCATGACACCCATCACTGATAGTATTTACACTTCAACTTATTCTGCTTGCAATGTGCAGTCCTTACAAATGAGCTGCTCATGTCACAAGTTTCTCTTCAACATGTCAACAAAATGTATTTTTTTTAATCATTAGTTTTCTTTTTATTTTCTCAACTTTGAATCTATTCTTTTTTTTTCTTTTTTGATAGATAAGCTTAAAGCTAAGCAAACCTTAGTCACATCATTGTGGCCACTTGCCTATTGATGTTCAAAATATCAACTACCTTCTTCTGTGTACATTCAGTTCCCTTGTGGTGTGTACAATGTATGTTTTGTCCATCATGGTAATTGTTTTCTGTTTTCCCTTTTTCTTTTCATGGGTTGGTGTTTCTGACAGACTGTCATTTCCAGAGGAGTAAGTGTGTCAAATCTCTGTAAACATAGCTGTTATGCTTACTCCAGACACCACTCTGCAGATATTGTGTTAGCAGAAATTGTGAAGTAAAGAGTTTGGAGTCTTTACTTTTAGTTGGTAGTAAGCATTATTAATACTCCTTTTTAAGGAGGCCCTCATCAGTTGGCTTTGGGGTTTACCTGTAGCCTGTGGTGCAGCCGGACTTCTCACTCAAAACCTAGGTGAAAAACTACTATAGTCAGTCTGCGCAACAACTCCCAAAAACTTGTTCTGATATCCCCCAGGTTTGCAGAAATATCTGTATCTGTTTCTGACTGGCTAGATTTCTTACGCACTTTGTGATTGGACATTAACTTATGGAATAATGCACATGCTGGGAAAGAACATTCAAAATCTTAAAAGAGCAATTTGAAAATTGAAAATCTTCTACTTCAACAGGAGAGAATGCTCTGGATCTTTCTTGTTGGTCGAAATATATTCATGAATTTGACGACAGTCTATGGCATTTCTTTGATTTTCTAGTGCCTTCCAATAGCGATTTGCTTGGATGTTCCACACACTAACACTTTTATACAATTCCTTTGGGTCACAAACATGAAAGTTACAGACCATGAGAGCAACTGAAATCAAATGGCGTTAACCACGTTGCGCTAAAAGAAGTTAGCAGGAAAATGAGGAACAGATTGCAAGAAATTGAGTCAAAGTTTGCTGACAATGTAAACTTTTAGCTTCAAGAGGAATTTTTGTCTTAAAAACTTCAAGACAAAGTTATGTGAATTTTGGTGTTGTCCGAGGGCATTTTAGGGTTTTGCAACAGAATAAACAGTCATTGATATTAAATGAAAATTGGAAGTTTTGTTCAGTTTCTGGGGTGATGAAGTCTAAACAAGTGATCATTTGGCAATTAAAGTGGTTCATTTCAACCATAGTCCAGAATTTGGTGAAGTTGTGGGCTTTTCAAAGTATCGGTCATCTGTGACCGATATTTTGGTGAGCGGTAGAAAAAGAGTTAAGAGAGCTTAGACCATATTGTGCCAAAATTTTGCCTCATTGTCATATGGTAACTGCAGACTTGCCCCATGTGCCAATGCCCATCCTAACTCATGTAATAACTTTTAGTAGCCACAAAAATATTTAAGCTTTTCAAAGTATTTATTCAGCTGGCCGGTATCATGGTTCGCTTCTGACAAACCACCTAATAAGGCGAATGGGACTCATGATGGTCACAAATGAATCTTTAATGTTGTCTAAACATTAGGGGACATATTCCTCTGCAAATAGCTTTTTGTATAACCAAATTTCTTAAGAGAATGTCAAAGAAGTGGAAGCTTGTCTTTGATAGGAAATTTTCATTTCAACAGGTACACCCTTTAAAGCCAAAAAACTGATGTGACCCTCCTTAAGTAGTATGTTAGACTCCCAGAAGACAGCAGAACAGCTAATCATACTTACCTGATGGTGTTCAAGTTTCTTAATGAAGCTCAAAGACATCACCAAAATGTGCAGAGGGACTCAGTGTGGGAAATTTATATATTAATTGAGTTCTTCTCCATTTGCAGGCCACCATTAAACCCACAGCTTGAAGACCTTCTTTTACGAATGTTAACCAAAGACCCAAATGAAAGAATCACTATCAAAGGAATTAAGGTCTGTGTCAACTGTATTGTAATCATCATTGTTAAGGTTAACAATAACAGTGATCAATTTGAAAGGAACTGTCATACAGTACCATGTTAGTGGGGAGTGAAAACAAAAATCAACCAACAGTGTAGTCCCACTCTTCAGTATATAAGTGGCACACTTCTTACCACTCATACTTCCCTAACATGAACTCAAAATTTTAAAACAAATCAGTGATTGCTATAGATTGATAAAGTTGTGTTTTTCAACAGGAGCATCCCTGGGTGACACATGGTGGAAAGTGTCCTTTGCCATCTACTGAAGCAAACTGCCCTGACATTGAAGTCACTGATGATGACATTCAGAATAGTGTTAGGGCTATTCCAAAAATCAAGACTTTGGTATGGATGTTTTTCAACTATTTGGTGTTTTCATGTAAATTATGCACCCTTAAAGATAGTTGTGGATTACTCCTCCCTTACAACTCTCTTAATAGCTTGGTGGTAGAACATCTGAGCTAGTAATCAGAAGGACATTGGTTTGACTTATATTGGAACATTACTCGGATTTCTTTGTCCATGTATGCCTGTCACTCACTGAATAAATGCATTCATTTATTAATGAAGTTTAAAAATACACCATCATACTTTTCTCAGTAGCTGACTCTGTTTCAGGTTGGAGCAGGGCTGTCACTAATTTTTGCTGTAGACAGGGATGTGCAAAAAGTAGCCGAGAAATACAGCTGTTGTCATGTAGTCAATATGCAGTTTTTCTATAAATTAAAGTAACCAGGGACCTAGTCCAGAATTATCAAAATTGGCCGGGGAAAATTCCCGGCCCCCAGCCCTTAATGACAGCCGTGTTGGAGTGATTTGTGAATTGCTCTCAAACCCGAGTAGATAACTTCCTTGCACTGACTTGGAGATTAGAGAATAGTGCTTGAATGTCTTGTGTCATGTGATCCCTTTTTATTTATTGTTAGATTCCTTACTTCAATGAATACCTTAACCTTTAATTTTGTTCTCCACAGATTCTTGTCAAGAGTATGATAAAATATCACACATTTGGAAGCCAAGCGAAACTGGAGCGAATACGTTCTCATTCACAACCCAACATTGCACAAGATGCACAGCAGAGAAAAGTCACCATGATGTGAAACTCAGTGAACTAGCTGCATGGAAAGAACTCATTTTGATGGTTGTAGCAAACAGATTTTCCTATTACCAAACAGAGAACCTTTTGAATTGAAATATATCTTGAGTGTATATAGACAGTAGCAAGATAGTAGTAAAGTTCTAAAGTAAGATAGCTCAAACATTATATGCAATGTATTTTAATTACCAGTTAATACAGATATTACAGAGTACCTATGTATAAGAAATTTTCATTAACAGAATTTTGCAATAATGAAGGGAGCTGTTTTAGTGCTAAAAGTTTGTGAATTTGGATCGACAAATCTTTCCCTATTCTAACACAAGTATGACCTTTGCCAAAGCACCAGATTTGTGTGATCTCTGTTAACAAAGTGGAAAGTTTGATGCCACTTTCCTTTCCTCTACTAGGGTGTTAATTAAGTAAATCAAACGTTTTTCCTTTGTGTGTATTTGAGTTACTTGGGAAAAAGTGCTGAGGTTTTCTAGAATAAACTGTGAAATATCTGTAAGTATGAAGTCTTGCCTACTATGAATTATATATTTATAACAATAACATACCTGGAAGAATGTTCATCAGAGCTTGAAATATTCTGTTCAAAATTTTTTGAAGGTGTCTTAAATTTCCAATGTAAATAGCTGGATTAATGAACTAGATAGCTACTAAACCCCTATATTGTAACACACACTGTTGACTGTTGCTGCTCACAGCAGCTTTGCAACTTAGTTAATCAGTTACTAGTGCAAGTTACTTACAACTTCTGAAGTTTCTAACAAGGGCCTTTTATTTTCAAGTGGGTTTTTGTTATTTGTGTGCACCAAGGTCTAAGGAAACAAATCCCAAGAAAATAATTGATCAAGACATTTAAAGACAAAATTTTAAAGACATCTTCCCCTACCTTACCAAATGAAAGCCCTTAATTGTTGATACTCTTCAGCCACAGGGGAAATGTATTGCTTAAGGCATTAATTTAAGTGTAAACTACTGTTGCTGGGCCACCTTTTTTGTTGCATAATTTGACATTGGTTTTACAGTGTTATCTTCAGTTTTGCCCTTCATTTTAGAAGTAAAAGGGTAAAATTTTATCTATTTTCTTATCAGTAACTATCATATGAACACATTATTTCAAAAGGGAAAGAACTCTTTAATGTAAGTATAGTCAGTTTCGGAAAATAGTCCTATTTTATCCTCCTGTGGTACGATTCAAGAAGCTAATATTTATTCATATTTAACTTTATTTTGTTGTTCTCAATAATGGAAAACATTTTTCCGGGTTTCATTTGATTTACAGAAGCATAAGTAGAGGTTTGCAGGAATGAGAAGCTTCTGTAATCGTGAGCCATCTGATGTTAGCAAGTATTTCCGCAGGTGTTTGGTATTCTCTGATACCGATGTGTTGCTATAAAAACATGGAGATGTTTTCTGTTACAGAACAATGTTATAATCACGTGGTTCTCAGACAATAAGAGTGCATGCTCATTGAACATTATTTTACAATGACTACATATTAAGTTTTGTTTTAGTGTAAACTTCATCCCTCAAATGTCTATTTTTAATGCAAAGGGTTTATTTTCATCAACTAGGGAATAGGAAAAGTGACAAATTAAATTACAATTATATCATGAGCTTGATTTTTATTATGTAATAAAGTCTTTAAAATTTTATAAATGCAAAGGTAGTGTTGGTTTTAGTTGCCATTGATGTGGTCTCAGTCCCATCTACCCTGATAACCTGTTTATTTAATTCCTACCTGCTAGTTATCTGTCGGTGGACTGTTTGTAATCTGTTGCTAACCTGACAGGTCACAGTCAGCTGACAGATTTATTGGGTAGTTGTTCAAGTTTACCCTGACCACAAATAGATGGCTGGTACAAACCTTTTGTGGGTCAGGAGTAAAACATCTGCCTGTGGCTTTCCAGTCTCAGGAACTGGAACTGTTAAAAAGAATGAGGGCAGGCAAAAAGACTCGTGAGATCAGATCTTCTGCTATTCCAAATGAACAGATCATGTGAACTTCAAATCTTTAGGAGACACCATTTAAAACGTTCATGACAATACAGTCAAGCATTTTGCAGTACAAGATCAAACAACATCTGATCCACAGAGTCCAGCCTTCATGCAAATTTTAATTATATTTTCTTCTGTTGAGATAAATAGGTATCACAGATCAGTGTTTCCCTTAAGATAATTCCCACAAACATTTAATTTTCTCACAAACATTTTCAAAATATCAACTGACTGCGTATCTCAAACAGACCTGTTTTGAAAAGAAAAGTTAAGACATCAGTTTTTGCTTTTTACATGCTCTTTGAATACCTGTTAAATGAGCAAACTGATGAAAATGGGAAATTTTTCTACCATTGGGAAAAGTGTTTCCCAGTAGTAAATAAAACTGTGCATATGCTTTTTCCAGTTCCCGACAAAAATAATTTTCAACATTAAAGTGGTGCCCCTTACAGTCTTGCTTGCTTGCTTGAGGAACGGGCAAAGTTAACCTTGTCTCTATAATAATAATAATAACTTTATTTAAGTTTCAAATGTATTTAGTTGAGCACAGATGCTCTACTAATTGGGGAGACTAAATCAAATCAACTCTTAACTAAATCAAATGAAATCAAATGTTGGTTTTTGGGGGGAGGGGAAAACCGAAGTACCCGGAGAAAAACCTCTCGGAGCAGAGTACAGAACCAACAAACTCAGCCCACTTATGACGCCGAGTCTGGGAATAGAACCCGGGACACATTGGTGGAAGGTGAGCGCTCTCGCCACTGCGCTAACTCTGCTTTCCAGGAAAAACTTATTAATTTTGAAATCACAGATTCTGTGTGGGCATGCATGCTTTTACAAAATTAATGAACTCAAGTCAGATGCAGTAACAATTTTTGATAAACGTTAACTTTTTTCCATGGCAGAAACTTTTTTGGCTGGTTCATCTTGTGAACTGGTTCCATTTGTTAAAGATCTTCTCTTTGCTCGCTTTTTATGTACACATGTCCCTTCTACAAACTCAGCATTGCCCATGTTGTTCACTGATCCATTTAGTTGTAAATTCTCCTTAGCTGTGCGTGACGCATCATCTGTGTCCTGAATGTCAAACTCATAAGTGCCCAGTCCCCACTCTGCTTTGTCTGGGTCTGTAGCACCATCCTCCATAGTACACTCGACATAAGTAGCATGTCCCTTGGCATCCACTAATATTACTGTGTTTGTTCTACAAATTTTGAAAAATAGAATGTTAACTTACAATATTCATCATTATATATAAAACACTCAGTGATGATTCATCAGCATGTATCCACTAGTAAGATTTGGCCGTATGATATGTTGGATGAACAGACTGGTTGAAAACAAATAAATCAGTATTTGATGTAGCAGGTGGCACCATCAATGTACAGATCCAGTCCAACATTTCATCATTTTACAGACATCAGTCTTATTTTCAGCTCTTGAGAGATATAAAACACCCAATTTCTTACTACAATTACCCCAGGGGTGGGGGGAATGGCAGAAAAGAGTTAACAATAATTTATGCTTGAGAGTTGATATAAGAAACTGGGGCATAACGCTGTTGGAAGAATTCTTGAAAACTATGACATGTGAAATAAGGACTGAAGTATAAACCTTTCCTGGAGTAGCACTCATCCTCCACAATAAATAATACACTGGAATGTGCCATAACAGCAAAGAAGAGGCAACAACACATATGTTTGGAACATCTTTATAATCTTAGAAAGTACAGGTATTGAAAATATTTCAATAGTTACATTTTATGATAATTATTACCTTGTTCCATATCTCTTCTCTTTAAAGTCAACAAAGATTGATCGGCATGCATTCACATAATTCATGTAATTCTCATCACACTCTTCATCTTGTGAACCAATAAAATCCTTGTCATCTCCACAATTGAAGGATCTGTACAGGCAAGGAATCCTGGGTTACTGGCAGCTGGCAGTGATTATATGTAGTATTAAAGAGGATGGTTGAAAGTGTTTAGCAATGAATTTTGTCGTTGTGATCAAAAGATACCGGCAGACATATTATTATGACCAGGCAGTGATAATAGATATTAGATATGGTGAAAGTGCTTATGAGATACAAAGATGTTTGGGTAATGATGAGGATGATGGTGATGGTGATGGTGATGATGATGACTATTGACATGGTGGGGGTGGTGATGGTGATCAATGATTATAGTGATGAAGACAGTAACAATCCTTATGGCAATAGCAATGGTGATGGTGCAGAAAATGATGGCTTAGGTGACAAAGGAATGTTCATGGTGGGGTGAATGCGTCTAGGAACTTTCACAGAGTAAGGGTGTATAATGTGAAATGTTGAAATTCCTTTGTCTTCAAACCTAAATATTCATGATTTATGAACAATTAGCATTAGGAGACAAAGGAATTTCATTTTGACTGTAATTTCAAGTTGACCTATAAAAATTACACCAACCTTTGCCGGACCTTCAGCAATTCCATTAGTTTGTCAATAAGCTCTTGTTTAGTGTAGTTTTCATCTAGTATACCAGAAAATCTTTCTCTGCCATACACCATTTTGGGCCAGGAACAATTCAGCACTTTATTTGACAAGACATGAATTCCAGGTTTCAACATCTTGATATCCTTTTCTTCAACATTGCAGTACCAGCCCACCTTGGAGGCACCAGTTATTGATAATTTGCCCACCAAAAGATTGAATCCATTATACTTGTCAGCTTTGCTACTTACACTCTGTAAATATTCTCTGACATTAATGTCCCCTTGCAAAAAGTCTGGTATAAGATCCCCTCTTCCAATTGCATTTGGTTTAATGAACTTTGGTGCCTGTCTGTAGTTGGTGATGGCTCCAAATTTTCCATCTTTCTTTACTCCAAGCCAGGTGCCACCCTCCTTTCCAGGTTCCAGATCCATCCCTGTACAAAATGCACCCGCCATCAATCTACATGTTCCAGAAAATAACCCTACCCACCCCATGGCTCACACTCCCCACCCCCTCCCACAATAGACAGATTTTTTAGTTGGACTCCATTCCATCCCTCTGGGGAGCAAGTGAACCAGATAAATCTTCCTTCATGCAAGCTACATCCAACCACTATGCAGGGGCTCATTGGGTTTAACTTTCCATGATCCTTGACCTTCAGAGGTTCTTCCTTGCTCCTATATTTGTGAACCACTAAATAGTCAACTTTCCTCATAACCATGTCTTTTTTATGGTTGTATTTGCCTTATTTTCAAATAGTGGACATGACTGTCACAGCTTTTCTAACTGCAACCTAATAAAGTTGAAATTTGAAACCTAAACCCTGCTAGCAAATGTTTGAAAACATTTTACCTGCAATTATGCTTGGATTTTTGTCCCAAAACTTGGCACTGGCTGTAGGTCTGAAATAAAACTCATCTCTGTTTGAAGCAATAATAAGACGGTACCCATCAGGACTGGGTTTGTCACAGAAATATAGGAACACGATGCACATCTTGATGTTTGTACTTCACCTGAAACATAGGAGGTTGGCGATAATTATGAAAAGTGTAAAATACAATGAAACAACTTTTATTATGTCTGATCTCCTTCCTCTGCTCCAATATCAATTTCTGAATGTGTAACCTTCATTAATGACTTTTCCTTAAGTCAATAAGAGAACAAGGTCGAACAATGAACCTTAATTCATATGCTAAATCAATTTATCCCATTATTTCAAGCACATTAACAGATGGGCAGATTTTATTTCACTGAGCCAACAACTGTGTACTGGCTTATAAATAAATATTAGGATTAAAATCCTGTAATTAAAAGCAAACAAAGCCTTTATACAGCCAGTCTAATGAGTGCCTGATGATTTCATTAATCAAATCTGTTTAAATTGCACACTACTGAATAGCAGGCAGTTGCCTTCAATAACATCTACTGAGCACTCATTGCCTTTGCCTCCTTTCCCAGGGAGACTAAAATGACACATTTGCAATTGTATTGTCCACTTTTGTCAATCAGAATTTTTTCGGTTCATGGATATGAAGGTGTTGCTTGATTGATGTGGTGTCACAAGAAATACTGACGCTTGCCCTAATGGCCATTTAACCAAAGTAGAAAGAGACTGGCAAATAAGTACAAGAAAATCTCAAGATCGAGAAATACTACAGACAATACACCTCTGTTGAGATTACAATATACATGTACAGTGTCAGAGAACTTGCAAATTGTGATTTCTGCCACTCACAGTTGGGTGCCCTCTGGCCAATGATCACTACAAATTACTGTTCATATGCAAATGTTTAAATTTTGTGCACTTCAGGCACGTGATAAAGTCACAATTTGATCACATAAACTTACATCCCAACTACTTTCATTCATTTTTCTGCGTGCAAATGAGTTTTGACTGAAAAAACAGTGCAGAATTAATAAAGATTAGAAATAAATCATCATAGCATTCAGAATGCTATGTCAATATCGAAATTTTTTATAATTAACTAGCTTACAAAAACTTCAAATTATAAACTTAACGTTTTGGAACAATGTAAGCTTAAACTTTCTCATTTTTCATCATGAAACTTCCGTAGTCGCCATGAAAACTTGCAGACGGCTTTTGTTGTAATTGAGTTCACGCATTAACGCGAAATTAAAGTTTGAATAACTTCAGTGAGATCAGTTAAGCTTATATTTAGCACAGCACTTGGTAAGAAAGCAAGATTATAAAGGAAGGCTCAATTAAAACAAACCACAGCCAGGTATAGTAGAGATGCCGAAAAAGTATGAGGCTTTGGATCACAAGATAAGCTGACTCACGCTATGTTTACTGCTTCCTACTGTTCTTCGTTCTGGTCTATTGCTTCGCTTTTGTTCAGATCCGCTTGTGAATTCAGAAAATTCATGTCCTAGCCGATGCAACCAATGATACAATGGTCCCACTCCCTGTACTTCAAGCCAGCGACTTCAAGCCATATATCCCCTTATCCCCCTGTCTCCCCACTAATCCCCGCAGGGGCTGTTGTCCCCAGGCTATCCGTACTTGCGTAAAAACGAGGCCGTATTCTCGGAAGCAATATGGCGGCACCTTATTTATAAATTATCAAGAGGACTTATTATGGCGGAGCTCCAAAGCGATGCAGAGGATCTTCCAGAAGGTAAACTGTTATCTTAATTCCATTACTCAAAGGCATGCTCGTGTCCTTTAAGATGCAAACGCTTACTGACACAGTCTCTTGTTTTGTTCGCAGACGTGTCTGTCCTCAGGGCAACGATTCGAGATTTAAGGCGAAGTGAAATCCAACTATTAAAATACAAAGAACACAGTGAAATTGAATTCGGCCAAAGAAGAGCAAAGTTTAAGGAGCTTTACATGGCAAGGGAAGGTGATACTAGGCTTACTCATTATTCTTGTGTAGTGTTTAAGTATACATTTTGATTTCATTTGTGGTTAGGCTTTTTAATAACTGAGCTGTTATGCAACGTTTACCTGGTTTATATTACCGGTAAGGTCATATTAATTCGTTGATATTTCGTATTGGTATTTTTGTGTATATGTGTGCCTGTCTTTGTTTATTTATTATAATTGCTCTTATTCAGCAACTTGTGATGTGCCAAACCAGGATGCAAATTAGATTTGGGTTTTCTGACTGGTACATAACTTCTGTGGCACCCATTTGGACTTATATTATGTATGGTGCATTTTGTACCATTACCCCTCCCTGACATCCCACCCACCCACCCATTTGACCCTTCTCTGGGGGACCCTCAATTCATACAGTACCACCTGAAAGTATTGACTCCTTTACTGCGTCATGCCATGTGACCTCCTTGTGACTTTCCCTCAGTGTTCCCATGGCAGGCTGTTTTTTTAACGAGGAAATTTTCCGGTCAGGCTCCAAAGTTGCCGCGGAAAAATTAACCGAGGTAAAACCGATGTAATGAAATACTGTGGTCAAGTTTGAATAGGCTTTTATTTTCTTTGTGTTTTGGACATGCCACACTAAAATCTCACTGAAAAACATTATGACTGAAACAAGTTTCGGAAATCTTGAACTACCTTGAACAGGATTAAGGACAGTCATGCATGGCAGCTACATTTCACCCTTTTCGAGAACAATAAAATGAAGCCTGGTCCTTGTTGTTTCTGACACTGTAACAGCTAATCACAACTTGTATTCTTCTACTACAGTTTCTTGTAAAATGATATTATTTCAATTCAGATGAACTTGCTAAAGAAAAGGCCAAACATAAGGCTACTCAGCAGGAAGCAAGGAAGCTGAAAGATGAACTGACTCGAGTAATAGCTGAGGGTGATGGGTACAGAGCTGCAGCTGCTTTATCTGAAAGCTCCCAGAGAGAAGAGATGGAGTCCTTACGCAATAAATACCAAGAGGAGATAGACTCATTACAGCATATCATGTCTGGTAATATTGATTTGTGGCATCTTTTTTATTATTATCATTTCCAGTGGCTTACAGTTATACAGAGTTATAACAACGTGCAAATACAAATTAAGAATGAAGATGTGAATAGGTATTGCAGTTACGAACACTGCTTAAGCAGTACAAGTAGTGAAAGTAAAGCATGAAAATAATTCATGTTTATACAGGAATCAAACCCACAACTACACCGGTGCAGTACATTACCAACTGAGCTAACAAGCCATTTGGGAGCTGATCATTTGGTTAGTTTGTAATATACTGTACCAGTGAGTGATAAATATGTGAGAATGAATATGCAAAAAATCATACGTTTGAACTGCGGATTAAAGAATTGACATGAAAATAAAGCCTGAAAAAAATTCAGGCTTGTACGTGAATTGAACCCATGACCTCTGCAATGCTGGTGCAGTGCTGGCTACCAACTGAGCTAAGAAGGCAACTGGGAGCTGGTGATTTTGTTGGTTTGTAGTTATACCTGTGAGTGATGAATATGTGAGAATGAATATATGAAAGTCATACATTTGAACTGCAGATTAAAGCATGAATATATGTGTGAATGATCATCATGATTGTAAACACTACTTGATAAAGCAGTAGTGAAAATTTTTTCAGGCTTTATTTGCTTAAGTAGTGTTCACAACTGTGATGATCGTTGATTTCACACATTCATTCTTATCCACTAATGCTTAAGTAGTGTTCATAACTGCTATGGTCATTCATATATTCATTCTTTAATTCACAGTTCAAATATATATTAATTCTCGCAAATTAACACGATACAACTGGATTCACAAACGTTTACAATGATGGTGACCTACTGTGACTCACATGCATGAGAACCATCACTAACAGAATGCCAGTGACAGCACCTTTGAAATTAGATTATAAACCAGTTGGAAACATACATACACATAATTCATTTTGCCCTCCAATTTTCAGAGAACCTGTAGGCTTTATTTAAGATCTACCGGTAGCTGTGTTGTGCCAGATAAAGATCATGCCATTTCTTTAAAAGGTCTTCTTTTGGATTTGAAGAGGGTCCCCTATAACCCTTTGTAAAACTCAGTCAGGTAAAAATGTTTGGCATTTTCACGCATCACAAATAATATCCAAAACTCTTTCACATTCATGCAAAATTCGAGATGATCATGACTTAATATTTCCAACTGAAGTAAAGTTTAGTCTGTAGTTTTCCTCTTTACATTTTACATAGACTGTAATGTTTTACATGTTGTAGTTGCATCTAATGTTCATTTATTGTTTTAAAAAAGTGTCAAAATTATTCTGTGTATAGTCTGGCTTGCCGCGATTAGCTCTTCACTATTTGCAAGCCAGCCTAGTAATAACTTAAGTGTCTGCTTTAAATAAATAAAACTTGAAACTTTTGGCTTCTAAGCTGTTTATCTCCAAGTTTGGCTCTTCGAAAGAGTGGTCATCTAAATCGTGAACAGGTCTGTCAGACTTCTCCTCATCAAGTGCAAAGACATTGACAGTTGTCAAAAGTTAAGCTCAATCCCCAGTTGAACTCTTAGTCGTCTGTCTTCTGATGGAGTCACGTTTCAACTTCTAACTAATGCGACCCTTTACTACTGCTCATCTTTTCAAGAGCTGGGGTGGATCTACCAGGACGATTAATGTGAAAGGGGTTTGAATATATGACCGCTGAAGGAAGGAGGGGTCCAGGGGCCATAATGCCCCAGGAAATCTTGAAATGTCAGTCCTGGGAAATGTGATTTCCAGCTTTCTGAGAGGCAAATTAAAGTGTTTTAAGGACGGTGCCTCCTATTGCTAGTACGCATACGTTCTGCGCACCACGCAACCATCTTGTCTCGCGCGATTACTTGCGTGATTTCCTCAGAAGATTGTTTGTTTTGATGGTTACCGTATCTTTTGTAAGCTCTTGATTTAGTGGATAGCTTTATTGGCAACAGGCTGCCTACACCAAAAACCCATAAACGAAAGCATTATTGTGGTATGTTTTATGAAATTACGTTGAATCACGGAAAAGCAAGTGAAGTGAAGTGGCAAATAATATAAGCTTAATCAAAACATATCGCTGTATAAAGTGATTCAAGGGAATCGCTTTAAAAAAGTCGTGCTACACATAACGGCTTAATAGACAACAAATCCCTTTATTGCTGTTTCAACAATAATAAAAAGAAAGATGTTTTCATAGAACGTATAACGTAACACAATGTCTTACATCTGTTACCTTCGTAACTTATGAAAAGCTTGAACTTAATTTGCCTGAACAACGGACTGCGAAAATCAGAAACAAGGAATCATGAATACTGGCTCTCAAACTGCGCAGTTTTATAAATTTCAAAACTCCTTCCAGACAAATAATACAGCCAACACTGAACTGCGAAAGTAATTGACAAAGCTACAAAAGGTGATCTTAAGTATGTGTTTGTCTATTTCCACTTCGCCAGAGCCCAAAAGTACAAGTTATACTGGAAAAAACTTTGAAATTTACGCAAAATGCACATCTCAAAACGTCTTTGAATTTGTTCTGAGCATTCAAAGCCGTCTTCATTGGGAAAAAGGTCCTCTAATTCACAAAGAATCAACAAAACTTTTTTTTTCCAGCATGTGTTGCCATACTGGATATCCCATCATGCCCAAGGAAAAGAGATGCAAATATTTAACTTACTAGGGAGGGGGTAGAGCAAAAATTGTCTCAAGCCCCCAAAACAGTGCCTTAAAAGTAGAAAATAACCAATGTAGCTCTAAAAAACGTGTGGTGACCCCCACTTTTTACCTCGCAAAACGAAAGTGGTAAGCCTACTCAACACATGGTAATTTTTTCATAGTTCACAAAATATATTTAGCCTGTTTTTTGCTCAACTAGAAGAGAGCAGTCAGGGCCAAAAATGGCTCCAGTGCAATGATTTTGTAATAAATACCACTTAAAAAGTAGTTTTTATATCACCAGTTGTTATGTGTTTCAAAGCTTGTGGTTTGTTGTTGCTTTGGTGTATGTAAATGGGAATTCTAAGGAAATGTTCAGACAAATGTTTCTTCTTTTCTTTTTTTTGAAAGAAAAAACTAAGTCTCTATTTTTTCCAGCTTTGGACTTGATTATCTCTGAAAAATACGTGGTGACACCCAATTTTCTTTTCAATTTTCAATGGCCCTTACAAACATATACTTTTTTGTAAAGTGATTATCCGTGAAAAAATATCTTCGTATTAGGAGGCACCGTCCTTAATACGTCCTGTAAATTGAAGTCAACTTTTGCATCAAAAGGAAAGAATATGCTAAAACGATTGACATTCATTGATGCGCATTCAAGTTTATATTTACAAATCTATGTTCAATTCAGGGGGTTGGTTTAAGATAAGAGATAAGATAAGAGATAAGATAAGCTAACACTAAGTTAATCAGGGTCGCCCCTAGAGAAACTGTGGTGCTGAGTCGGTGGTGGAGTGAAACATGAAAATTTGGTTCATCAGCAGAGTTTATATTGTAAATTGACCACCTTAAAAATGGACTAGCAGTGTAGGAATACTCCCAGTCTCTTCACGCTAAGGCATTACTAACCAGCATAAGCTAAAACTTTGCCTTAATAGAGATACCAAAGTCACCAAATCCCCATATTATGTCAATTAAAATAAGCTCCTGTTCTAGGAATGCTTCGTCCAGAACAAGTAGTTTGCAAGAATGACAAGTTGTCCACACTTTATTATAAATGTGTTTAAAGATGCTTCAATACTTCAAACCAGAGGTCACTGCAGCATCAGAGGAATGTTAGAGTACTTGGGTTACTGGCAGATAAAAGAAATTTGATTTTCAGATAACGTAATGTCACCTTATTTGTCAAAAAACCATTAGTGGTCAATTTTATGACTTTTATCGATCCACATGAAGTCCATGTCCTGTCAAACTTAACCACAGCCATTCGAAAACAATACTTACATTTTCAAAACAATAAAATAACCAGAAATTCATCTTATATTATTATTGTATTTTAATGTGTATCTTTTAATACGTTTTAACTGTAACTTAGGATATGTATTTTTATCCTTTGATTGAATAAAGACTATTATTATTATTATTATCATCACGCAAAACAAAACGGGTCACAGATCACTTTTAATTCAACTCTTTATTCACAGGTCACATTCATGAGGAAATAAATTGCCCAATCACGTTTCATGTAAAAAGTATAGGGGACCCTCTTTGAATAGCCATGAAAACCATTAGAGGTTGTCAACTGAGGCCTAGCTGAGTCAAACACCAAACTCCACTGAACCCATTGAGTTCATGTCAAGTACAGTGTTTGACCCAATTAAGTTTGACGGATTGTATGTGGATTGGCTGAGGCACTCTTCATGGCCAACCAGGCAGAAATAATGGCTGATGATAGACTTTGGGACAAACATCAATCTTCACATGAGCCAAACCACATGCATATAGTGATTATTCATGTTAATGTATAAACCAGCCTTGATCTGTTTATTTTCAAACATGTTCTAGTTAAGTGTGGCTGAATTAAGTTCTGTCAGTGTTTGACTCAACAGCAATCTCAGCCAATATGGGTCAACCTAAGCTGTATTAAGTTCAGCTCATGTGAAGTAACGTGTTCGACCCGGGCCTAAGTATCAAAAAATGGTCCAAAAGTTATATTAATCTTATTTGGAACAAGAAATTCACCATGAATTAGAATGCAGCCTCAGTATGGTTATTTGAATACTTCCTTACTACACCTTTTGCTCGTCATTACCAGTATATTTTCTGGTAATGACCAGCAAAAGGTGTACTTGCTTAGTACTTACTTTGTGCTTTAATTGTTCGACAGATTCACAGGAAGTGAATAATTTGTCTAATCTGAACTACAATATTTTCATGAAAATATGCTAAGCGATTCTGAAACCTTTGTGAAAAGCTTGGTCAAGTGAGAACAGTGGGTCTGGGGTGTATGACTGACAAGACAACAAAAATTGGGTATCACCAGAAGTGGCTCATCGCTATGGCACTGGCCACTTAATTAGTGTGAAGAGTATAGTGAAGAGCACTAAAACAATAAAAGTACAGTAAATCAGAAACTCTGTTTTGTGGTGCTGTTTCAGAAAATATCTCCACCTCTCCCATGCAAGTATTTTTGGTTCAGTTCCCCCTCTGGAAATTCCAATTCAGCTTCACATACACTTTCCTTTGAAACTTGCTGTGTTTGGGACCCCTCCCCTCAGAATTTCCAGCATATGCAGGGCTGTCATTAAGGTTTTCAGAAGATGGTCTCTCAGTGAAAGGAGCTGGTTAAAAATCTAGCAGTTCTTGCTATATATATCAGACTGAGAGTAGCCGGCTGATTTTACTATAGTAGCCGGCTATAAAAGCCAGTTGCCGCCCTGATGTCCATAGGGGAGTTTGAGTATTTGCTGGAACCAACATGGTTATACTTAATTCCTTGAATGAAAATCATTTTCAGAGGCTGTGAGGGAGGCACGTGAAGGCACTGCTGAACAGTTTGAAATAGAAAAACACAACCTTATGGCTAGAAACCATAAACTGGAAAATGAAGTAAGGAATTTAAAATCGTTGCTTTCTTCTGATGGAGACAGCAGTAGTCGACCAAGAATGTTGTCAGGATTGTCTGATGCTGTAGTTGGTGCCATAAGAAGAAACACAACAACAAGCCAATCATCTGCACTTGATGAGGAAGCTGTCCCCAAGGACGCAAAGTCACTAGAAAAAAGCATGGAAAAGGTGATGGCTGTTCCTGGGATTCATGTTTGGTGCAGTTAAACCTGAAACTCCTATAATTTTGTCCAGCCGTACATAGTTTATATTCTTAGCAATTCATAGACAAGTATCAAATGTTGTTATACTTCTGGACACGAGTGGTCTGTTAACCACATCCAACAATAGTCAGATTTGTCCATGCATGCCAATGGTGGCTGCCACATATGAACCCCTGCCCTTTAAATATTTTGTGTCAACCTCACTTAGACTTGTTATGACCACTTTGCCAAGGACTTGTTTGAGACTGTAATAACTTGCGTTGTGCATTTCGTTTATTGATTCAGAAGACAATAACACTCGCACAAGCAAAATGTCAAGTATGTTACTGAAAAAATGGTATTAACATCTTCTTACCAACAAACCAGCAACAACTTACCAACAGGCTGCCGAATTGTAACAAACAGGTCAAACAGCTTTTGGCTAAAACCTTGCTTTAAAATTTCCCAGAACTTTCATCTGTCTGTTGGCCAATTTGATGGCTGATTTGATGGCCAACTGTGGAATGTCTATTGTGCTTTCTAACCATTATTTTTGTCAGCCATGTGTTTTTTCAGCAGGTTTTTGTGGTGTTGCTGCCCAACATTGTTAACTAGCAGTACTATACTCTGAGCAAATATCAAACTGAGCTAAATGATCCAAAATAGAAAGTACCGCTAAATTTAAAATATAAAAAAAATTCATGTACTCAGAGCACAATTAAAAGACTTAAAGTGGGATATTTCGTTCAGATCAACCGAACATTGTCAACCACAATACAAATTTGAATGTTAAGGAAGGTTATATAATGGTCCCGAGGGAGCTAAGATGGTGTCACAGATACTGGCTAATTCGAAGCCATTGTCTCTGTTCAAGGAGGGCTTACGTAATCTTATCTCAATTGCCTCCCTTATGCGGCGTATGAAAGTGTTACTTTCCGTGGCAAGAACTTTTGTTTTACTGGAATCCACCGAATGACCCGTGAGGTGGCAATGTTCACGAACAGCTGACAAGTTTGTAGAAAGATGTTCCTTTACTCGAGTTTCCAATAACCGAGATGTTTCACCCACATAGTCTTTGTCAAATTGTTCGCAATGGATATGATACACTGTTCCACACTTTCTAAGATTTTCTGTTTTGTCCTTAACGCTTACTAGTTGTGATCTTAAGGAATTGAAAGGCTTGTGTACAAGGGTAATCTCGTGTGATTTGAATGCTCTTTGGAGGCGTTCTGAAATGCCCTTCATGTATGGCATTGAAGCATAAATTCTCTTCTCATTAACAGATTCTTCGGGATCTCTTGAGACCAATCCAGTGCTCGGTATTGTTAGCATCCAATCAGGATAATTATTGGCTTTCAAGGCTTCCTTAACGTGTTGAATTCCCTTTACTTTGTCGACTTCTTGCACTCTGAGTACAGGAAATTTTTTATATTTTAAAATCATGATTCCAGAGCAGGAAAACAATATTTTTGATTCTAGAAAGTAAATTATTGTAAACACATCTTGCCCCCAAATCATTGTTGAAGTGGCCTCCTACTGATGTGCATGTTGCCATAGTTCTTTGAGTTTCAGACATACTGTAATTAAATAGCTCTTTCATAACATGTTTTCTTTGAAGGCCCAAGAAGATGCTGAGGCTTGGAGATCAATCGTCATGCCATTAGAAAAGGTTTGAATTATGTGCAATGCACAGTACATGTGCATGAAGGTTTTCATTATAGTGTATTTGGTGGATTTGTTAAGATTGCTTTCCCATTATCTTTCCGTTTAGGAAATATCATCTTTGAAGGCAAGGCTGAAAGATTTGCAAGAAAAACTGCAAACTGCAGAAGCCAAGATTAAGGTCTGTTAATAATGATTAGAAAACGTAAAGCTTGTGAGATGTGGCTGGAGTGACAAGGATACCTCACAAATTAACGTGATTTGGTAAGCTGAAGCCACTCTAAAGGCACTAAGGCCACATGGTAGTGGGCATTACCCCTTAAATCTACTAAAGCAAAGATTGAGCCCAAGCATTAGCAGCCATGGACAGCATATATGGCATAGATATGTGGGTACTTGAGCCTGAGTATTAGCTATGCCATGCTGATGAGGCCTAACAAGGCCGAAACAACTGTCCATGGCTGCTAATGCTTGGGCTCAATCTTTGCTTTGGTAGATTTAAGGGGTAATGCCGGCTTCCATGTGGCCTTAGTGCCTTTAGAGTGGCTTCAGCTTACCAAATCACGTTAATTTGTGAGGTATCCTAATAATGATTAGAGTTTTGCAACAGCATTGTAAAACAGAGTTAATGGAGCGTGACATGCTAGGCCTTTTGTTCTACTGTCACATTAGTTTGTAAACATTGCGTAATACAAACAAGACATGAATGTACGTTTATACTCTGGCATTCGAGACATGAAGGTACATTCATACTTTGGTAAATACAATGGCAATTCTGTATTTTATCTAATCTTTGTCCTCCTTTTGTCAGTGAGAGGTCATCAATCAATCAATCTTTATTTACACTATAAAGGGCATTTAAATACAATTTATAAGTTACAGAAGTGACAATAATAAAGCATAAAATAATATGAAGCCATTAAGAAATAAGTTAATAAGTGAGCGGTGTCCAAAGTAGCGAAAGCTTTCTGGTTGGACACCGCCATGGCCAAGTAAATGGCAGCATAAGACATTAAATATTCAGTTAAGTATGTACGTTCTATTTATGTTTTCAGAAAAAAAAAAGAAAGAAATGAAAGAAAGAAAGAAATGGAAGCAGCAAAAATAAAACACAGTCAGCAAAATCAAATTAATAAACAGCAGCAACAACAAAATCATGTTTGATTATACAAAAGATAGCATTTGTGACCCTCCACGGGAAAACAGTGAAAAAGGTGATCGCACGCACACGGCACGGTCCTAACACGTTCGCACGTTACTTGTCTAACACGCTTAGCGTGCGCTTATGCAAAAAACACAAAAGAATTGGAGAAGCGTGTTAGTGCCCTTTGTTAACAGTGTGTTAACACGGTGGGCCTTTCAACACGCAAGTTTAACACGGTAAATTTCTTTCTTCTTGACACGGTAGCTCTGTCTTAACACGGTTGACAACTAGGGATGGCGAATGGTAAATCAGAGACTTTCTAGACTGATATATTTTCTGCGAGTCTGAGACCTTCTTAGCCTTGCGAAAGAAATCGATACTCCGACATGACGTTGCGAACAATCCGGCAACAATCCGAAATTTGACAAAAACTCTACAAGACACGTACTTTTTGAAGAACCATTCGCCACCCCTACAATGGTACGAACGCCAGAGAAGAGATAAACTACGTTTTCATGTTACTTTTCACTCTTCCAGTGAAAGGCTTCGACAAAATAAAAACAATTATTTTCACTGAAAGTCAAAGACACAACTCTTCTCGAGTCCCTTGACAGAGGTTTTGATTTTAATATCGAACGGAACGCTCACGGAGATATTTATCGGTGGCAGATCTATGTCACGTGCTAGGCAACCAGTCGCGGAGTGATGATATTTCATTCGATCGTGTTTCATACCGCAGCATTCGCCGGTCTTCGATATATTTCAGAGCAACATTTTGAGATTTCTTTGCCAGCATGTTAGAAAACATTGTTTACCTTTTTGCTACGGTGCTATCATTAACTAACAGCGTTTATTCTAAGCCAAACAAGAAAGTGTAGTTTCGCAACTCTTTTCACATCTTCGAAAGCCAGTTAACAGCAATTTGTGGGTTTATCCAGCGGTGTGAAAAAATTCGAAAGTATTCGGTAATGAAACAAATAATATCAGAGCAAAGCGAGCGAAATTCAAAACAAGTCTTTCTCTGGATGAAAACGGCAACTGGTTGCCGTAGAGTTTGCAATTACTGTAATATAATGTGTGTAGTTATGAACGAGCCGAAGTTGACACTGAAATCGAACGCGAAAAGTTGATAGTATATTTCACGATGTTCGCTTCATCGGAGCAATTACTTGCCGGTTGAATTACGGGGTTCGTCGATTTTTCTTTGGTTTTGTTTTACTGACAAGATTATTCTATAGTAGTAAGGTTTCGGTCGTTTTGTTTCGGTGTTTTGTTTTGTTTTGTTGACGAGGTTATTAGATTCTAATTTCGGTCGTTTCGGTGGCTTTGGGGCCCTCGTTAAATTTCACCATAGGCGCGTAGAAAGACTTAAGAATAAGTACAGAAAGCTCGAACAAGCTCAATCTCGCAGAAGTTACCAAGAAACCAACCAGTCTTCCCGCAAAACGCCGGCTAGAAATAGAAATACTAACGGAGATAAGAATGAAACCTCTGTGTCTACTGTTCCTCTGTTCCTCTGTCTACTGTTCCTCTGTTCCTCTACGTCTACTGTTCCTCTGTTCCTACTGTTCCTCTGAGCCTACTGTTCCTCTGTTCCTCTGTGCCTACTGTTCCTCTGTTCCTCTGTTCTTCTGTGTCTACTGTTCCTCTGTTCCTCTGCGTCTACTGTTCCTCTGTTCCTCTATGTCTACTGTTCCTCTGTTCCTCTGTGCCTACTGTTCCTCTGTTCCTCTGTGCCTACTGTTCCTCTGTTCCTCTGTCTACTGTTCCTCTGTTCCTCTACGTCTACTGTTCCTCTGTTCCTACTGTTCCTCTGTGCCTACTGTTCCTCTGTTCCTCTGTTCCTCTGTGCCTACTGTTCCTCTGTCCCTACTGTACCTCTGTTCCTCTGTGTCTACTGTTCCTCTGTTCCTCTGTGCCTACTGTACCTCTGTTCCTCTGTGTCTACTGTTCCTCTGCGTCTACAGTTCCTCTTTTCTTCTGTTCCTCTGTGTCTAATGTTCCTCTGTTCCTCTGTGTCTACTGTTCCTCTGCGTCTACTGTTCCTCTGTTCCTCTGTGCCTACTGTACCTCTGTTCCTCTGTGTATACTGTTGCTCTGTTCCTCTGTGTCTACTGTTCTTTTGTTTCTCTGTGTATACTGGTGATTAGATTAGTTATTAGTTATTTCTGTTGCCAGTATAATGATTAGTATAATGATTAACAATTTCAGTTCCCGGTATATGAAAGACTACCCCTTGGTTTTGTTGACAAGGTTATTCAGTGGGTAGTTCATGTTTCGGTTGTTTCGTATAAGTGGTTTTGTTTAGTTCTGGGTTTTACTACATCCCTTTGAAAAGATGGTCCTTCGCAACGCCAATTGTTGAAAAAGTTTTCATACCGATAAGACGGCCAGTTACTGCATGCGATGTGTACTCGATGTCCACTGTTCAGCGTGTTCTCTATGTCAGATGCTCAGCGTGCGGGCGGTACCTTTTCAGCGTGTTAGAAGTTGACACGGTAAGCGTGTTTGAAGAGAGCCAAAGCACACGTAACGCTCATTGCACGCTCTTTTCTCTTTAGCGTGCGTGAAAAACAAAGACTTCAACTTTAATGAGGTAGGCTACTCGCACGCAAGCTAACGTGTTAAGTCACGCTCCTTTTGTCTCAACGTGCGAACGTGCCGTGTGCGTGCGTTCACCTTATTCACTGTTTTCCCGTGGAGGTTCACATTTATACTCATTCTTAAAAGTGTTGTAGGGCAGACTTTTAATTCTGAGGGGTATAGATTCCCAAATTTTTGGGCTCGAGAATCTATACGTAGATTTACCCATATTGGTTGACACTCTTGGCCTAAAGAAATTCAGGTTATTAGCAAATCGTGTGTTATAGCTGTGCACATGATTTACTGGAGTCAGGATATCAGAGAAGACATCTGGAATGCTACCAGTTCTAGTTTTAATCTTATGTGTAAGGCAACTCATTCTAAATTTATATATACAGTCCAGCTTGAGAATTCCTAAAAGTTTGTAGTAAGGGCCAGCACTCTCCCTAGCATGTGCAAAGAAAATGCATCGGAGACATTTATTCAGCTTCATACGAAGGCAATTCAATCGATTGTTGCTGGCACAACCCCAGGCAAAAATGTCATAGCTTAGATAGGGATAAATCAAAGCATAATATATTTGTTTCAGCATGTGAAGGTTAAGGTAATGTCTCAGTTTGGTACAAATACCAGTATTTTTGGCTACTTTATTGTTGATATGTTGCAGCTGTGGTTGCCAATTGAGATGCTTATCAATGTAGACTCCTAAGTACTTAATATGATCCTTTTCTTCTACATTATCAATATTTATCCTAGGGTGATACCTTGGTGATGATACCAGCATATAGTTAGTCTTGAAAAAGTTAATGGATAGTTTATTGAGAGCACAATACTTATAGATAAGTTTAAGCTCATGATTCATAACAGACTCAAGGTACTGTAAATTATCACTAGAAAAGAAAAAGCTAGTATCATCAGCAAAACTACGAACTGAAAGTTTATCAGTACAATTTGGTAAGTCATTTACATACAGCAAAAAAAGGAGTGGTCCTAAAGTTGAGCCTTGTGGTATTCCACATGTGATATTTTCATTGTCAGATTTAGTTGATTCAATCTTTACATACTGCTTGCGATTATGAAGATAGCTTTCAAACCATCTATGTGGGACTCCATGGATACCATATAAATAGAGTTTGGATAGTAAAATTCTGTGGTTAACTGTATCAAAGGCCTTTGACAAGTCAAGAAATAAACCACAGGTAACCTGCCTTTTATCAATAGCTAGCTTTAAGTTATCTGTAATTTCAAGAATAGCCTGTTCAGTGGAGTATCCTTTTCTAAATCCAAATTGGTAGTTGTATAAAATATGATGCTTCTCCTCAAAAGCATATAATTGATCATAAATTAGCATTTCAAGTACTTTACTAAATGGTGAAAGAGTCGCTATAGATCGGTCATGCTATAGCCTTCGCTCAGGAAATGATCTTTGTTTACCCTATGTTCGAACTGAAAGGCATAAGAAATCCTTTCTTTTTTCAACAACACAATTGTGGAATAGTCTCCTCTCCGAGGTTCGCCTGTCTTCTTCTCTTGTCATTTTCAAGAATGTTTCGAAGTTTATGAAATTTCCAACTTGCAATTATTTATTTTTTATAGGGGATCGTGCCGCATCAATTTTTCATACTCGCTTAAGGCTTAATTTTAGCACTTTAAATAATGATCTTTTTAAGAGGAATTGTTCTGTTTCATCTGCTTGTGATTTGTGTGATGCACCTGTCAAAGATGCCAAACATTATTTCTTGTTTTGCCTGAGTTTTGCTGCTCTGTGCGAAATACTTTTTGCCTCCGTTGCACACTTGTTGGGGGGTAATTGGCTCTCTGCATCTAATAAAAAAAAATTGATTGGCTTCTTAATGGAGTTCCAGGTATTAACTTTCAAATTAATGTAAACTTGTTTTATGCTGTTCAGTCTTTTCTCCCAATCAAATCGTTTCTCGTGATTGAATCTATGTACTTATTTATTTAATTATTTTTATTATATTTTTTATTTTATTGTTTTAGTTTCTGTTTTTGTTGTTGTTGTTGTTGTTGTCATTGTTCTGTCCTAGCTTTGACTGTATAATAATAATGTAAACGGCATATTAGCTCTCTTGATGAGCACTATCTGCTCTTAGAGCAAATGCCAAAAAAAAAAGTATTTAAATTTGAAAAAAAAAAATTCTGTACCCATGTTGCAATACTGTCTGCTACATTTATATCATTTGCTTTGTATGGCTAAAAGCAACAACTAGCTCTATTCATGTCTCGTTGAGCATAGCTATAGAACAAGCTTCATGTATTCAGTGGTACATCAATCGCCATTGGTTTAGTTCTAGACATCCGTCTATGTATAAAAGTTCTGGCACAGTCCAAAGTGCCATTCTCTAAGCTCTTTTAGCTACTGTGAGGAGTACCTTTATACTAGAAATGTTTTTATTTCAAAGGCTCATCCACGTGGCACTCAAAAAGTTGCAAACGCTTGCCAATGCCATCAGGAAAATCTTGCCTCTCTGTCGACAGAAGTTCTTCGCATTCATCTTCAGGCTGCTAATCTGCCCATTAAACTCATCGCCAATCGATGAGCTTGGAGATGGTGCCTGCCAAAGTGGGTGGTGATTCCAGGGCGAGCAACGAGCCTTGAGCCACAAGCCCTGAGCAGGGCACACAGGCATCCACGGCAACTCTGCGAGCGGCAACCACCCACCAGGCACCGTCACACTGACCAAGTCAGTGGAGATACTTACCAACCCAATACTTACCAACTCCACCAATGAGGGAGGAAAGGGAGGGGGAAAAAGAGGAACAACTGAATGATTTGCTGCCTGAAACAAACTGCACCTCGCCCAGCAGAACTGAACAACACATGCGATTCGAGAAACCCTGTATGTCACCTCCGGGCGCATGATTCCCTGACCGCCGCTGACCAGCATTGCATTGGCTCGATTTTAACTTAGCCAAAATTACATTTAGCCACATTAACTGGCAGCAAAGCTGAGCTGATTTCCTGTTTGAAAGCAGCCGTACGTATTTCATTAACTCTAATACCTAAAGGAGCTGTGACATTTCATTCACTTTTGTCTTCACAAAAGAGCAAATACTGTTGAAATTGAATTACAGCATGTACACCCATATGTCTGCTTTCCGGTGGTTGTAATACCTTGTTGTAGGATTTTTGTTGTACACTGTACTGTTTTTTGTATCAAACTGTGATAACTGTTACCATTTTCCAGGAAGGAGAAAGGAGAAATCAGGAAACAAAACCTGAGGGCGAAGAGTCATTATCAAGAGAAAAGTTTGACAAGATCCAAGAAAAGGTCAGTTAATGAAACGAAATGAATGTTCAACACTGTGCTATTTAGTATTTGTACACCCTGCATATCTTTCATTGCATGAATAGTTTAGCTTTTCTTTTCTTCTTTTTACAGATCTAAATTCCTTTAAAAATGTAATACTAATTGTAGAAAAAGGTGTAAATAATAAAGATTGTTGTTGTTGTTGTTGTTGAACATGAAAGGAAGCAATTTCAGTTTGCAACAGTTCATATTGTGTCAGCATGTATACCTTTAATCAACAATAATTATATATGGTCCCCTGGGAAACTACTGGTAGCTAGTTTTGTTTTCCCTGAAGTCCTGATGTTTCCCTGGACAACATCAGGACTCTTGGGAAAACAAAACTAACATTTTCCCTCAGAACCATACATTAAGTGTATATTATTGCCTTGCAGGTAAAGGAATTAAATCAGTACCTAGAGGCTGAACGATCATCAAGGACAGATTTGGAAATGTATGTTGCGGTTCTCAATACTCAGAAAGGTTTGTCCCTTTTGCCTTTTGCTATTCAATTTTTGGTAACACTTCACTTCTTAAAAGAAAGTTGATACCTGTATATGACAAAGTTTGGTCAAATCTGCACTGCCACTATTCAACATTTCACTGGACTTGGTGTCCCCAGCTGCTTGAAAATGTCTCCTTTTAAAGATTGATAGTAAATCTTGCTTAGTGCTGTTGGTCCCTAGTGGCACATAAGGCATCAATGATCTGCCTCCATCTGGGCCTGTCATTGGCTACTTGTTGTGTGTCCCTCATGTCAGATCCATCTCCTTTCACTCCATTGTCACGGTTTGCTGCCAGGTTGTTTTGGGATGGCCTTTTCTGTATTTACCAGGTAGAGCCCATCTTAAAGCTATCTTTATTTAGGTATATGGTTCTGGTCCATACTGAGGACATGCCCATTGATAGCAAATACCATTCACCAAATACCACAAATTTCAATATTTGCTGTTTGAAGTTTATTGGGTTGCATCCTTTAATTGAAATAGTCAAAACAATGAATTTTTCATTTTTTTAATGTTGGTAAATTTGTTGCAGGAGTTTTGCAGGAGGATTCTGAAAAACTAAGAAAAGAGCTACACAATGGTAAGGAGCTTATCCATAACTTTGTCATCTACTTTCTATGGGTTTAATTGTAGAATAAGATGTTATTTGTTGATCTAGTTTGTATGGATGACTTCTCGAACTGAATTAAGTTATTTTATTTTCAGTGGTCTGAAAAATAAAACGACACTTTTGAGTTTAAAGCAAGACATGTTTCAACATACTTATGTCATCTTCAATTGCAAATGTTCATTACAATTTGAATTTTAACTGATACAGAGTTTCATATTACAATGATTAATATTACTATTCTATAGGGGGATTATAGGATTCTATAGGGGATATTACTATTCTATAGGGGGAGCAGGGTTGGCGTAGTAGTGAGAGCACTCGCCTTCCACCAATGTGTCCCGGGTTCGATTCCCGGACTCAGCGTTACAAGTGGGCTGAGTTTGTTGATTCTCTACTCTGCTCCAAGAGGTTTTTCTCCGGGTACTCCAGGTTTTCCCTCTCCCCAAAAACCCACATTTAATTTGATTTTATTTATTCAGGGTTGATTTGATGTAAAAATTGTAAAGCACCATTGATCTGTATTTGTAAATGGCGCTTTATAAGTAACAAATTATTAAATTATTATTATTAATGAAAACAAGTATAAAACATGAGGTATTTGATTTACAAAACTTACCAAATAGAAAGGGTTGACACTCAAAAGTGTCGTTTTATTTTTTCAAACCATTGTTTATCTGCTATTTTATTTTCATAATGATCCATTCCATTGATGCCTCCACCTTGTTCTGAGTTTTCCCTAATTTGCACATTGTTTCTATAGCCAAACTACAGTAACACAGGCAACTCCTGAGATGTAAAGTGCTTTTCAGTACATTTCATTCTCACCTACTGGTGATTTTGAATTTCTGTAAGACCTCATCACAAGACTCCTTGTTGATTTCTTGATCATTTTTTATCATAGGCAAAATGTTGCATGCATACATAATCATGTGATTTGTACTATTTCCCTAATCAGTCTGTAGGTTGTTAGAGCAGGAAAAGATGGCACACAGTGATCTGAAACACACATGGGAAATGGCGAACATACAATTTGCTGAGAATATGAAATTGCAAGGTGAAGCATTTACAAGAGTGTGGAACATACTGACACCAGAACAGAGGACTGCAGCACAACAACAACAACCACAGGAATTACAACAGCTGCCACAGGTTGGCCAACTTATTGATCTGCAAAGTCCACAGACCTCACCACAGCCAACCAACCAACAGGTGAGATAATACAGTACCACTCAGAAGTAACCCAACAGCTGGGAACATTGAAAGAAACACATTTCATTTCTGTTCTCGTTAAAAAATATGCTTCTTCAGGAGCTCTTTCACTAGAACCCATTCAAAGCAATGCTTTTATGAAAACCAGTAATGCCAAGGTCACCAGGCTGGACGTCATGCGTACAAATGCAGACTTAACATAGTACATATAAATCTCCTTGAACCAGGAAGTTCTCTAGAATGCATTCTCTAGAATGTGTTCTTAAAGAACACATTCTAGAGAATGCGTTCATTCCATACCCATTCCATATCTGTTTTGTTGCCATTTCATTATTCATTCTAGTTTTGTTCTGCTCATGTTCTTAAATGCGATCCTTGTTAGGTTAATTCTGAGCAGTACTGTAATACGTGCTGCACATGAATGTTTTGTCTGATAACAATTAAATAATGTAAAGAGAAAACAATATTATTGTAAAATAAGATATGAGGTATCCTTTAACCTTGGTTTTAGGCCAGAGATAACTGGTATTTAAATTATTATAGCTAAAACAATTTGTCAAATAATAAATATTAAAAATAAGAAAGACTGCTGCAGTGCTTACTTCCCCCTTTGTTTTGCTGTTTTGTCTCCAAGTTTTCCTGCTTTATTAATTAGGCTGGGTAGGCTGGGGTTTGAGGTGTAACGGAAATGTTGTAGGCAAAAATGAAATTCAGGTTAAATGTTTGTAACCTAGGTTGAAAACAATCTGCTTTGTCTCCTAGACCTAATTATGAATAATTAGAGTTAGTTAAATATTTTTACCTAGGTTGAAAATCAATCTGCTTTGTCTTCCTAATTATGAATTATGAATAATTAGGGCTAGGAGACAACAGGGCTTGATTTTCAACTTAGGTTAAAAATATTTAACCTGAATTTAATTTTTTCACCTACAACAAATGCAGTGACAGGTGGAAAACTCTAATCAGACTCAGTTGAAGGAGACTGTTATGAAGCCCAACATTTCCTGTCTGTGTTTGTTTTTGTAGGCCGGTTCAGTTCCTCCTCCAGTACCAGTTATTTCTGGCTCCATGTGGGACAGTATTCCTACTGTGCCCTGTACAAATCAAGTGACACCTGAAGCAGATAGTACTCCGTCTCTACAGGATGACAAAGAAACTGGGCTTAAAAGATCTCACTCAACCTCTGATGTAACACTGGAACTTGAGAGTAAGTTACACATGAAATGCTATTATTTTGTAGTGATTTTGTAGTTCTTCAGTTGCCTTTTTTTGGCTCACACCCATACATTTATCTGTGCTGATTGATGCAAAAATCTACTAAATAATTATGCAAGCCACTTGTGTTTAATATATATGTGGCTTGATGTAAGCATAGGAAACTTAAAAGATTTTGTGTACCTGAGTCTTGGTAGGGGCTTACCTTTATAGACTTTCAAGTGTTGATCATGTTGTTAAATGACCATTTTCTGATTTGTTTTAGATAGGAAATCCTAAAAATATTTGATGATGGTAAAGCAATGTTTAACTGAAGATGTAAAGATGTTATGGTCGAAGTCATGGCTTCAATTAATCATCATCAGTTTAGCATTTTGAGTGAATTCAGTGCAACATTATCATCAGCTTTGTCTTACCATCATTTCAGCTAGCAGCAGTGAAGTGTCCAGAGCACGCTCAGTAGAGGAGCTGCTCTCATCCAGTCCTGTGCATTCCAGTGCCTCACCACCCGAGCCTCAGGGCCCCAGCTCACCAAAGCCAGCCACCAAACCACAAGTGCCCAATAAAGGAATTGATAGCAAGGTGGATTGGAAGGTGTTCCAAGAAGCTGTGAGTTGCAATTGAGCCTCACATAGATACGTCTGTGTGGTAGTTTTTGAGTCAGAAAATATCAGAGAATGTTATATTAAATTGCATTCTTCTGTGAGAACCAGACCATTAATTGAATATGAAATAGGGGAAATTATAATGGTTCTATCTCAAACAAAAGAAATAAACCACATGTTCATGTAATAAACACTTTTTCCCTTGAAAAGATTTCCTGACCAGTGATTATTGTTATTTTGATATGGCTCTTTTGTATATTTTTTATACTCTCAAAGACATGTTTATAAACTCAGCATTACAATCTTTGTATTGTACATGTAACTACTTCCAGCAAAAAGACTTTTTTCCTTCTCCCCACAAGATGACTCCTATCACTGAACTGATTACCTGATCATAATGAATTGTCTCCTTTAAGTATCAAGTTCACTTAGTCTTCAAGGAAGGTATACAGGTCATACATATCTTGGTAAGAATACAGTAATCAAGGGAAAGCCAAGTATGACGATCTTAAGTTTACTTTTTGGTCAAATGTTGATTTTTGTTGTAGTTAAACTAATACCACATTCAAATTGTGGAGAAAAATGACACCATATTTTCCTAATAGTGTCATTGACCATACACTGTATGCCATAAATGAGGGCAATGCAAAGAAACAGAGAAAAAACAAATACTATCATTTTTGTTTTCTCTTTGTTCTTGAGTTTTATATGAACATGGCTTCTTACTTAAATTATTATTTTTTTAATGAAGTATTGAGGAAAGTTTTTATCAGGAAACTTGGCATTTATCATGATCAATTTTGTAAATTGTTGCAGGTGAAAGTTTCTCATGAAAGTGTTCTGAGTAGATCATGTGCAATGTGTGTGAATTATGAACGGCAGCTGCAGAAGTTGCAGGATGAAAATCAGAAGTTTCAGAACTTAGCTTCCAATTTACAAGTGGCATTAGATCAAGAAAAGGTACTGATGTGACACAACAACAGCAGAATACTTTGATAGTGGTAATCAACATCATGTAATAAAAGGATGAATGAATGTCATTTGACTAAAATGTTGAAAGAAAAATGGGCTTCAACAGAATAAATTAATAAATCAGCCTGAAAGGGGTAAAAAGTTTTCAGGTCAACAAAGAACATAAAATCCTCAAGATTTTCCATCTGCCTTTTTGGCTTCAGCATTTGATTTAATGAAAACATCCTTGTTCAGTAAAGTTCCGGAGTCAAAAACCAAATTTATTCTTTGTTGTTCTTAACAGAAAGAACTCTTCAAAGAACAAAAGATGAGAAGCAAGCTGGAAGAAAGTGTGGCAAGTGCAGCTGAGGATGCACAGATGCAAATCAACAATCATGCAATGACCAACAGCAAGCTGGAAAAGTTGCTTGTTGGACTGAGGGAAAACTTTGAGGCAACCAAACATGGAGCTCAGACACACATTGTAAGAGACTTAGTCAGAGAATTAAGAGTACATTGATTAAAATGGTGCATCAAGAGAAACAAGAGGCTACAATTAGCCTAAACTCGGGCTTGCAAAAAATAGTATTGTATCCCTAATTTAGCACTAAACAAAAGAATAGAGAGGTCTGTCTTTCTTACATCAGACGCATTGTGCTTAGCTTGTGTTGGAGTCTATTTCTTTGCAGTGTATATCTGTAGACCCCTATCAGATCAACATATATCCCTTTAAAATTACAAAATTGCTTTACAGCTCAACCATTGAGAACAATAATAATAATAATAATAATAATAATAATAATAATAATAATAATAATAACACTTGGAAAAAATATTTATAAAAGAAAAAAAAACCACTCTAGGAGCCACCAGAAGTGGTCGAACCCAGGTTATTTACATCAGAGGCAGTAACAATGACCTCTGGACCACTGAGGTTCAGCATAGCTAATGAGGTAAAAAAAGTGTATTTGTTGTAAACAAAACTAAGCAGACTTGTTTTCGCTTCGATGAATATTTCTGCTAAGTGTTTGAGAAAGGAAACGCTTGTCAAACGATGTAGGATTTTTTTGCATAAATGTTAATGAAGTCTCGGTGAAATGTGTGGAGAAAAATAATCTGTTTACAAATACGTCAATATTTGAAACATAGAAAGGGAGTAAGATATCTGCGGTCAGTTTCACATCATGTAAGTAAAACTAAAATTGTTTGTCATTCAAAAACTAATGCCCAGAAATTGAGATATTGTGGAAAAGTAGCAAATAAACTACCTGTCAAAGTCTCAGGGGTGTGTGACATCCCGTACTTGAGTTATTGAACAAAATGTACAACTGCTCAAAATTAGTTTAGTATGAAGCGGCCATGGGGAAAGACGGCAGTCTAATTAAAAACATATGGAGTTAAGTTCGGTCATGTTAAAAGCTTTCTTCTCGCTGTTGAACTTGCAAGCATTTGTATGGACACTTCTCTTAACATATTAGTTGTTCAGACTTCAAAGATAGAAGGTGAATCGACGTTTTCCGATACGCGACAACAGGCATCATTCATCGGTTTGTGTCTGTTTCTTTGCAGTGTATCAGATATCCATAGACCCCTATCAACATATATCACTTGAAAATAGCTTTACAGCTCAACCATTTATAATTTACAATAATTATAACACTTGTCAAAAAAAGTCTTTAAAAAAAAGATGAAAAAAAAGGAATGCAAAAAAGGTACCGATAGTGGGAGTCAAACCTGGAACATCTGTATTACTAACGGGTGCTGATAACCACTTGGCCACAGTGATTAAGATTAGTTACTGATGTAAAAATAGTTTACTTATTCCAAATGACCATTATTAGTTCGCGCTTGTGCAGAAACGCCAGAAGTGAGCTAATACTGTGGATGAAACTCGACGACGACATCAGTGAGATGTATCGTTAACCTGTTTAGTAGCAGCACATTTTAAACCCAAATGCACCCCAGTTCTCAGAGTGACTACTCATTTTGGGGATGTACCTCACTAGTGACCCATTATTTTGGTAAGACATACCTTCCAGAAAATAACATGACTTGTGCATTTTTCAAAGGAATTGTCTAGCATGACACAGTGAAATAATATGATTCAAGATTTGTATATTCTATTTATTTCGTTTTTAGGCAAAGCTTGTCAGTGCTAGGGATCAACTCATTCAGGAGGTAAACACTGCAATACCAGTTGACTTCTTTATACTGTCTTTCGTGTGTTTATTAGCTGACCTCATTCTACATCTTACCTTTTAATTAAAAAGTACTTTCCCAGTAAAAGTTACTCCCCATGTTGTGTGCATATCTTCATTTTCCTCTTTCACAGTCTAAAAATACAATAATCCTCATTGAGAAAATGACATCTTCAGCCTTTGTTTCTTTGTGGCTTGATGATGGACTGAATTGAAATTGATTCATTAGTAGATTGGTAGGTATCCGTCACTTCATTCCACAAACAGATAATTCCAAGTCAGATCATTCCATGGTATAGTCAGGTTGTTCCACAATAAAAGTCAGATTGTTCCACACTATAGTGAGATCTATATTACTGTAAGTTTAAGTTATAATATGGATAACTGGAAGGAATGTATTACTTCACTAGTGCACTAAGAGATCAGGATGATAGATTGTTTATACAGTTGGATCAATGCATGTTCATTTCATTCATCAACCAAGTCTGTTTGGATTATACACTGCTAATGCATTTACGTTAAAGAATGGCAAAATCCAAGGGTTGAATATAAATTGATTCAAAGCAATTTTTTATGTGTACTTAGACTGAAGCAACACACCCCTTTTGTTTGTTAGATGCATGCACAATGTGCAAATGCATGCTAATTGTTAGTTGATTGTTCTCTGTTCAAACAAACCTTAATTTTGGAGACTACACTCAAGTCTTTGATGTTTTCTTCATATTTAACCTGGGTTGACTGTAAAAGAAGTTTTCTGTTAATTTTTAGTATTCTGAGATGATTTATAAAACTCATTTGATGCTGTTGCATGTGTAGCTGAATCAGATGAGAACAAATTATGCAACTCTACAAGACCATGCAATCCAGCAGTTCACACAGATGGATTCTGATGCCAGATTAGTAGACATGCAGGAACAGCTCATGCAAATCCGAGCTGCATCAGAAAACACAGAGGAAAAGCTTAGAAGTGAGGTGAGAAGAAACATACGTGTGTATGTTTAGGTAATAAATCATGGTTTAACGTGGTAAAATGTGCATACCATTTCTTATTTGAAGGTGACTTTCCTCAAAGATCGTGTCATGGCTGAACAAGTTGCTAAGGATAGTCTTGAAGCAATGTTACAGGGAGATGTGGACAATATGAGATGTGAACTTGGTATGATCAGTAATGTAAAACAATAATCATTTAGCCTGAGTATCAGCCTGTCCTGAGGGATAGGGGTTTGGGGAGAAGAGGAAAAGGACTGCCTGACACAAATTTATTCATTTGTCTGTGTCGAACATCCAGATTCTGGATGTTTCTCTGATTGGATAACACACAAAAGGCTCTTATGTCACACAACCGGAAATAAACAATCGTGAACAAAGAAGAGCAGCGGCCATTTTGAATTGCGTGTCCGTATTGGCGAGATTGTCCTTTAATGGACCGAAATGAAATTAAAAAATGCATTAGAAGGGGCGCTTTATTTCTTTGCAAGGATTACGCTTAAACAAGAACAGGAACTCTGCCTTGAAAGCCTTTTTGTCGAAAGATGTCATAAGATTTCTCCCCACTGGGTAATGAAAGAGGCTCAGATATCAGCTTATTCCAAAATACTGGTTCAATAACACTGGCATAAGGAAAACATAATTGTAGTGAATGAATGATGCCTGTGGTGTGAAATTAATTTTTGACGCATATCCATCAGAGTAATTCCAGTGCAGATCTACAATATTGTTCTAAAATTCAATGCTTCAATCTCCCTCAGCAAAGTCCACAGAAAGAGCCATCACCGGTAATACTTGTTGTAACTCGCTAAGAAGCTTGAAACAATTAACAATCTTTCTGGTACACTTCTTACACACCAGTGTTGGTGATCCCAACGAACAACAATTCCTAGGTTAGGTTTTTAGGTTACACGGTTGTGTGCCTGACCTATTATGTTGAAAAATGACCATAAGTTAACTTGCTCACCAATGATTGGACATTTGTTTGACACCATTATTATAGAAGTATGTGAACTAAAAATAATCCATCAAAGTGTAGATACTGGAAAGAGCTGGAAACCATTGCCATCTTGCTAAAAAAAAGGTTCATCAGTGCTGATCATATCTTCATCTGTCATGTACTTTTCAGTAAAAGTTTTGCTGTTTTCTTTTGAAGACATATTAAAAGGAGAGTTGGCAAAAGAAAGAAGTGGAAAACAAGAGGTAAGCCTGTACGATAAAAATGTACTTAGTTCTTTTTTGGTTTATTTGATTGTTGTGTTGTTATTGACAGGCTGAATCTCAGCTAAGAACGTCAAGTCAGTCATTGAAAAACACAGAAGACAAGTCTAAGCAGGTCATCATAGCACTCCGAGGACAGCTGGATGAAGCTAATGATGAAAAGGTACCATCACTACTGTCTATAAGTAATAGATTAAATATGAGCGGGAGACCTTTATGGGCATTTAAAACGGTGAGCCGTAGGCTTCCCATTTTAAAGCCCATGAATATGCAAATATTTTTGTCTTACTTGTGAAATGAAACAATAGATTGTGTTTGTCATGTTAATCAATAGAGATCTGTATCACTACTGAGTTAATGCATACTAATTAGCTGAGCAGGATTTTTTTTACAGGGTCCATCAGTGAGCAGAATTTCAAGGATAGTCGCCAGTAGGCGAGTAACTTTTAATGTTTTAAACATGCACTCCAATGTGTTAATGTTAAGATAAATAAAAAAATCATGGCTGGCTTCCAGAAAGCAACTTACCGTTTGTTTGTTTCGATGTTTATAATCTCCAGAGAAATGAACTTGGGGTAGAAAACCCTGTTGAGTTACCTCCACAACAGCTGTAATCCACAAACTGCAATTGGCATGAATTTTAGCTGCCATATTGTTTCAGTGGTTTCCTCTGACCATCTTACCATGGGTGCAATGCGTGACCACGTGGGTTCTTTTCGCGATGAATTTTAATGAAAATGTTGCAATTCCTGGCGCTCTTCAAACTCTTCAAAATTTATTGCTCTCTGGAGAAGACGAAGAGGCTAAAGCTCTCATTGCTGAATTAGATGTAGCTTCATGATGTGCGGGTATTTTTCGATTACATTTAGTACTTAAGGAAATTGTATCTATTAATGAAACCTTTACATTTCCACAAAATGAAAGCAACATGACACGGCACAATACATGGCCTGTTCGTTGAAAGTGTATTTTAGCTTACGTCTGCTGTTTCAAACGATCGGTCGTTTACAATCTTGTTTTTTTTTGTTTTTTTTTTTGGCGACTAAACTTTGCTCCATGGTGACCAAAAAATTTTGTTTAGTCGCCACTTGGCACCCACGTGAAAAAGTTAATTTCAGACCCTGTTTTATGAAAGTTAATACAGTTAACAGCAGTTGATTTGTGTTGGGGTTTAGAGAGATATACATATGATTCAAATACTACCCATAGATTGGTCATAACTCTTATGAATTATTAATGAATTTTACAATGACCATTGTAAAATTCATTAATAATTCATAAGACTAACGACCAATCTACGGGTAGTATTTGAGTCACATGTATACCTCTCTAAACCCCAATAAAAATCATTAACTTTCATAAAAGTTTCCTGCTCCGCTAATTAGTATGCATTAACTTTGATACAGATCTCTACTGATTAACATTACAAACACGACAAACACAATCTATTGTTTCATTTCACAAGTAACATAAAATATTTGCGTCCGACCTTTATGGGCTTTAAAACGGCTCGCCTGTGGCTCGCCATTTTAACTGCCCATAAAGGTCTCCCGCTGATATTTTATGTATCACATAAAGTGTTCCAGTAATGGAATGGTAATGTATTTATATACCGCTCACATCACATAGTCTCATGGCAGTTTACAATACTGGCCAGGGGACTTTACCAGACTGCTTGTGAGGTTTACAATGAATTAACTAATGAGTGTCCCCCATAATGTAAATATCAAATGAGGACATACAATAGGGGTGGTCACAGCCAGAGAGTTGTTACATCCCTAGTGGTTCTTTTATGTCCCACAGATGGGACCCATGGTTTATCGTCCTTATCTGAGAAGACCAGAAAAAAAAGTATAACCATTTGTAGATGTTAAATGTTACAAAGGCAGCACTTTTTCCTCAATTATTTAAAGGCCCTTAGTGTTGTTCCAGCCAGGGTTTGAACCTGTGACCTCCTGCACAGTTAAGTCTGGTGCTCTAACAACTGAGCTAACTGGTTGGCGGTTGCCAAGACTGGTGGCTAAAATTTTGGCATTGTATACCGGTATCAATTAACTTATGGGAGAATAGTTAAATGGGTGTGCTGTTAGTTTGTATTTATTGACATAGTCAACCAAACATTACTAAATTTAAGGAATGTGAAAAACACTTATTTTCAGTCTAAGGCAGAAGAGGAAAGTCGTCAGTTAAGGAACCAGTTACAGGCAATGACAGAACAGCTGAACCAAAGTGAAACGGTGCAAAGAGATTTTGTTCGTCTATCACAGTCCCTGCAGGTAACTGAATAAATGTGAAATTTCAAACATGAATACTATTTTGTTTTGCAGCAGTGATTTTAGTTTGTAGGGTAGAGATATTTCCAGTTTTGACACTGCATGATGTTTGCTTTTGAGAAGAGCTGTGTTTTTAAGTAATTTTCAGAGAAATAATATTTTTTTGTGCTTGCGTCATCAACTTGTTCAAATGTCTCCTTTCTCTTTTTATTTCTGACTTAAACGTCTGATGTAAATTGCTAAGGTTGAGGTTTGGAGGTTTGCAGATCGAAACTCCAAATGCTTAGTTCAGTGTGCTTTGTTGTAGATGCAAATTGCCCAGATTCATGAATCGGAAATTGATGTACGATGGCAGTATCCGGAAGATATTAAAGAATGTCACAACTGTCACAGAGGCTTGAAGTCAAGCAAAGAGAAGGTTGTTACAATTTGTCTTAAGAATTTGCTGTGTAAATACTATATAGTGTATGCTGGGTATTCCTTACTTTCGGTGCTATTACTCAATAATGCAATTTCACTATTATTTGATTTGTGTTTATAATTTCTTCTTTCAATGATCCTAATTTTTTTTCAAATATATATTTTGTACAGCACCACTGCCATCATTGTGGAAAAGTATTCTGTGAACAGTGTACCTCCAAATCAGTGTTGGGAAGCAGATCAAAGAGACCACATCCTGTGTGTGAGAACTGTTATGCTATACTAAGCAAAGACTCCAAATCTACATTCTACAACACAACCCTGGCAGATGATAAAAGCTGATGGATTGTTGCTTCTGGGAATAGACAATGTCTGTAGTTTGGATGGCTGAGAGAAATTCTGCACAGTTCACCAATGCACAGCAATGCACAGCAATTTGATGAATTCATATCTTTGTACTGGTGAAGAAAACACACAAAGAAGTCTGTCTGTTTTGCTTTGAGTTGTCATCATTAAACACAGCTAAAGAGAGGGATCTTCTATTCATTACTTTTCAATGAGCATTGGTTATACAATCTTCATGTGTGAAGGGACATGATGGCCTGGTGATCGAGCTTGTTCAACAAAATCCTAATGCTGGGTTACAAATGAACTATTGTCAGTAGTAACTCTTAAAGCTCCTTGCATCTAACTCTTCCTTTTGCCCAGCACTACCAAGCAGCCACTATATGAGAAAAGCAAGTCACCAAATTAATGATGCTACCTTGATGATGGCAATCAAGTACTCTGCACTTGCCTATTATTTTGAGTAATATGTACTTCTACACTCCTTAGTCCCCTCATGATGTAATTTGAAGGAAGAAACGAGAGGAGGGAACGTCGTTCTCTCCTCTCATTTTTCCTCGGGGGTGGGTACGGCTACATGTAGGCTAATTTGAAGTCAATTTCAAAAGAATTGAATATTTGCTTTGCAAATCTCATTGAGCCAGGCAAAAAGGGTCTCTACTTCATTATAGGCCTTTGATTCTCATAACACTGTGTGAACCACAGAGAAATACTGCTAAAGACGTCTGAGTTCAGAAAGCTGCTGGTACTACCACTTAATTATATCCATGGTAAATAAGGTTCTTTTATAGCTCGCATAAAGCCCAAGACAGCTTGGAGACAGTAGAATGTGCTGAAAAAACAGTAAGTCCAACATATAGAGCAAGTTGTTTGTATAAACTGGATTATGATGGCAGAGGCCATCCTGGAGTTTTCAGTAGTGATCTAACAGTGGGGTCATGGGGCCTGCTGCACCATTCCCCTCCCCTACCCCTCCCCCAATGCCCTATCATCTTTGTACCAATAGTATGGTTCATACATTCTAGATGTACACAAATATTATAAACTAACTTACTTTAACATTAAGTGTACCAAGTCTAATGTACTCTAGTCTGGATTAATATATAGGGAGCATATAGGGATGTCATTAAAAGAGATTATATCCTTTCTTACACCCATTTTGAAATCACTGGTGATCCTAGAATTCTGATTCGCTCTCAACAGTGCAATTTATTCACGAATTGCACTATATGTTGATCTAAATTGCATCCTTTTTTTAACACATCAAAATTTTAAAAAGGTTCAGATTTCCAGAAAAGGATAAATAAATATTACTATTGACAATAAAACTGTGTGATAATTTTCAAAATGAGTGTAATAAAGTGGTAATTCAGTGTTCCAGATAAGAGGGGGGGAGGGATCTTGGGTCAAAAACCCTACAAGGTGAGCTACATGACCCAACAAATTAATAATAAAATAATAATGGTTTGGTGGGAGCACTGGAAATTTGACCCAATGGAATTCCTTGTTGGCACCCTGACTTAAAATCTTATCTGGAACCCTGTAATTGAACTTTGTGTTGTGCAATTTTGGTCTGAAATCATTGTGATTTTAAGTCGAATGAGCTCAATTTTGAATTTACACATGATTTCAGATAAAATTGCACTCCACTCAGTTCAATTACCATAATTATAATATGTTATTCACAAGTTTATTTCCACTGCATCCTTAGATATCATAAATAACATTGATGTTCTTCAAATGGAAGTGACATGGTGTAATTTACTCTGTTACTAGCCCTACACTTTATACTGCAGGTTACTGCCCAAATTATTAATAATTTATTGCAAATAATAGATATTTCCCAAACAGATACCAGGAAGTTAATTTGGTGTGCATACTTTAGTAAAGATAAATTTCCCAGTTGACAGTACCTTTGTTGCTGTAAAAGTAAATCTGTCACAATACTAATGGCAATCATCTGGGCTATTTTTCTACCAGATATGAATTCAAAATAAATTGTGTTTTTTAGAGTTGAAGTTAATACCTCTTGGTAAATCGGTAAAATTGAGAAGCAGTTCCCAGTAAATATACAAAACAGCAAAATATTTTCTTGCTGACAGTTCAGATATGGTTTAGCAATGGTCTCTTATGATAAATTGTGGAGATATTCCTCAATTTATCTGGCAAATAAAAATAATGTACATCACAAAATATTATACTGCCTTTTGTGTCATGAAAATGTTCTCTTCATGCATGGCTTAATTTACTCTATTCTTTATTTTTCTGTACATAGCGTATGTAGTACTTGTTAATAGTTCACTTGTTTTCCAGGATACCAATCTTCAGACAGACTCTAATTGAGTGCCATAAACAAAAGCACTCAACTGTCCCATTTTTCTCTGTTCATCCACTCACAAAGGTTTCTCCTTTGTTAACATTGTTTCCTGTCTTGTGCCACTAAAATGCAACTTCTCCTCACACTGGAAACGTTTTAGTAACACTATTTAAGTGAATGGACAAGACATTTTTTATGATGGAAAGCTTGCATATTTCACTGGGAAGTACCCATGAGCACTGCTAGATATAAATATGACAATTCTGGCCTGCAAGTCTCCTGCTTTAACAGTCTTTCCAATTGAAAATGATTAGAGATACACTGTTTTGTGCCCTTTCTATTTAAAACCACTTTCCAGTTGGATATTTCACTATTGAAGTTTACACTGTTGAAAATCTATTTTGTTTACAACATTGTTTTCCAAACTTGAAGATAAAAAGGTTATGAAGAACAAAAACAATGCCTGCTATCCCAGGCCACAAGTAGCACACGTGTTCCATGCTTCGTCACCATTTAGCCCAATGAGGTTCTCTTCAATGATGACTTAAGAAACATTGGAAATGCCCTTGTTTCTTCGTTTATTTTAGCATTACAAAAACCCACAGAAAATCACTGCTAAATGCCATTCTGTGATCCAGTTTAGCCATACACAAACGCAGTAAAAATTTCCCAATTTTTTTTTCAAATTTTGCCCCAAAACCATACGCTAACCCCTTTGGATAAAATTGCAAAACAAAAAATTGAAACCCTCATAAATGGTCTTGTTAGCCTTCTACCCACCCTAAATCATCACTAAATGTGATTTGATCCATTCTAGCCATACAGAAATGCAGAAACAATATTCCGAAATTTTTACCAAAACCATAGGCTTAACCCTTGCAAAAAATAATTCAGACCCTCATAAATGGTATTGTTGGCCTTGAACCCACTCTATACCATTGCTAAATATAATTTCCTAATAAATTTACTCCATACAGAAAAGCAGATAAAAAAATTCCATTTTTATCAAATTTTGGCCAAAAAGCATAGACTTACACCTTTTGAAAAATTGTAAAAAAATTCAAAAACCTCATACATGAATTTGTTGCCCTTGTACCCACATTTTGGCCCAAAACCATAGGCTTACCACTTTGGAAAAATTGTTAAAAAATTAAAAACCTAATAAATGATCTTGTTGGCCTTGCACCCACTCAAAATCATTGCAAAATATTATTTCCTGATCCATTTTATATATAAAATTTTGCCCAAAATCATAGGCGAACCCCTTTGGATAAAACTCCAAAACAAATTTGAAATCTTCATATTAAATGGTCTTGTTGGCCTTGTACCCACCCCAGAATTATTGCTAAACATGATTTCTTGATCCATTTTAGCAATACAGAAATGCAGATAAAAAATTCCACTTTTATCAAATTTTGGCAAAAAGCCATAGGCTTAGACCTTTAGAAAAATTGTAAAAATTCAAAAACCTCATAAATTATCTTGGCCATGTACCCATTCAAAATCATTGCAAAATATTATTTCCTGATCCATTTTAGATATAGAAAAACACAAAAAAGAAATCTTTTTTTTGTTTTCAAATTTTGCCCAAAACCATAGGCTAACCCCTTTGGATAAAAATTGCAAAAAACTCAAAACACTTATACATGTTCTTGTTGGTCTTGTACCCACTCTAAATCATTGCTACATATCATTTCTTGATCCATTTTAGCCATACAGAAACAGAAAAAATTTCCGAATTTTTCAAATTTTGGCCCAAAACCATAGGCTTACCCCCTTGGAAAAATGGCAAAAAAATTAAAAACCTAATAAATGGCCTTCCTGGCCTTTTACACACTCAAAATCATTGCTAAATGCTGTTTCCTGATCCATTATAGCCATACACAAACGCTGGAAAAATTTCCTTTTTTTTTTTACAAATTTTGCCCCAAAACCATAGGCTAACCCCTTTGGATAAAACTCCAAAACAAATTTGTAATCCTCATAAATGGTCTTGTTGGCCTTGTACGCACCCCAAAATTATCGCTAAACATGATTTCTTGATCCATTTAGCAATACAGAAACGCAGATAAAAAAAATTCCACTTTTATCAAATTTTGGCAAAAAGCCATAGGCTTAGACCTTTAGAAAAATTGTAACAATTCAAAAACCTCATAAATTATCTTCTTGCCATGTACGCATTCAAAATCATCTTTAAATGTTATTTCCTGATCTATTTTACTTATAGACAAACACAAAAAAAAAAGCTTTATTTTTTTCAAATTTTGCCCCAAAACCATAGGCCAATCCCTTTGGATAAAATTGCAAAAAATTCGAAACACTTATAAACATTCTTGTTGGCCTGGTACCCACTCTAAATCATCACTAAATATCATTTCTTGATCCATTTTATGCATAGAGAAATTCCATAGGCTTACCCCTTTGGAAAAATTGAAAAAATAAAAAAGCACATAAATGGCCTTGCTGGCCTTGTACCCAATCAAAATCATTGCTAAATGCCATTTCTTGATCAATTTTTGCGATACAGAAACAAAAAAATATTTCCCAAATTCTTTTTAAATTTTGCCCCAAAACCATACGCTCACCCATTTGGATAAAATTGTAAAAAATTAGAGACATTTATAACATGTTCTTGTTAGCATTGTACCCACCCTTAGTCATCACTAAATATTATTTCTTGATCCATTTTAGTTATAGAAAAACACATAAAGATATCCAATTTTTTTCCAAATTTTGCCCCAAAACCATAGGCTAACCCCTTTGGATAACACTGCAAATTCAAAACACTTATAAATGTTCTTGTTGGCCTTGTACCCACTCTAACGCATCACTAAATATCATTTCTTGATCCATTTTAGCCTTATAGCAAAACAGATAAAAAATTCCATTTTTATAAAATTTTGGCCCAAAACAATAGGCTTACTGCTTTGGAAAAATTGCAAAAAATTCAAAAACCTAATAAATGATCTTGTTGGCCTTCTACCCACTCAAAATCATTGCTTAATATTATTTCTTGATCCATTTTAGATATAGAAAAACAAAAAAGAAAGCAATTTTTGTTTTCAAATTTTGCCCAAGACCATAGGCAAAAAACATGAAACACTCATAAATGTTCTTGTTGACCTTGTACCCTCTCTAACTCATTGCTAAATAGGATTTCTTGATCTATTTTAGCAATACAGAAATGCAGAAAAAAATCAATTTTTATAAAATTTTGGGCAAAAAGCATAGGCTTACACCCTTAGAAAAACTGGAAAAAATTAAAAAACCTGCTAAATGATCTTGTTGGCCTTTCACCCACTCAAAGTCATCGCTAAATATTATTTTTTGATGCATTTTCATTATGGAGAAACAGAAAAAAAAAGTCAATTTTTTTTAATTTTGCCCCCAAACCATATGTTAACCCCTTTGGATAAAACTACAAAAATTCCAACCCCTTATAAATATTCTTGTTGGCCTTGCACCCACTCTAACCCAAACAAAATCATCACTAAATGTCATTTCTTGATAAATTTTAGCGATACAGAAGCAAAAAAACATTTCCCAAATTCTTTTTAAATTTTGCCCAAAACCACAGGCTAACCCCTTTGGATAAAATTGCAAAAAAGTCGAAACACTTGTAAATGTTCTTGTTGGCCTTTTACCCACTCTAAATCATTGCTAGATATTATTTCTTGATCCATTTTAGCTATACAGAAACACAAAAAAAATTTCCGAATTTTTCACATTTTGGCCCAATACCATAGGCATACCCCTTTGGAAAAATGGCAAAAAATTACAAGTTAACCTAATAAATGGCCTTGCTGGCCTTGCACCCACTGAAAATCACTACTAAATGCCATTTCGTGATCTATTTTGGTCATACACAAATGCAGTAAAAAGTTCCCAATTTGTTTTTCAAATTTTGCCCCAAACCATACCCTAACCCCTTCGGATAAAAATTTTTGATACCCTCATAAATGGTCTTGTTGGCCTTGCACCCACCCTAAATCATCACTAAATATGATTTCTTGATCCATTTTAGCAATACAGAGACGCAGATAAAAAATCCATTTTTATAACGTTTTGGCCAAAAAGCATAGGCTTACACCTTTAGAAAAATTGCAAAAAATTCCAAAACCTTATAAATGATCCTCTTGACCTTGTACCCACTCAAAATCATCGCTAAATATTATTTTTTCATGCATTTTCGTTATAGAGAAACACAAATTTTGCCCTGAAACCATATGTTAAACCCTTTGGATAAAACTGCAAAAAATTCCAACCCCTTATAAATGATCTTGTTGGCCTTGTACCCACTCAAAATCATCGCTAAATATTAGTTTTTTTTTTTTTGCATTTTCGTTATGGAGAAACACAGAAAAAAAGTCCATTTTTTTTCAAATTTTGCCCCAAAACCATATGTTAACCCCTTTGGATAAAACTGCAAAAAATTTCAACCCCTTATAAATGATCTTGTTGGCCTTGTACCCACTCAAAATCATTGCTAAATATTATTGTTTTTTTTTTTTGCATTTTCGTTATGGAGAAACACAGAAAAAAAGTCCATTTTTTTTCAAATTTTGCCCCAAAACCATATGTTAACCCCTTTGGATAAAACTGCAAAAAATTCCAACCCCTTATAAATGATCTTGTTGGCCTTGCACCCACTCAAAATCATCGCTAAATATTGTTTTGTTTTTTTTTGCATTTTCGTTATGGAGAAACACAGAAAAAAAGTCCATTTTTTTTCAAATTTTGCCCCAAAACCATATGTTAACCCCTTTGGATAAAACTGCAAAAATTTCCAACCCCTTATAAATGTTCTTGTTTGCCTTGCACCCACTCTAAGCCATTGCTAAATATGATTTCTTGATCCATTTTAGCCATACAGCAACCCAGATAAAAAAAACTACATTTTTATCAAATTTTGGCCCCAAACCTGTTGTAAAAAATTCAAAAACCTAATAAATGATCTTGTTGGCCTTGTACTCACTCTAAGTCATCACTAAATATCATTTCTTGATCCATTTTAGCCTTGCAGCAAAACACAAAAAATTCCATTGTTAGCCAATTTTGGCCCAAAACCATAGGCTTACCACTTTGGAAAAATTGTAAAAAATTCAAAAACCTAGTAAATGATCTTGTTGGCCTTGTACCCACTCAAAATCATTGCTAAATATTATTTCTTGATCCATTTTAGAAATAGAAAAACCCAAAAAAGAAATCAATTTCTTTCAAATTTTGCCCCCAAACCATAGGCTAACCCCTTTGGATAAAATTGCAAACAACTCGAAACACTTATAAATGTTCTTGTTGGCCTTGTATCCTCTCTAAATCATCACTAGATATCATATCTTGATCCATTTTAGCTATACAGAAACAGAAAAAATTTTGGCCCAGTATCATAGGCTTACCCCTTTGGAAAAATGGCAAAAAATTAAAAACCTCATAAATGGCCTTGCACCCCCTGAAAATCACTGCTAAATACCATTTTGTGATCCATTTTAGCCAAACACTAACGCAGTAAAAATTTCCCCAATTTTGTTTGAAATTTTGCTCCAAAATCATATGCTAACCCCTGCCTTTGGATAAAATTGCACTCCCACTCGAAATATTTCTTGATCCATTTAACCCATACAGAGACGAAGAAAATATTTCTGAATTTTTCAAATTTCTTCCCCAAACCATAGGCTTACCCCTTGCAAAAAATAGATTTGAGACCCTCATAAATGTTTTTTTGGCCTTGAACGCACTCTTTATCATCACTTAATATAATTTCTTTATAAATGTTCTCCACACAGAAACAGAGATAAAAAAAATTCCATTTTTATCAAATTTTGGCCAAAAAGCATAGGCTTACACCTTTGGAAAAATTGTAAAAAATTCAAAAACCTATTAAATGATTTTGTTGGCCTTGTACCCACTCAAAATCATCAGTAAATGTTATTTCTTAATCCATTTTAGATAGACAAACAGAGAAAAAGTATTTGAAATCTTGACCCAAATCATAGCCTTACTGTTTTGGAAAAAATGCAAAAAACAAACTCTTCAGTGATTTTCAAATGATTCATTGTTAGGTTACCGTAATGTCCTGCTAATCAAATATTCAAATGACCGCATTATTTTATAAGGGGAAGCATGTTGATTTTTCCTCTATCTACTCCTTCCCTTACAGTCTTTCCCGTAAAACCGTGAAAACCAGAAAAAATATTTGGAATGTTTATTGTTTCGTGACCAATCAGATGCGAGATGAAATCGCAAAAGATAACCTCCAAACCGCAACGGCCTGAAACGTTTGGATTAGTCACGACTTCACACAAAACAAAGTGCTGGCTTTTTTCTTCCATGACAAATTTTCAATTTTACCGTTTTCAAATACTGAAATTGTTCTTTTTTTATTTCAGAGTAATAGCGGTCAATAGCTGCCATATTATTGTTTCTACCGTTGACTTTATATGGCAAATGAGGCAAACATGTACCGTTGCAAATTTTGAAAATTTACACTCGCTTTTGATTGGCTTTTGGGGTCTGTTCGGTAGTTTCTGTTTTCAACAGACGGAATTAAGTGACTGGTGTTGGCAATAGTACGTTTTTAGACAGAACTAAAGGAGTGATAAATGGGATGTTTATGCAAGCAGCGATGGAAACAGCAAAGAATACATTTTATTTATTTTTTAAAAGCAAAAATGAAGAAATTGAATATATACTTCACGCATGAATCGTGTAACTTGAACTTGAACTTTGGCCATGCTCACTCTTCGCTTTGAGAGCAGCTCGCTGAAATACAAAAGAATAAAAAATTCAATATTTCCAAACTGGTGTAAAATCTGCGAATCGAGAAAACCTTTCACGGAATCATTTTCGGCAACCAAATTATTAGGCCAATGGCTTGCGTGACATCTTGAGCCAGAGAATTCTAATGCCATGTATCCGATCCGGCACCGAAGTAACATAAGGGAGAATTTTGTAAACATTTTTTTACTTATTGTCTTAACAGGAGAAAAAAGCTAAATCCCAGAAATATTTACCGGTATAACACAGAAGTACAACTCAGAACACTGTAGACGCTGAAAAGAAATCATAAATACATTTGTTCAGCTCTCAGACGTGTTGTCTAGCCGTGTCTGATCATCGCTTTTCGGTAAAATATCGTTCATATTAATTATTTGGTTATACATCAGCTCTGAAATAGAGCAAAGAACAACTTCAGTATTTGAAAACAGTAAAACTGAAGATTTATCATAGAAGAAAAAAGCCAGCACGTTGTTTCGTGTGAAGTTGTGACTATTATAAACCAAACCTTTCAGGCCGTTGCAGTTTGGTGGTTATCTTTTGTGGTTTCATCTCGCATCTGATTGGTCGCGAAACAATAAACATTCCAGAAATTTTTTCTGGTCTTCACAGTTTTACAGGAAAGACTGTAATGGGAGTGAAACTAAAATGACAAGATTTGTCTCTAAAAGTGGAGAAAATGCTTGATGTCAATGTTGTGTTTAACCACAGGTTGCCCAAGTCCTACAATTTGTGTCGACCTTTGTAATGTAAACAGTGGCGTGCGTCACGTCATTTGAGCATCAACATGACTTTTGCATAATGTGGAAATTATAAGGGTTAGTACAGGGGGAAAGCATCAAATATGAAGGCACAACTAGGAATGATTTTTCACCTGAACTCCTTTGTAGTTCCTTTTGTGTCCTGTTGGGTTTTAGGCCAATTAGAAGTGATTTTGTGGAGTTTCTGTTCCAATGGTTTGTCACACTATAGAAACTCAACAAAATCGCTTCTAATTGACCTAGAAACGCAACAGGACACAAAAGGAACTACAAAGGAGTTCAGGTGAGGAAAATTTGTTGAAAAATCATTCCTAGTTTTAACTTCAAATTCACATCCACCATTACTTCACATAGTCCATGATGATAAGAAATTAACTCCTTTACTAAAAATAATATCTCATTTAGGTAGTTTATTTGAATATGAACAATACTTAATAACACGTTATTTATATACTGATTGTAATAGGAGTATAACAAGTTTGTGGTTGTCATTGTAATATCACCTGTGGGTACCAAAATATTAATCAGTGGAGTGATTGGCTATTTTAAAATCCAGATAGTAATTGTAATGGTGTTCACCTCATCTCCTCAAGGCATTATTGTGGATTTGGTGTGGAAGTTTTTATGCCAATTTTTTGAGAAAATGCTGAGGCTGGCTGTACACTGATTTGATATCAGCTTATAATGAAATAATAGTATTAGTCTGCTCAAGTTGAATGAATAACTGCTATAAAATAGCTGAATCTCACTTGTGTAACATTATCCAAAAAGATACCTGCATGTGAGCTTCAACCGGGTATGAAAACATATTCCGGATATAAACGCAGTCGGGAAATATGATTCACTTCTCGGGTAAGTTTAAAACGCAACAAGAGGGTTAAGTGATCGCCGACTCCAGTGCATGCATCCTCTAACCTTGTGTAGCCCTTAGCGCTTGGCGTACCTGTCTGGATTCTGTCTCGTATAGTTTCTGTTGAGATCAGTAGCCGGTTGAACAAGCCATCATTAGTAGAACATTACGTGTTTCGCTTGGACCTTCTCTTGAGACAAGGTGTGATAAAAATCACCGTTGGAGGAGAACAGAACTTTACTCTTCGTGCTCCATTCTTTCTTTTAACTTTGGTGACCAATTTTCTTTCTTTCGCTGCTTTCAATATGGTCTTTAACGTTTTAGATTCCTTAGCAATATTTAACTGCTCGTCTTTGACTTTCTCTGTCTCAGCGAAAGGCACACAAAGCTTGATATTTCGCCGGCGTTTATTTGAATCCGCCGAAACTTTGGATCTGGTTTCAAGTGGAGGTGTGTCTTGCAATTCGCTGGCCAGTGAAGAAATGTGCCGTAACTTAGCCTCTTTTGTAACCACAGCTTTCTTTCCTTCGTGGGGATTAATTGTCGTAAGATCTTCATCTTTTTGTGGTAATATAAACGAACCATTGAGACCTACTCCGCTGGCGTGAACAAGCAAACCAGAATTGAGGGCTTTTAGAATGGCGGACTTGACAACTGCTGAAGGTAATTTGGTCCCTTTGTTTGTTTCATCGTTCAAAGTCCCCTCTAAGTATTTCTCGATGTTTTGCCTTGAGGCTCCTTGACCGTTTTCTTTAGCCAGCTGTTTAACGGCTGCAAGAACATGAAGAACATAATCCTGTTTCTTTCGCGTTCTTATTGTGGGAGACATGTTGATCGTACACGTGCAACTCTACGCCCGATTCGTGTCACGCGTTAGATGACGTCATTAATAAATTTCATTGAAATTATCTATTTACGTAATTATTCCACAATTAATAGTGGTGACAACAGTTCCTCCAGTGTTTTTAGAAGACGAAGCATAAACGTGCGGTCGATTGTATTTGGGACGGTCGGGAAATAGTGAAATCCCCGATCGTCTGGGTTTACCGACTTATGAAAAAAACACCTCATTCCAAAATGGCAGCCAATTTATTATTCTTTTGTTTGCATGTTAATTAGCTCTCTTTGCCTCAACAACATGTACAAAATACAAAAGAATTTTGAAGTGAAAATGAGGCAAAGAAGGCTAATAAACACGCAAACAAAAGAATAATAAATTGGCTGCCATTTTGGAATAAGGCGTATGGTATCCGGTTATTTGCCTTTTTATACAAGATGTTGTTGCCATGGGACTATCCCTCAACTTAACAAAGAGATACAGCCCGCCTGTGAATGCAAGGTCATCCGTTTTAAACAAGCATTTTTATACGTGCCATGTTGAGATCCGCCGCTACTGAAGCTCGCACAATTTACTCTTCGGCACAGGTGACAAGGGTGTTAGCAGAGTCCTGCAGGCCACCCAATCACCAGAGGGATATCTTTCCCCAGTTATCAGTGTGGCGTCTCCAAGTACAAGGTGTACTGTACAAGGCACGACTCACTTGACTTAGTCCTCTCCGTTCCTCGTGATGCACAGGGCTTCCACCATAGCTCTCCACCGGATTCTGTTCTTTGCTATCTGTTCGGCCTCTCCATCTCTTTAATCACTGTATGTTTCCTTCGCCCTTTTCCCTGAGGATTCTACTTTATGGGCATCTTGGTGGTGTTATGACTGTCCTTCCTCAAGGTATGTCCAATCCATTTCCACTTCCTTAGTTTTATCGTGGTTGCTACATCTTCAACATCTACATTTATTAAGTTGGTAAAATCCGTTAGACATCGCACCAACTATTAAAAGAAACGATCATAAAATATATACAATGCTCGGATAAGAATTAACAGATCTTGTGTAGTTTTTGACCATAACTCCTTTTTCGTGATGACGTTTGGCCAAAATATGCAGCGTAATGATGTGGCGGAGTCTTGTTTGTTTACAAACGTCTGCACTTTGGGGAACAGAGCTTTGGTTAGCCTCCAGGTTTCCGACCCATACAGAAGTACTGACTTGACATGAGAGTTGAATATCCTCAATTTCGTCTTAAGGGAGACAGTTGTTGCTTGTAGAAAGCATTTTGCTTTGTTGTTTTGATCCCTCAAAGACCAGGGCGACCGCCCCGTTATTGTCAACCCCTCCACAAAACTGTCGACATCAAGGGTAATTTTATTGTTGCTGAAAAGCTCTTAAAATTGAAATACTAAGATAAAGCCGTAAATAATTGTACTGATCAAAGAAAATCATCAAGTTATGCAAAAGCTAAAAGAAATTTTTCTCCTATATATTAAAAGACCATATAAAGAACTTTAAATGTTAATTAATAAATTCTGTCCGCTTTGCTCCGTGACTTCTGATTTTCGTCTCAATGTTTTCCTTTTCCTTTTTAGTGCAGATCAGTTAATAAACATCACCGTACGTATCACGGTTTCTTGTGTGGTAGAATACAGACGATGATTCCTCCTGGCTGCTTAGAATTTTAAAAACTTGACGCATCTTGTGCTGCCACGTATTAATTTAACTTTTCCTTTCTATTGCACATTGGCTCCAGTTCTTCATATTGTTAACCAATGATGTTCAGTTTGTCTAAAGAGGCCCTGAAAAACAAAACAAAACAAAACAAAAAACAAAAACAAAAAAAACAACGCGTGTCAACGAAATTGCATCACATTATACTGTCAAGACAGAAATTCAAAACATGACTCAAGTTGTTTTCTACAATATAACTAGACTCTTCTAACAAGGAAAGATCCCTGTTGAAAAAACAAACACATTTATACAAGATCCTTTGTCTAAGCCCTGAGAAATTACAATTCAGCAACATGTACTGTTTACACAATGATTTCAGTAGTTTGTCAGAACCCAAGGAACTGTGTGCCAGCAACCGATACACAAAAATATGAATATGTCAAAGTGAAATGAGGTGAACATCAATAGATCTCAATATGATAATATCAATTACCTGGCTTCAAGAATCTGCTGTTCTAACCTCTCCTGTGAAATATTAAAGAGGCAGTACATTACATAAGAACGAGAAATGTTCACAGCAATAAAAAACGAAAAACACACATCCTAAACTACTCTCCAAACAGTTGGCCTTACCTTAACATTTTCACTCCTAGAACGGTACATTCGTCCCTGTAAATCCTCGATTTGTACCTTGATTCCAGCTGCATTATGCCACACTCGGATGACACGGTCATCACCGCCTGCTGTGGCCAGGTAACGAGAGCTGGGGTGCCATGCAATGGCAGTGATGGTATCTTGGAGAACAATGCAAAAATAAGTACTGTTAATTAAGTGCAAGGGATTGAGACTTTAGACAACAGCTTGAGCCCTTAGACAAGGGGTTGAGCCTTTAGACAAGGGGTTGAGCCGTTAGAGTGGGAGTTGAGCCTCACAAGGAGTTGAGCCTCCAAACAAGGGGTTGGGTCTCAAAACAAGGGGTTGAGCCTTTATACAAGGGGTTGAGCCTTTAGACAAGGAGTTAAGCATCTAAACAAGGGGTTGAACCTTTAGACAAGGCAAAATTGAGCCTTTAGAGTAGGAGTTGAGCCTTTAAACAAAGGGTTGAGCCTTTACACAAGACTTGAGACAACGCATTGAGTTATTAGACAAAGAGTTGAGCCTCTGAACAATGGGTTGAGCCTTTAGACTAGGGGTTGAACTGTTAGACAAGGGGTTGAGCCTCCAAACAAGGAGTTGAGCCTCAAAACAAGGGCTACGCCTTTAGACAAGAGTTAAGCCTCTAAACAAGGGGTTGAGCCTTTAAACTTTAGACAAGGGGTTCAGCCTCTAAACAAGGAGTTGAACCTCAAAACAAGGGGTTGAGCCTTTAGACAAGGAGTTGAGCCTTTAGACAAGGGGTTGAGCCTCAAAACAAGGGGTTGAGCCTTTACACAAGACTTTAGACAACGCATTGAGTTATTAGAGAAGGGGTTGAGCCTCTGAACAATGGGTTGAGCCTTTAGACAAGGATTTGAGCCTCTAAACAAGGAGTTGAGCCTTTAGACAAGGAGTTGAGCCTTTAGACAATGGGTTGAGCCTCTAAACAATGGGTTGAGACTTAAGACAAAGGGTTCAGCCTTTACACAAGGGGTTGAGACCCCTTGTCTAAAGGCTCACCCCTTGTTTAGAGGCTCAGCCCATTGTCTAAAGTCTAAACAATGGGTTGAGACTTAAGCCAAAGGCTTGACACTTTGCAAGAAGGTGGGAGCACCGTTTTCCTGCAAGACTTTTTTGGCCTAACAAAGTAATCAAGAAACGAACAGACTTATCAGGAACCCTTACTATGCCACTGTATTGGTGTATAGCAGTACCAATGGCTTAGTCATAACTGGAAATTACCATTGCGATAGAAGGAACTGGCAGAGCACTCCTGTGAGCATGTCTGATCCATCACTTTTTATGCACCATGGTTTAATGTATCAGTCATGGTTTGATGCAAATCAGCTGCTTGCATGCATACTCACATGTTCTCCACAACTGTAATAGTCTGTGCCATCACTTGTCTTACCTCCATGCACCTCCTCTAACAACTCTTCCAAGTGACCATTTTCTGTATTGAAAATTCCCACAGATCTGCCCATAGCGATGGCAGTGACATAAGCATCTGGAGACATGTGAATCAGCATGTTGTTATAGACGTTAAACGAGGCATCATAAATTCCAGTGATGAGCAGATGAGGGTCTTGCTTCTTAGTAAACTCCACTGAATGAAAGAAAAAACGAACAACATCACCATCATTAAGCAACATATAGTGTCACAGCATTAACAGTGCAATTTGTACAGAACAATGACAACAGCTTTATTTATATTAATTTATATAACAACATTCCAGTGCTTTGTAGAATGTAAAGAAAATAACAGGGCTGCAGATAATTTATTCAGTCAGAAACAAGAATCCTGAAAAATAATTTGAAATGCTTGTGGTAGATTTTGTATGCACTTCCAAAATTGTGGTCATTGGTATTGTGATCATTATTAAAGTCTATTGTTGGGATTTTGTCAGGCAGGTAAATTTTTGTCATTGTCTAATGACCATCATTGATAATTTACATAATTTTCCTGAACAAAGGAATACAACCTGCAATCAACTGGGCTTGAGAATAACAGCATTATAAAATACTAAAATACATTTTAGTATTCCACCCCCTCCTGAAAAATTAGTAACAGCTCACCATCAATGTCCCAGATTTTCCAAGTGCCATCCTTTGAAACAGTAGCCATTCTGTGGGAAAGGAAGGCAAATACCAACCAGTCACTCTGCCTTTTTCTGTCAAAAACATTAATTATTTGGCCAATACATTTTTCCAGTGCTCTGCATTGGAACCAGTCTGACTTTTTCTTTCCTTTGTTCTAGTTAACAATTAGATTATGAGCTCGAGATTTCTATTGCGTGATAGCTGATGAGGGCGCAGCCCAAATCAGCTATCATGCATAGAAATCGAGAGCGAATAATCTAATTGTTTTAGTATAAATCTACTAGTCGTTCAAAACTTAACTAAATTATCCAAATCCTCCTCACAGACACTTCGAAAACGCGAAGAAGTGGGCTGAATTTTGTTGACAACCGCTACTCACTATCTATTTAACAATTAGATTATTCGCTCTCAATTTCTATTGCGTGATAGCTGATTCGGGCTACGCCCAAATCAGCTATCACGCAATAGAAATTGAGAGCGAATAATCTAATTGTTTTAGTATAAGTCTACTAGTCGTTCAAAACTAAACAAGTAAATTATCTAATTCCTCCTCGCAGACACTTTGAAAACGCGAAGAAGCGGCCACCATTTCGTTGACAACCGCTACTCACTATCACAGTATAGATAGCAAGTAGCGTAGCCAATCAGAGAACAGCATTTGTGATAGGACGCTACTAGATTTATACTAACAAAGAATAGATAGCGAGTAGAGTAGCCAATCAGAGAACGGCATTTGTGATAGAACGCTAGTAGATTTATACTAAATTAGATTAGCTTAGATTAGACAGGAAAATAGAATTTCAAGTGGTTTGCATTTGTCAAATCAAACACAAAAACACCATGCACAAGAAGCAACTGTTCATTCACCATGATTCAAATTTGTTCTTGGTACTAAATTTTTTTGTTTGACCTACAGTTGTTCAAAAAGCTGAATTTCCAAAATGTGGAAAATCAAGAAGTGAGAACAAGACAAAAAACAACCAAGACACACATTCAACAATGTGTGACTCAGTCAATACACTGTACCTTGTAGAGTCTGCTGAAAAACTAAAGTGATAAACACCAGCAGTGTGACCCTTCAGTTCCATGGCCCTCGAAACCTGTAACATGTAATTCAGTTGAATAATCATTATTAACAATTAGAAAAATTTAAAATGAAAAATAAATGGTTAGGTTTGGTAAGGTATCTGAATAGACGTGGACCCTCTAAATTAAAACTGTATTCATTTGATAGTATTGTAATGTTTCAAACAAAGTTAACCCATTGACTCCTGCACCGGCCGAAACCAGCCGCACAAGACTGCCATGCTTCAAAACATTGCAACTTTCTCAATTGCACGAATATTGCCTTAACTGTCAGTTGTGAGCACGAAATGGAATGTCCTTTAAATCTGGATATCCAATAAACACAAGAAACGTAGCAATTTTTACCAAATATGGCCTTTTGAGTTTGGACAAGAATGAAACTGACAGTTTTTAACATCAAAGAGAAACCACGAAAATGCCCCTTTTGCCTTTACGTTTTTTAAAGAAATCATCGTCGAAAAACCAAACTTCAAACATCATAACAAAATTCAGTCCTTATTCTAGCTTAGAAATGACTTTTTTTGTTCATTTTCTTCTCCTGAGCATAGATACAGCCTTTTGTTCCAGTGCATTCGGGCCTTCCCGCCATTTTCAACATCTCAACCACATCGCATGCTGGGAAATAACAAGAATTTTTGACAGCGCCCGTTCCTTTCCCCAATTCTTTCACATATAAACTAAGTCTACAGCCGCTCCGACCTACCGCCAAAAATTTGTGCTTGTGGTCATCTTCAGTGCTCACAAATTCCAAAATATGAGGTGGTAGGTCGAGAAACTCATCAATAGTCGAGTCCCAAAGGTACTAAGTGTCCGACCGGCCAAATTCCCAGTTCGTCAAGTAACAAGCCAAATTCAACAACAAAGTACATCACCTCGCTCAATTCTTTGAGAAAGTGGACTCTTAGCTACCATCATGCTTAATGATGCTCATCAGGCAGCCACTAAAGATGAAAAATGGCTGTAAACTTAGCAAAAATCGTAAGCAAACCGAACTTGGGCCGTTGTTGTAGCTCCACAGATTAAATATAGCTACATCAGAATGACGTTTTCAGAAACCTTGAGCCTCCAGTGCCTTAGGACAGCACCACTTTTCCAAGGTAGTTTCAAATAAAGAGTCACGAAATGCTATGGATTGTTTATAGCTGGAAAATCACTCCGAAAATGTAAAAATGGCTAGGAGTCAATGGGTTAAGGTAACAGACAAACCATTTCCATAATGCATCTGAAAGCTCAAGTAGTGTGAAAGGTAGCTACAGTTTTATTATTTAAATACTTTAATATTGTTAGTTTGTTCACAAGAAACTTCACATTCCTTTAATTACTTTTAAGAAAATGCTGTGATTGGTTAATTTTTTGTATAGGTTTTGTGGAAGATTTAACGAATAGAGGAGATTGACATTAAATTAAAACCACTTAAATAACTGAAAATATAAGCAATGGAACTCAAAACTTCTATAAAATAATAATTGACTGTCACCTGCTTGAATTCATCAGACTTGGTGAACTCCACAACCCAAAGTTTAACATCAGGAGTGAACCCTGCAAAAAATTGCAAATTACTGCAAATATTTATAATTTCTTCAGCCCTGAAAGGCATTCTCAGTAACAAAATGGAGCAGACGGAAACCAGGTACCAGTGCTGGTTCTGCCACTACACAGTACAGTTGAACCTTGATTAGCCAGACTAGCAGGGACTGGAGTAAACAGTCCAGATAATCAAAAATACGAATATAAATGAGACAAAATGAAACTGAATTAATTAGGAAATCAGAATTTTATGCGATAGCGTACTGTATCATAAAAAATGAAGTTCATCCATAAATTTTAAACATACTTATGGTATCAATGCCTTAATTAAAATTAAATCACAATCATGATAGTTTGTAGGGATGTTGATCATGCCTTATTAATATTCATGACATTAATCTGGGACCAGAGGAAACAGCCCAGATAATCGAGGTTCAACTGTACCCTAAATTATAACTTGTACATACCTGCAGATGCCACAAATCTGCCACAAGGAGATATACAGGCAAAACTGTTGTTCATCTGATGAGTGTCAATTATGGACAGTACTTCACCTACAGCAGATCAAGATACATTAGTTAGAGGCAAAGTCCCTCCGTAAAAGGCATGTAATTATTTCTGGGTTCAATGTTATTCAGATCTCCTAATATTGATCGTTCATAACTGTAAGGTAGCCAATAAGGATGTAAGACATAGTCAGCTCAGCAAGCAAATCTACACAAAGTGTATTAACCACTCATTATGCGGGAGGGATGCCTATGGCACACTACAACAAGGTTTTGGTCAAATTCTGTTTTTTCATTGTAGCCACAAATTGCAATATTTTTTTAACTTGATTAACCAAGCAGAATCCACTAACTACACACTTAAGGGGTGCTAGAGAGTCAAGTTTTTGTCACCCATAGGGAAGTTCACATTTCAGTTCAAAATCGCTTCCCTCAGCTGTCTATTTACAACATAGCACTTCCCTGGTCTTGAAAGGAAAACACTGTAAACCAAAAGAATAAGTTTTAAGAAATACTCGACAGCTTAAATGGTGGAAATCAGTTTGCTCATGATGTCAAAGCATCATGCCTAATTGCATATTTGCAAATCATCCTGATCCCAAGTCTGTGGACTTTCTGTTTGAGCACTTCTGGGAATTCACCTTGCAAAAACTTACAGGTTTGAATGTAAATGTTTACTGCTTGATCAGTGAAGCTAGTTTATTAAAAACATGGTCAGCTTGAGTGAACAAACAGTGAATTGCAATCATTGCTTTGCGTAGTTTTACTCCAGGCGAAAATTAAATGCCTTTGCTTTTCAACAATAAATGGAGGCTTACCTGGATAAAATTTTATTTACAAAAACAAATGAACCTTTATTTTCTGCAGTCGCTCACATAATTTTCTTTACTTTGGTTTTTTGTATTGATCCGTGACTTGGTATGGTAATACATGATAATGTATGATAATTAGTTAAAAACAAAGGGAGAAAAAATTGAACCACAACATACCCTTCAAATTCCAAAGGATGATTGTTGTGTCTCTGGAGCAGGACATGATAAACTTGCCACTGGATGCCACAGCAATGTTGATGATCTCAGCTGAATGTTTGACTGGAAAGTCAAATTCCCCAGTGATGGAAGCTCCTGATCCATCCTTCTTTTTATTCACTTTAAACACACGGATGGTGTTTCCATTTGCTAAAGCTGTGATAAATGCTCTGAAACAGAACAATTGCACATTGTATGGGTTTATTGGAGATTACAAGCACTACAATGTACTATCATTAGAGAAGTCTTCCTGGAGGAGGACTGGGTAAAAGAAAGGATTGGAATTATAAATATATGCAAGGGGGGTGGGGTGGGGAAATAAGCAAGCACATGGGAGGGGAGGATAATATTACATTACTCTATTTCATATTAATATTAACTGAATGCAGCCCAGGGTACTTCAGATGAAAGAAAATTCATCTAGATGGATACATTACTACAGTGGAAACTTAAATTTAACAGAATATTATTTTAGTCAATGGAGTTATGCACCAAGGGAATAACCTTTGATTCAGGAATACAGCGATACTTAATGCTCCAGTCTCCAATTAAGTCAATTTTTAGTTTATTACCATTATTCTATTTTAATAGACATGTTAATAGACATGTTAATAGTAATATTTAACTTTTATCTTTTTATATTGTACCTGACCTGATTGAATTTTACCGTGTATAAATAAATTGATTGATTTATTGATTGATTGATTCACTCTCTTCAAGATTTTATTCACACATCCTTCAAGGAAGAGCATATGGAATGCATCCAAAAGACATTTTAGCCGTACTTCCCATGAAGGCCACAGAGTGGCTGCAGATACTTAAGAGGTGGCTGCTTACTACAGGTAACAAATATAGTATTTGGATGGGCAAAAATTTGAGACTATGATAACTGGGTGGTTAATGAAGAGTGGCCGCTTATTACAAGGGACATTTTACACATGGGGGTTCCACTTTATCTTAAGTTTTCTTTTTTTTATGCTTTTGTTTGTTTAGACCATATAGCACAATCATTTTTCGAAAATTTGAAATAAAGCTTCAATGAGTTAAGAGACTAGTTTATCTTATTACTATTAATCCTCCAACAACTCCTGGTTGATGCTAAAAAGTTTCAAACCCGCAATGGATGCAGATTCCGCTGGTCGAAGAACTTTATTGTTTACCTGAGAAAAACTGAGACTCTCGCCCAGTTCTAATAAAGTCTCACAATGACCTTGAGAGATTAGCAGAGCGAGAGGGACTATACCGTTGAGCTAAGTACTTTTTGCTTATTTATTTATGTAGTAGATTTGTATCTTTCCTGTCACTTTCTGATGGCAGATGAGTCACACTTCCTATCTACCCTTCCATTCAACCATCTAGATGATAGCTCTTTCAACCTAGACTTGTATGAATTGTCCCATGGTCCTATACAATTTGACAGTGACCACCTTGATACGCTTTTATTTAATCCCATCGAGCAGCCCGAATTAAGCAATCCACTTTCTAGCTTTCTTGATCCTGAATCAAACTTTTTTAGTCGCCTGCCTACTACCAAATATGTTGTTGAGGAAGAACTTAATGATCGGCTTGATATTGTGAACAAAAAAGTTAGCTTTTCCATAATGCATTTAAATATTCATAGCTTACTTGGTAATTTCGATAAATTTAATCTAATGTTGGGGAATCTTCTTAAGCCTTTCTCTGTTGCTGGTGTGTCAGTAACATGGCTAAATGATGCCACTTGAGAGCTAGTAAACATCACTGGGTATAATTTTATCTCAAACTATCGCAAATCTAGATCCGGTGGGGGAGTAGGTATTTATTTACACAAAGATCTTAATTATAAGCTTCTCGCAAACTGTAATTTTTCTGATCCTGAATTAATCGAATCTCTTTTTGTCGAAATTAATGTTCCTCTTGGGAAAAACATTATTGTTGGGACTGTTTATAGGCTGCCGAATCGAAATGTAGCTTCTTTCCTTGACAAATTTAATGATATTCTTTCCAACATCTCTAAAGACAATAAACAATGCTATATAATGGGCGATATCTTCTAAATACTCAATCTGTTTCTTAAGTGTTAGTCTGCTCATATCCTGTTAGTTTTTTATTATTAAGTAATATTATAAATGTCTTTTTTTTTCTGTTATGTAATCTATGTATCATTTATATAGCCTATTGCATTTTTACCTTCTTGGTTCTTTAAATATCTATGTACATGTTTGTGCCAATTACCGGTAACTGTCCATGGCAGTGACCAACTCGAAAGCCTAAGCTACTTTGGTCACTGCGCACATTTGCTTTCTATCACTTGTGTAATTTAGTTGCTGGCCTATTTCTCTACCCATGTAATGTAATTTAATGTAGAAATGTTTGTAAATAGTGCAGAAAACAATAAACTCTCTAAACTCTCTAACTCTCTTTTAATTTAGACCTTCTCCAATACAATCATCACGCACATACTCAGGAATTCATTGACAGCTTATTCTCACATGCATTTTTTCAACTCATTTCGAATCCAATGCATCTTACTTCTCACTCTGCGACATTAATTGACAACATATTCACCAACCATCTTTAAAAAAATGTGTTCAATGGAATTGTCCTAAATGATTTATCCGATCATCTTCCCGTCTTTGCGTATTTTCATGATGAAATTACACTGCACGTTGGAGTAAAGAAAATTTTCAAGCGTTCTTTTAATGAAGACAACATTAAGAAATTCAATGATTCTCTTTCTCACACATATTGGTCCACTTTTCTTAACGAGGATGACCCAAATGAATCTTACAACGGCTTTATCAATGAATACTCCAGACTTTTCAACATCTGCTTCCTGTTGAGGGCCATTACAAATAGACAGTTAAATGAACTCGGCTCCCCTTGGTTAACCCCTGGCCTCCTCAAATCTATTAAGGAGAAGAATAGACTCTACAAACGATTTATTCGGTCATCTAACAGATTCTGCGAATCGCAGTATAAAGCATACAAAAACAAACTGAAACATTTAATTTGCGTCGCCAAGTGCTCATATTATGACAATCAGTTTGAGAGTACAAAAAAAGATCTTAAACAAACTTGGAAACTGTTGCACGAACTTATCAACAAATGAAAGAGTAAGTCCCCTTTGCCCTTGTCATTTAAGTCAGAGAACAGTACTATAACATGAGATTGCTGATAAATTTTGCATAATTTCACTAATATTGGTCCCAATTTGGCAAATTCTTACCCATAGCTAATTGTTCTTTTCGTTCTTTCCTCACTGGCAATAACAACTCACCTATCACCCTAACTCCAACTTCTATTAATGAACTGGAAGATATCTGCAGTTCATTTGCACTGAAGAAAGCCCCGGGCTATGACAACATCCCAATGCACGTGATCAAAAATTCTTTTCACTTCATTTCTGCACCTCTGATGGACACTATTAATCTCTCTCTTTCTAAAGGTATTTTTCCGGATAAACTGAAAATTGCCAAAGTGATTCCCATCTATAAAGTAGATGATCCTGGTCTTTTTGTGAATTATAGACCGAAAAATTTGGTAATAAAGAAATTATTTCTTTATTACCAAATTTTTCGACAGAGTTATGTATAACAGGATAATAGAATTTGTTGAAAAATACGAAATATTATATTGTTATCAGTTTGGTTTTCGGAAAAATTATTCAACTTCCTTCGCATTAACTCATCTCATTAATAAAATTTCCTCTGCAACTGATCGACATGAAACTACTGCAGGGGTGTTTTTAGATCTTTCCAAAGCATTTGACACTCTTAATCATCAATCTGTTCACCAAGTTGGAACATTATGGTATCTGTGGTGTGGCTCTGCAGTGGATTAAAAGCTATTTTTCTTGCCGCCAACAGTTTGTTCAATTTAATCTAGCCTGTTCCTCAACGCAGACCATCAAGTGTGGCGTCCCTCAAGGTTCTATTTTGGGTCCTTTATTTTTTCTACTATATATAAATGATCTTCCTAATGCCTCTACATTAACTCAGCCTTTACTTTTTGCTGACAACACAAGTATTTTTTATTCTCACTCTGACCCCATTGAGTTGCAATCTGTTTTAAATGATGAATTGTGTAACTATGACATGTGGTTGAAAAGTAATAAGCTCTCTGTCAATGTAAAAAAAAACTTGTTATGTCATCTTTAAGTCGAGACAAAAGAAACTTAACCGTAATCTCTCTCTTTTTTTTTGGAAATCATTCTCTGGATCAGACTAGCGTAACTAAGTTTCTAGGAATATACGTGGACGAGCACCTCACTTGGAAACACCACATTAGCTATGTCTCTAAACAGATCTCTAAGTCAGTTGGTATAATATTCAGGGTCTGATTCTACCTATCAGAAAAAACCAAATTATCTCTGTACTACGCATTAATTTATCCCTATATCACCTATTGTAACTCTTCTTGGTCGTCCACATATGTGTCCAACTTAAATAGGATTTTCATTCTGCAAAAGCATGCTGTGTGAGCCATCACCAATTCCGATTATCGAGCACATTCTGCTCCATTGTTTGCTAAATTGGGTATCCTTGCTATTTTTCAAGTGAACTCATTTCAAATAGCCAAGTTTTTGTTTTACTATCACAATCAATAAATTGTTGCCTCCAATGTTCCTCAACTTGTTTGAGACAAGTAGTGAAATTCATAATTATGGCACCAGGACGGCTGGATGTTACTGCCCTCATTTCTGTCGTACAAACATTAAGCAATTTACAATTCTCTTTCAAGGTCCTATGATTTGGAATTCTCTCCCTACTTCAATTATCTGTTCAGCAAGTTTTCTTACCTTCAAGATAAAAATGTTAATAACTTGATAATAACTTGTTACTTATATAGCACAAAATTCATTAAAAATATATGATCTAATGCGCTTTACAATTATTACAATCGATAAAAAGTCATTAAAAATTAAATTAACTATGCTAAAAATGTGAAACTATATCTAAAGTGCTAATTATATCATAATTACAGAAATAAAAATCACATCACACAGAAATATAAAATCTAAGCATTAATAAAATACGCTTGCCTAAAAAGATGCGTTTTGAGCTCTCTCTTAAATATGATAATATTATCCATAGCCCTAAGGCTTGGCAGCAATGCGTTCCATAAAACTGGGGCAGCAACTGAGAAGGCTCTATCTCCACTGGTCTTGGCCGATTTTACTGCGGGCCGGGCAAGAATATTATTATTATTTGATCTTAAATTATAATTAGAGTGTTTAAAAGATAAAAGGTTGCTAAGATAGGCTGGTGCAAGACCATGAAGAGCTTTAAAAATTGTTAAATTGAACTTAAAAATAATTCTAAATTTAACAGGCAACCAATGAAGCTCTATCATGACAGGTGTGATGTGCGCATAGCGCGGCGTGTTGGTCAGTAACCTGGCAGCTGCATTTTGTACACGTTGCAATTTATGAATATGTATAGCTGGCAGACCATATAATAGCGAGTTGCAATAGTCCATACGACTTATGACTAAAGCTTGTAGTAAAGTCTTTGCAGCTTCAAAAGGGAGGTATTTTCTGATACGCCTTATGTTGTACAATGAAAAGAAAGCTAACTGGCATGTCTTGTTTCTGTGGTTGTGAAAATGGAGATTAGAGTCAAACCAGACATCTAAATTCCTAGCTTCAGTAACTGAAGGTATAGGCGTGTCACCAACTAAAAGACTATCAGTTCGGATTTTACTAAGTTGCTGGCGAGTTCCAATGAGCATGAACTCAGTCTTCTCTTCATTCAGCTTCAACTTATCTTCAACCATCCACGCCCTCACAGCCCTAATACACCGCTCCATAGCACACTTTGCCCCCATCTCACTTTCAAAACTGCCTGGCTTGAACAACAGGTAAAGTTGAGTGTCGTCTGCATATGCATGGACGTTTGGTAGATGGGTCTTAATAACTTCAAACAGCTTACTAGCATAGACAGAAAAAAGTAGCAGTCCTAGACATGACCCTTGAGGAACACCGAATGATAGGTGACAGTTGCCCGTTAACTGCAACACGCTGAGAACGGCCAGACAAGTAGGAGGTGAACCACTTGAGAGCATCTCCTGTGACACCAAATGACGTCTCTAGGCGCTGCAGGAGAATGGTGTGGTCCACCGTGTCAAACGCTGCGCTTAAATCAAGCAGTACGAGCAGAGACACGTGCTGGCGATTCATGTCAAGTAGGATGTCGTTAATTATTTTAAGCAGCACCGTCTCAGTACTGTGTGATTTCCTATAAGCCGACTGCAATACAGGAAATAGTTCGTTATCCGTAACGTGGGTGTACACCTGGTCAAATACTGCCCTCTCGGTAATCTTGGATACAAATGATAGATTACTGACTGGTCGCAAGAATTTTTATTTAAACAATCCTGAATCTGTCATGCCGCACTCACACAGCACCAAATTGTACTTATATATTATCCTTCAAGGTGGCGTCTCCTATAAGCCTTGTGGTTTCCTGAGGTCTCCTCGCCACTAACTTAGGTGTATTAAAAGTAAATATTGTGAAAATGGCAAATAAATAAATAAATAATTAATTAAAGATAATTTACTGTGAACATTTCATCGTCAAAAGTATTAAATATTGTTAATACATGCTTAGGTTCAGTTGAGTTGCAACAAACCTGAAGCGGACTGGTTGTTGTTGTTTAGGATCTTCACTGTTGAGAAGACAGCAGGAAAGGATTTAACTTGATAACTTCATTATTTAAGACTAAATCTAGTTTGTTGACAAGGAAAATTTTAGAGAATAAGCTCATTAGACTTAACAAATTTAGAGAATATGTGTTAGGTGCTGATTTTACATTTTAAAAAGGGCAACTTTTACAATAAATCAGGAGGAAATGAAAAAGAAAAAAGTACGAGACACATTTAAACATGAGAAGAGGAGAAAACAAGGCAAAATTCTAATACTATCACTGCACTTAAACTAACCACAGTGAACACATGAAACCTTAAATTCTAGACAGTTTTGGAACTGTTAAGTTCCATGTTTACTTATGTTTGGTGTATATTCCTTTGTTACTTGCAAGTATGGAAGGTTTTCTCTCATACAAACCACAGCGACTCCATACTTTAAGAGAAAGCTGCCTGCCTAGGCTCAATTTGTGCCACTAATTCAGGTCCACAGGCTTATACCGTAAAAGCTCTATTAAGCCCCCCCTCTCTATTAACCCCCCTCTGTAATAACCCCCCCGTTTGGAAATCATTTTTTGTAATAAGCCCCCCTCTCTAATACCCCCCCCCCCCCCATTTTGGGACATGAGATTTTGTAATAAGCCCCTCCTATTCCCTCCTACGAAATCCATTTCAGCAGCTCTTTATTAAATAATCAAGTTTCATTGCAGTTGTTCGAGTTTGGTACCTCAACTATTATAAAACAAAAACGGTGTGTTTGAGGTTTCAAATAAGCCCCCCCTCTCTAACAAGCCCCCCTCAATGAGGTCTGAAATTAAATAAGCCCCCACGGGGCTTAATAGAGCTTTTACGGTAATTTTCCCAAAACAATGGCCGTTAATCAAGCCTACTGCCTGCCCTGATAGCTATAGGCTGTATAGCTGTATACCAACTCTTGGTTCATGGTAAAAGAAGTGTGATCTTTAGCAGCATCAGTTAAGTTCTTACTTTGTGTCTGGGCTGAAGGTAACCTTTGTTCCATGGTCAAATTCTACATTTGCTCGCACATATCTAAAATAGAAAAAACAAGTCAAAAATTTGTTACTCAATGATAAAAAATATATTGTTCACTGTTCCTCAGGAATTCCCAACCATAATGGTCTTTAATAAACTGAAAAAATCTTTAACAATACTGCTCCAAAAAACCCTGGGAACCAACAGACAAGATTGCAAAAGCACAAACTTCTCAAGCATGTGCTCGGATACCCATCAGTAAATCTGTCATTCATTCAAAGCACTACAATTGGCTCTCTAATTTTAACACCAAAAAGTAAGAAGACATTGTGTGATGCGTTACAAAGCATCATTGTCTTTATCCATTGACAAAGTTAATAGTAACACATTACAAAAACATACTACTTAAATAAATAACAATTGAAGACGCTAGTGGAAAACCCTCCTAAGGGACGATTTCGGTCAAATTTTTTTTTTCGTCAAAAGTGCCCAAATTTCTGCATATGGCCTTCAATTTACTTACTTAACAATGCCTTGCTGTTTTTTTCGCCAATTTGCTTTTCGTTTTCGAGAAAAACAAAGCCAAAATATCGAAGAATCGGTGAATGGTGTGCAATGAAGCGAAGCGAAAGCTGCGTTCAATGATTAACATTATTACGTAGCGACGATGTCGTAACATATCGGTATCAGCGCACGGGTAATAATAATAATAATAATAATTTACTAATTTATATAGCGCGTATTTACATATTCTGATCAATAGCGCTTTACAATCATATATTTAAGAGAAAACGAAAATATATTACCATAAAAATAAAATAAAGTTATAGATTATAAAAATACTTCTTAAAAAGGTAAGTTTTAAGTCGAGATTTAAAACTGTCAAGTGATGTTGCTTGACGAAGCTCCACGGGTAGGCCATTCCAGAGTTTCGGAGCTGCTGCTGAAAATGATCTTGCTCCCAATGTTGTAAGCATCTTTCCCTTGGGATGGTCCAATAAGAGCTTACCAGAAGACCTAAGATTATATAATGAGTTCGATTTTATACTAATAAGATCGCTAAGATAAGTTGGCGCCAGGCCATAAATACATTTAAAAGTCAAAAGTAAAATCTTATAATCAATACGCAAAGAAACCGGCAGCCAGTGCAGCTCGTAAAGCGCCGGTGTAATGTGAGAAAATTTTCCGATGCCACAAATAAGTCTTGCTGCTGCATTTTGTACACGCTGTAATTTAGCGATCTGCCCCTTTGGTAAGCCAAACAATAAACCATTACAATAATCAAGACGGCTGCTTATAAAAGCATGAACCATGGTAATTAAAGAATCCCTCGATAGATATTTCTTAATACGTCTCAAGTTATGTAAATGATAAAATGCCGCATTACAAGCCTTGTTTATATGATCAGTCATGCTTAAGTTGCTGTCAAACCACGATCCAAGGTTTTTAACACATGGGCTTGGACTGATACGATTATTGCCCACAGTAATGGAACACGAATCTAATTTATCAAGCTGTTGTCGCGTACCGACCAACAAAAACTCGGTTTTTTCATCATTGATCATCAACCGATCTTGAATCATCCATTTCCTCACCGCGTCAATGCACTTTTCCATTGCTTGTATAGCATCAGCTTGAGCAGTGTTGCCGAGTGGTTTGAAACTCAGATACAGCTGCGTATCGTCCGCGAAACAATGAGCATCAGGAAGATAATGTTCCACGATCTTAAACAGCTTGGACGCATATATTATGAATAGCAGAGGCCCTAAACATGAGCCTTGAGGTACTCCGCAGTTCAAGTCAAAAGGACGAGAAAGAACGCCATGTACAGAAACGCGCTGACTTCTATCAGACAAGTACGATCTAAACCAATTCAGAGCAGTCCCACGTATGCCAACCTCGTCAGATAGCCTCTCTAAAAGTATTTGATGATCAACGGTGTCAAAGGCAGCACTCAGATCCAATAAAATTAACAAAGTGACGTGTTGAGAGTTCATCTTTAACAAAATATCGTTCATCACCTTGATAAGTGCAGTTTCAGTGCTATGGAATTTCCTGTAAGAAGATTGAAGCGCAGGAAAGATAGCATTTGAAACCATGTGATCGTAAACTTGATTAAAAACAACTTTTTCAGTCAACTTGGATATGTATTGCAAGTTACTAACTGGTCTGTAATTTTTGTACAGTAACAGTGAGCACGCCATTCGCGCTAAGAAGTCGCGCGTTCAAAGCCGACTTACAACATTGTAAATTTTTTTTTCTTTTCTTTTTTTTTTCACCGGTTTAATGATTTTTAAAGATTTATACAGCATTTTGCCCTTGCATGGAATAAAAAAAATTTCGCAGTATTGAATTACATGGCGTCGTCTTCCCTAAACAACTTCTCTTGTTTTAAAAGTAGAAGGGCACAATCAAACACTCAGTAAAAATGATTTTCAGGTTTGATTACTTGATAATCCTTTTACAAGTTTGATATTTGAATATTAATTTGAATTTGCTTTTCGTTTTCGAGAAAAACGAAGCCAAAAATATCGAAGAATCGCTGAATGGTGTGCAGAAGAAATTTAAAACCGTTGTTATATTCTTTATTTTGTTGGCATCACATTTTTTTGTTTGCTCAGACTTTCAGTGAATTACCTTCTACCTCTTTTCTGTGGTGTAGATTAAAGACTGTGACTCGTCTTCAAATACATATCATCATGAATGCAATTGAACAGTTAAAACTTGAGCTGAAGGGGTGTTATAGCCACTGGTAAAAGATCTCTGAGCAGTGTTTGAGGTAATACCTTCAATCCAGTTTTTTACAGTAATGAGAAGATCACATTTTCATACCCATGGGACAATTACCTCAAAATGTGACCTGACTATTTGAGTGGTCATTATTAAAACCTTTCACTTCCACTAAGAACCAGTAGGAATACTCCATTTTGTTAGAGTTGAGGGACTGCCATTCAATTTAAGTGATTTTTTCCAATCATCATAATTGGACCAGATGGTAATAATATATGCAGTATCAGAAATCATTTAACAAAAATAGTGAAATCTATCTGGTCATTAAAAATTATAAGAAATACCACTTACTTGTGTTCCTTCTCTTTAAAATCTTTTACACTCCATAGTCTCACTGTTCTGTCTGAAATACAAATAAATTATCTTTGATAAGGTTTATTGAATTGATTGATAATGATACATCTAAAATATATCCCATTTATTTCATAACATACATGAAGCAACATGCATAATTACAGCAAACATGACATGTTTGGGAATACCTAAAAATATAACACAGGAAGGGCAATGAACTGTTTTGTAAAATTATTCTTTAAAAAACAGACAAATTTAAAATATTTATATATTTTTTTAACTCCAACATTTTAGTTCTGATCAAATAAAACCATTTCAAATTCATTTGTTATTTCACTTACAAAGCAGCTGTTGTAATTTTCTGTATGTACCATGAACTAACATAATAAAGTATGTGGCTACCTATTGACCCAATTTATCTGTTAAAATTAAGACAAAAGATTTGTTTTAGACAGCACTTAAAACCACAGATACTCTTCTCCAGACTTCAATGGTGCAATTTGAAAACAATGAAATTTGAACCTGTTACATTTATAATCCAAATGGCAGAACATGATGCTGTAAAATTAATTGTGAGTTATGTTTTCAAGAGCTTCCTTATTTAGTTCAGTACATTACTGAAAAATTAAACCAACCAATAGAAAAAAACTGTAAAGCACTTAAATTGAAGTGTTGAAATCACAATTGGTTATTGCTATGAAAATTTTGTTTTGCAATTATATTTAAAATTTTATTGCATTACATACAAAGCGTGACCACACTTGCTCTGAGAGGGAATTTCATTATACTGTAGACAAGGAACATTGTGGTATAACCCAATTGAATTAAAATAATCAGATGTTTGTAAACTTTGCCAAATAAATCTTTACTAGCCTAACCACCGTGCATGATACAAAACTGAGATTTTAAATGAGATAAGCTGAAAATAGATTAGTCGATGTTAAGGAGAAGGGGATTCTGTGGAGAGAAATCTAGCAAAATATACCAGCGTTCACCAATTTCGTTCTTACTGAATGATATTCAAATTCACAGACTAGATTTACAGAAAAAAAGGAGTGAAAATGGAAAATTTTGTCTAATGAATAATATATTGTTTATATCACGGAAAAATAAAGCCTTACAAATGTATTAGGGACGTAAGCTTCGTCAATATTCAGGTGATGAATCAGTTAAGTGTACATTTATCAAACAACAAATTTCTTTCTGAGATAACCTTGTGAGGTTGAAGCTAGGTATTTTCCATTCAAGCTAAATTCCAAATCAAACACATATCCCGTGTGTCCTTTCAGAATAGCGAACTGTCGGTGATGGTTCTTCCCTGGAACAGTTCCCCGTTTTCCTTTCGACTGTTTTGCTTTCTCTCTTTTCTCTCCATTGTGCATTGGTTTCTCCTCTAATTCACTCTTAACAGTCCCAGAACTCTTTCCCTTTTCATTTTTACTTTTAAACCCAATGTACAAAATAACCGCTAAAATAACAGCGGCTATCACAGACGTTATTGAAATTGTCCCAAGAGTAGCAACGTCCAAAGCCGCCATCTTGATAAAAGCACCTGTAGAGAGCCTCGCTTTCACCTCCACGCTAAACGCGCTCTTTTCACGCGCGAAAAACGCTTCACTGAACATTTTGGCGAGCTTTGCCTGAGCAGAAGATACGCTTCTGGCCTGAGTGATAGAACGAAGGCTTTCAAACTGTGAAATTCTATAATTCGCATGGGACAGTACTAGTTTCTTTCTCGAGTATACACTTATGCT
>JAEMWC010000159.1:355000-377500 GCA_016490735.1 Pachyseris speciosa
CTCAGCCATAAGGCCGCCACCTTTTCTTTCTTGATGGGGCTTTGTAATCCATCCTGAAGTGCCGGCCATAAGACCCCTTGTCATCATCTTTCCTTCCGCACCAAGTGGCGCATAAGTACTTCTAAGAGGTTACTGTGACCAGCAGAGGCTCTTGGGGACAGGTGATCAGCCCATCACCCAGCCTACACCCAACCCTGAGATGTGTGAGGTCAGATCACAGCACCGGGAACTATGTTCCCTCTTCTTTTTGATCAGTGTGTGGGCTCTTTTACCTTCTCTTCCAGGTTTACGTGTGGAGGTGAAGGCGACAAGTCTAACGGCTTAACATCACTGCCCTATGGCCCCCTTCTGTTCCCATAATTTTTGTCCTGAGTGAAACACACAATGAACTCTTTTATTTAGATTTTTTTATAGTACTTATATTATATTTCGTTTCTTATATATATCTCATTGTGATGGTTTCTGAAAAACCATTAGTGGACGGAATCAATGGAGGGTTTTCACGTGACGTCATAAAAAACAAAAAATTCAAAAGTAAACAGACTTTTGCATTTTTATCTTCATCACGCAAAAGAAGTTTTAGAAATGTATCTCCTTGTATGTTTTCAGCTCGGTAGCTTGCTTTGTTTTGAAAATAGAGCAGTTTGAATTTCAGAGTTTTTTACAATGCGTGACATAAAGATATCTGCTCACAAGCATGTCACTTACATGAAAACATCGATTCACCGTGTGTTTTTGAGGTTTGAAAAGCCAACACGGTAAGAAAAGCGTCTCTGTGAATGTTTGATAGCTCAACAGAGAGAACAAAGGCTTTGAGATATCCAAAGCAAGAAACATATGTTTTAACTCGTTTTCGGCCGCCATCTTGGCGTCCCTCTGAGGGACGCCAAGATGGCGTTTCCATACAAAACATTATAATTTTGAGTGGTACATTTTGCTGAATGACTCGAGTACGGGATATCGCACGGCCCTAAGACTTTGCAGGCCCGGCCAGGGGTTTTGGGTATACGGTATAGAGGGCCATTTTAATTCAGGTATATGGTATTTTTATGTTACCATTCGGATATAAGGTATCTGGTTTTCCTGAATTTTAGGTATTCGGTATACAGACATAAATTAAATGCTTCGAGATAATTTTAGGTATTAGGTATCACACTTTTGCAATTTTAAAGTATAGTGGTATCTGATGGGGAAAAAACCGGGTATCTTGGTATCCCACCACCCCCCTCTGGCCGGGCCTGACTTTGACATGTTGTTTATTTATTACTCTTCTATAATATAACAATTTCTTGACTTTATCTATTAAATGGTTAGTGATTTTAGTTTTTTTAATTGCGTGACTGAAAGAAAGTCACGCAATTAAAAAAACTAAAATCACAAACCATTTTGCTGTTATACACAGAAATATTGAAATTTTGTGAGCAATATTTCGGAATCTAGTGGCATAATTTGGGAACCTTTGGTACCAAATTTTGGCATCGAGGGCTGCTTTTTGGCGGCCACGCCCAGCTGCGCGGTGAGACACTGGTAACTATTGCTGACACCAGTCTCTCTCGGTTATGTAGCAGCTGCTCTGTCAAAATGGCGAAGAAGAAACCTTTGATATCGAAAAATGTTCTTTATGCTGGAGAAGGTGACATACTAGAGTTTGAACATGGATCTAAGGTACCCTTAGTTCTCAGCAAATCATATGTTAGAATGACGTTTTGTTATATTCTGGTTACGCCAAAACGTTGAAGCATATTTCATCAAATTTTTCACCTCAGGCAACATTTCATTTTAAGACGTTCAAAGCTGATGAAGAGAGGACACAAATAGATTGCAGTAGAGATCTGGGACAGCCCTTTGAGCTCCTCATTGGGAAGAAGTTCAAGCTAGAAGTTTGGGAGGAGCTCATAAAAACTATGAGGAAAAAGGAAGTGGCACGTTTTACGTGTCATAAATCGGTGAGAAACCATTTCATTTAAGCTTATTAAACAACAGGCCACAAACGTTAAAAAAAGTTTGTCCAAACAAGCTCCTCGTTACTCCATTCAGATGTTGTTCCTTGCACGTGATGTGTACTGAACCACTGAATGGAAGCAAGGTGTGCTATTGGACATGACTGGGACCCAAGTGGCCTGACAATATACAGAGTGGGTTGAATCACAGATCAGTTAACGAAAGGAGAGCTGGCAATATAAAAACTAATGTCAGTCACTATAGCAACAATTCCTGGGGATATAATTTCTTTTAGTATAAATCTACTAGCGTTTTATCACAAATGCCGTTCTCTTGTTGGCTATACTACTCACTATTAACTCTGTTGTAGATAGTGACTAGCAGTTGCCAACAAAATGGTGGCCACTTGTTTGCATTTTCAAAGTGTCTGAGAGAACGATTTAGATAATTTATTTGTTTAGTTTTGAACAAATAGTAGATTTCTATGTGGTAGACTAGAAGCCCTCATCGGCTGTCATGCAATAGAAATCTCGAGCTTGTAATCTAACTGTTAAATTATTTAATAATATAATAGTAGTGTCTTAAACAGGGCTCTAAGCATAGCTAACTGGCCTCAGACTAGTCAAAATTCTATTTTTGCTCTTAGGTTTTGTTCTTTTACCAGTGTGGGACGGAAAATGAAGATGGAAATTATTTCACGTGAATAAGGCAAACTGTAGCCTCCCACGCAGTCGGTTTTAGGGGACTCGTATTTCACCTCCTCCCCACAAATGCCTGCTTGCCCGAAGCCAACATTCCTTTCTCATTGTTTGGCTCATGAGCATCCAGCCAATCACGATTGAGCAACTGTCTAGTGATGACAAGTAATGCATGTTTCTTTCTCTCGCGAATTTGTAAATGTATCAAAGGGCTGGAGCTGATTTGTTTTTGAGTAATACAATTTGTTACATGATACTAAAAAATTTGAAAAAGTGAAGAATTTAGATGAGACGAAGTTAGAAATCTGAAGCATTTATCAGTCGATCAAACGTAGAGTAAACCAATGTGAAATTATTGCACATCAACAAAGCTCAGTCTCTCATGGCCCTGCATAGACTTACCACAAGTTGACCTCTCGAGTCTCACAGCAAAAAAGCCAAGAGGAGCGAGCTTTTTAGGCCGCAAAGCGGCTGAGCGAGCGACTTCGTTGCAAGAGGTCGACTTGTCTTGTTTGAAGGGTTTTCATTTGCGTTTCGCACCAAAAATGGGAAGTGGGGTGACTCTCATTTGGAAGAAGAGCATCAGTTATTGCTTTCACAATCGACTTCATGTTGGAATTTCAACCTCAAGTCACGATTCATTGCTCATAATTTACTTTTGATTGAGAACTTTATCCCCGAGGGTCCCAAAGATCTACACTGATTGGTCTAAGTGCAGCATGAAAAGTCCTTTGTCCCATGCCATATTAAATAGGACGAAGGACTTTTTTGAAAGTCTAGGTCCTGCATTACAGCGGTTACCAGTCACACGCGCCCTCTAACGGCTTTTTCCTTTATCAAAAACTAAGTTTTGGTGGACGTCAATCAAATGTATCCATGACAATAACGGGGTTTCTTTTAAAAGAACTACTCGCAGAGTACCTAAGTTTCTCTTTCATCTTTACTTGACTCGTCGATAAACAGAAACTGTTCTGGTTGAAGCTGAGAAGTAAATCTTCTGAACCATGTGCCTTTTCGTTCGTCTCGTTCACGGGCAATGATTTGAGGCTACCAATTTACGAACAGTGTACGGCAACCACAACAAATTGAGAACTAAATAATAACCTTTATTACAGGATGAACTACAAAAATTTGACTGCTAATCTCTTGCGGCTTTCAGTACCGTTTTTACTGTCAATCCCATTTGTTGTATAGTTCTGCTGAGGGTTTGCACTGCATACGCCTCACCTCTCTCCTACTCCAACCATGTTTGCAACTCGTCAAGATAGAGCTCTGGATTATCTTATAGCATAACGAATGACAAGAATTTCTAAGGCTAAAATAATGTACATCCGTAAAAAGTAGATAAAAAGTCAATTTCTACACAACTCGACTCATTTTCTGAGGCCAACGTTTTCAGCTACCTGATATTTTTCGTTTCTTTGATCTTCTCTTTGGCGGATCGCTTACGGCTCCCGTGTTTACGTACAATCGAATGGCCTTCTTCACAAACGTTCTGCTCCCAAAAAGTTTTTCTGCATGCTATGTGATTCAAGGCTGACCTGTTGTCTCGACATAATAATCCTCCATCTCAACGAATTAAACTGGAAACGACTTTGTCAGTAATAACTGAGCGATTTATACCTGCATGATCACAACGACGATTGAACATGGCCGTGAAACTGACACGAAACAAGGACTATATTGTCATGGAAACATTTGATTGACGTCCACCAAAACTTAGTTTTCGAAAATGAGAAAAAATCGTTGGAGGGCGCGTGTGACTGGTAAGCGCTGTAAATCAAATAAAATTCACCCACACAATGACCCCAAAATGTCCTGGAAAAGCAGTGATAGGTTATCAAACACTGATGGCATAGACTGCAACAGTGAAGTGGATGGTAAGATCATAAAGCTTCCTGCCTTGCTGCTTGCTTGATCCAGTGCATGCTACAGCCTACCGATGACAAAGTCTCTCCTTCCTCCAAATCACTCGGACTAAATAATAGAATAGAACTGCATCTGTTTTGAAAAGTGTGATACATTGCTTTTGGCTGGGAATTAACTCTTCAAGACAAAAGTATAAAGAAGCTCACAATAAATATACAGAAGTGCTATCCGCCTACTAAAGTACTCATACATGGGTTTTTCTTTAGTTTTGAAAGCACATGTAGACTACAAGAGTCATATCCTGGGTGTCACATATAATCTGTGAAAAATGGGAAATTTTTCTGCACTGCACATTATGCCATTTGACTACTTTAATTTATAATACACCTCATAAACAGACAACAATGTTGAACTGTTGTTTAGGATTTGGAGAATGGTTGCAAAAAGCTGCAATGTAACTATTTTATGTTTTGTTTTTAGCTTGTAGGAGGCTATCCTATTGTTTCCAAGAGTCTCCGTGCTCTTTCTAAAAAGATGAAAGGAGAGTTGGTTGAGGAACAGAACCACCATGAACATTCTTGTAGTTTATCAGCCATGAAATCAATAGGGTACCCTGACTTGGATGACTTGCTTGTCAATGAACAGGATCTTATCTTTGAAATAGAACTGTTGAAATGTGACAAACCTGGTGAATTCCAAAAGGAAACTTGGCAAATGGATGCAGAGGAGAAACTGTCTATTGTTCCAGCATTAAAAGAGGCTGGGAATAAACTGTATCAAGAGAAAAAATATAAGGAAGCATCTGACAAATATGCAGAGGCATTAGGGTGCCTTGAGCAGCTGTGTCTTCGAGAAAAACCTGGTGATGAACCTTGGATTAACCTTGATCAGATGAAAATTCCTTTCCTGCTGAACTATGCACAGTGTAAGCTTTTCCTTGGGGATTATTATCAAGTAATTGAACACACATCAACAGTTCTTGAAAAAGACAACGAAAATATAAAGGCTTTATTCAGACGTGCCAAAGCTCATGTAAAATGTTGGAATCCTAAGGAAGCCAGGGAAGATTTCAACAGGGTGGTGACTCTTGATCCTTCATTAACAAATGCTGTCAAGAAAGAACTTGATGAACTGGACAGACTAACTAAAGAGCATGATGCTGAGGACAGGGATAGAATGAAAACACTTTTTAAATGATCATTAGAATGTGTCCACAAAGTCTTTTACAATTCATAAGGTCTGTGTGTCCCTACTTGTTGATAGACTGATGAAAGGAAAGTAAACTAAGTTAAAGCTAATGTGAGATAGTTGAAGTAGTGGTCCACCCTTTACAAATAAATATTGTAACGAAACCCATTACGGTGAAGTAAAAATACGTTACATTAATGATTATTGTTTACTTGTGCCTAGTTGCCACATCTGCTCATGACCAAGCTTTTTATGAATAGCATCCACAAAACCAATATTTAGTAAAATGTATGAGATACACTGATATACATTCTTGGTTTTCAGCCAAAAGTACGATCATCAACCATTCAATAGATACAGTGAAGAAATTGGGATATTGTAGAAGAGTACTAAATTAACAACAAGCCAAAGTCTCAGGGCCGTGCCATATCATGTACTTGAGTTATTCGGCAAAATGTACCCTCAAAATTACAGAGTTTAGTATAGGGGGTTATGTGGGGTGTCGGTACTAAAAAAATTTAGTATATACCGTTTTTGACAGAAAAGGTACCCCTTTCGTATACCTTCCCTTTTGTATAACTAAAACAGAAGTCTTATTGTCATTTCATGTAGCATTCAATAAATTAAAACAGTACAGTTATAAGGTATATGTGTGTTATAAATATTTTAATGAAAGGCCCTTTAATTTAAATACCTAAATAACAGATTTCCCCACCCTTTCATATACTTTCAGTATACTTTGACTCGTGAAATCCCTACCCTTTCATATACCTGAAGCGTGAAAAATTAATGATGAAGAACAGTAAAGCGTTTATCTGTGTGTGACCTGCAGCTGTTTATCTCGATCCAATTTATGTATTAGGAGAACACGACATTGGAGACGCGTAGAACATGTCTCATTCGAGCGACAATGTATGCTAACGCAATTCCTAAGTTCGATTGTTACTCCGAGCCCGCCACGCTAGGTCCAAGGTGGACAAGATGGCTGACATCATTCGAGTTGTTTGCCGATGGCAAAGGCCTTATCATCAACGACACAACAAATACCAACACCAGACAAAGGCGCCGGGCTTTATTGCTCCATTTGGCTGGCCCAGATGTACAGGATATTTTCTCCACTCTTGCGGACACCGGCGAAGCTACCGATTACGCGGCCGCCGTAACAGCTCTAAATGGATATTTTATTCCAAAGGTGAACTCTGCGTTCGCGCGGCAAACGTGTCACCGCATTCAGCAAAAGGAAGGTGAGACCTTTCTGCAATTTGTTACTAGATTACGAAAAGAATCGAAGGATTGTAATTTCGGCTTGGATACCGACAACCAGATTAGAGATGCCGTTCTGTGTAAGTGCACGTCAAATTATGTGAGACGTAAATTGCTTGAAGAAGGCCAAGGGCTGACTTTAGCCCGCACCCTTGAAGTAGCCGAACAGTGTGAAAAGGTAGAACATCAAATGACTGAACTGGGCGCAAAGAGTCAGGGTCAATAAAGTGTAAACAGAGTTTTCGCTAAACCAAGCAAACTCAAAAGTAAACACAGTAAATTGAGTAAGCCCAAAAGTGAGCATAAAGGGAACACTTGTTATAGATGTGGTCTTAGTGGTCATTTTGGTCGGGATTAGAAGTGTCCTGCAAAAGGTCAGACCTGGAGAAAGTGTAATGGAAAAGATCATTTCACTAGTGTGTGCAAAACCAAACAAAAGAAAGCAGAGGTTAACCAAGTTCAAGAAGACCAAACCAGTGCACACCAACCTGATTATGCCTTTCGGGTAACCAGTGGGGTGGAGTCAAATGTGCTCACCGTGTCTGTGGGGGGTGTAAACCTAAAAATGTTAGTGGATTCTGGAGCTACAAACAACATCATTGATGAAGAGACATGGGAGAATTTAAAGGTAAAAAAGATAAGATGTCAATCTGAAGCTTCCCCAGTTGCAAGAAAGCTGTACACATATGCATCTGACAAGCCCCTCCCCGTGAAAGGTCGGTTTAACTGTGAAGTAACGGTTGGCCAAGGCAGATCCCAAGCAGAATTCCTAGTGATTAAAGGAAGGGGGGGTACCATTGCTGGGCAGAGACACAGCTATGGCATTAGGTGCATTGAAGATAGGTGTTGATGTTGCTGCAGTCACGGAAACCAAACAAATGCTTCAAAAGCAGTATCCTGAGGTATTTCATGGCGTGGGAAAACTGAAAGCCAGACAAGTAACGTTACACATTGATCCTGAAGTGGAAGCAGTTGCACAGCCCCTCAGGCGTGTCCCCTTTAACCTTCAAGACAAGAACTGCTAGACTGTGACATCATCGAAGAAGTCAATGGCCCTACACTATGGGTGAATCATGTTGTAATCGTACCCAAAACAAATGGAGAAGTACGCCTTTGTACCGACATGAGGTGTGCAAACAAGGCCATTATTATGAAAGGTGTTCGTCATCGTGGTTTCAAATGATAGCTGAGTTAATCTTTTGTCTCACGATTGAGTCACAAAGATGTGGATCGCGACGTTTCGACCGCTATACTGCTGGTCTTCATCAGTCCTGTTGAAGACCACCAGTATAGCGGTCGAAACGTCGCGATCCACATCTTTGTGACTCAATCGTGAGACAAAAGATTAACTCAGCTATCAAGGCCATTATTCGTGGTCGACACCCCATACCAAAAGTAGATGAACTGCTGCACAATATAAATGGCTCAAAGATCTTCAGAAAGTTGGATCTTAAATGGGGCCACCACCAGTTTGAACTCTCCCCAGAATCTCGTCAAATCACAACATTTGTGACCCATAAAGGCTTGTACAGATACAAATGGTTGTTGTTCGGTGTGAGTTCAGCAAGTGAGCAGTATCAGCATGAAATTGCAACAGCTCTGGCAGGAATTGAGGGGGTCGAAAACATTTCTGACGACATCATTGTGCATGGCCCAGACCAGGAAACCCATGATCAGCGTCTCCACAAAACTCTGGAACGCCTTAGAGAGCAAGGCCTGACGCTCAATGTTGACAAATGTGTATTTAATGTGGACAGACTAGTCTTTATGGCAATCCTTCTGTCGAAGAAAGGGATCGGCCCTACAGAGGAGAGGGTCAGAGCGCTGCACGAAACAAGAGAACCTGCGACTGTCAGTAAAGTACGTAGTTTCTTGGGGCTGGCTAACTACAGTAGCAGATTTATCGCGCACTTCGCAACTCTGACAGAACCACTAAGGAGGTTGACTAAGAAAGATTTACCCTTCCAGTTTGGACCCGAGCAAAAGTCTGCCGTCAAGTTGCTGAAACGGAGCATGGCCGAAGCCGGAACACTAGCTTACTTCAAAAAGAATGGCCCAACAAAAGTCATTGCGGATGCGAGTCCCGTAGGCCTTGGTGTAGTGCTGGTGCAGAACCAGAATGGGAACTGGGTACCCATCTGTTACGCAAGCCGCAGCCTAACAGAGTGCGAGAGCAGATATTCGCAGACCGAAAGGGAAGCTCTTGCCCTTGTTTGGGCATGTGAGAGATACCACGCTTACATCTATGGCATGAAGTTTGACCTGGTGACTGACCATACACCACTGGAAGTGATATACAGTCCACGCTCCAAGCCTTGTGCCCGTATTTAACGTTGGGTGTTACGTCTACAACCCTATGACTTCCGGATTGTCTACTCGCCAGGACCAGGTAACATTGCTGACCCGCTCTCACGTTTACTTCGAAATCAGAATGAAGTTTCTAACCACAAGCATGGAGCCGAAGAGTATGTCCGATTTGTGGCCATCAATGCTACGCCAAAGGCGCTAACTACAAGAGAGGTTGAAGAAGCATCTGCGACAGATGAAGAGTTAACAGTTCTGAGAGAGGCAATCAAAACTGGTCGTTTTGATCAATGCAAGACATACGCACCTGCAGCAGGTGAACTGTGCGTTATTGGACAGCTGGTTTTGAGGGGGACCCGCATCGTACTACCAAACAAACTTAGGCCACAAGCTGTCGCCTTAGCTCACGAAGGACACTTAGGAATTGTAGGAACTGAGCAAAACCTGAGAAGTAAAGTTTGGTGGCCTGCTATGGACAAGGTAGCAGAGGAGTTCTGTAAGTCGTGCTATGGATGCCAGTTAGTAACGCGACTGGATCCGCCCGAGCCGCTGAAATCCACAACACTTCCAGAAGGACCGTGGAAACTTACTTGGTCCTCTTCCGTCTGGACACTCAATTCTCGTCGTGGTTGACTATTACAGTCGTTACTATGAGTACGCAAAACTGACATCCACAACTTCTGCAAAGGTAATCGACAGATTGGAGAAAATCTTCAGCCGCCATGGACTCCCTGTGACAATCAAGTCAGATAATGGTCCACAGTTCCGCTCAGATGAGTTCCAGGATTACTGTGCCAACAATGGAATCACACATCTCCAGTCAACACCAAAGTGGCCTCAAGCCAATGGTGAAGTGGAGAGGCAGAACGCGTCACTGATGAAGAGAATTCGCATTGCTCAAGCAGAGGGACAGGACTGGAGAAGAGAACTCCGGAAAAATGTGATCAAGTACAGGGGAATCGATCATGCTACAACTGGGAGAAGTCCAGCAGAACTGTTGTTCAATCGTAAAATAAGGGGCAAGCTCAGACCTGGAAGTACGTGACAGAGATGCAGAGTTCAAAGCCAAGACTAAAGCGTATGCAGATGAGCGCAGAAAGCCGTCTGATGTTCAAGTGGGTGACCAAGTACTTGTCCGACAGGAGAAAACCGGCAAATTCTCCACAACATTCAATCCCACACCATATCAGGTTGTGAGCAAGACTGGAAACAGAGTCGTGGTAGAGTCTCAAGGTGGTATTCTCTATTCAAGAAACAGCTTTCATGTTAAGAAGTTTGCGTCAGAAACGCCTCAATCCACACCCATGATACCACCAGTTGCATCAGGTGATTCTGCAGCAGATGGAATCTCGCACTTGCCGGTAGATTCAGGGAATGGAGGTGGAACGCAATCTACAAATGCAGAGGTGACATCCAATCGAGTTACAAGTCCACAAATCCAGACACAGACACCTGATTCAGTGATGAGTCTTCCAATGCCGACACTGGGTCCAGTGGAAAGTCCTCAAATGCTGTCACCTAAACCAGTGGCAACGCCCATTAAGCCAACAGCGCCAGGATGTGGGCGGCCTCAGAGACAGAGGAGGTCACCAGTGAAATACAAGGACTTTTGTTTTGGAATAGTGACTGATCTATCATTGTTTGAAATCAGTATTTTCGTTTAGTTCATGGACACTACCTATAGCACCCTTGTGAACGTGAATTTAGTTTCTGTTTAAGCGTAGAGACATTGCTAGTATTTCGCAGTGATTCTTATCCTTTTATATGAGTGTCATTTCTCGCTGTCGTTGAGTTTGTTTCCTTTAAGAAAAGGAGGGATGTGATGTATTACATGAAGTACTAGGAAAGGACTTCTGGGATAGTAGAGCACATGGAACGATTAATGATGAAGAACAGTAAAGCGTTTATCTGTGTGTGACCTGCAGCTGTTTATCTCGATCCAATTTATGTATTAGGAGAACACGAAAGTACCCCTTCTGGGCAGAGCCTCCCTGTATAGGCCATTATAGGGAGTACCCCCCCCCCCCCCGCAAAAAAAAAAACAAACAAACTGGGCTTGAAGGATGCAGATACTATAGCTACTATAGATAATACTGGTTTAGCCACAACCACAGATACTGCACTACAGCTCCTACCCATACTAAAGATCAATCCTGCCTGCTCAAAACGTAGTAGCGTACGAGACCCTAACAGAGAAATTCCACGATCCCCAATTCGTGATTGAAAACTTCAAATTCCAGATTTTACACGGTCGCTCGGTGACGGAGAGTTGTAACTTTTTTAACGAATCAAATTGCTCGCACCAGGAAACCACGACACAATTCAGCTGTGTTTTCGCGTGAGGCGAACCGAAAATGGCGTCCTCGAAACTGATAACGGATTCATTTCCAAAGACGAAAAAAGACAGACCGATCCAAAAACTACAGAAAACAAAGGCTGACGATTTGAGTGCAAGTGGTGAGGGTCTCTCAGGGTTTTTCAATCTGCCACATTTTTCCGCTATTGTGCCAAAATTCGAATGTTAAAATAGTCGCTTTGTCGATAATATAAATAGGTCCTAATAATGCTATTTAAAAAAAATTGTATGTGCAGATCTTTCTGAAGAATCCACTTTAAAGGATCAGAAGCAGGATCTTGAAAAAGAATTGCTACTACTGAAAGAATTTGACTTAGATTGCGAGTATGGCGCTTGCATTGGTAGGTAACAATTTGTTTACTGTTCAACATAACGTGAGCTTCTCACTTTTGATGCTTTTCCCACTGACTTGTTATAGAGAGTTGAAGGAAAGATGTTTGCAAAATTCATGTTTCTTTGTTTGAGAACAGAAGCTTACTGTAGCAAGAAAACCTAGTTTTAAAGAATTGACTTCGACCAAATCTTTGTCAATTTAATTCTCGTTAAATTTTTATAGGTATAACCAGACTGGAGAGGTGGGAGCGAGCTGAAGAATATGGGCTTTACCCACCTAAGGAAGTCAAGGAAATTATTTTACGACATCCAAATGATACTACGTACAGCGAATGGTACTGATGTGGTCACTGTTCTAAGAAATTCTAAGGAATATAATTGAAACTTCCTTTGTGAAAAAAAAGTAGGCGGTGGTCAACTAGAAAGCCTTCGCTACTTTGACCACCACACACATTTTATAACCCGTACTGTAATTATTTTATCTTGTAATCATCTGTAGTAACTATACTTTTCTTTCTATGTTAATTTTATGTAAATAGTGTGAAATAAATGAACCATGAACCATAGGCACTACAAGACAGGAGCCACTAATAATAATTTAATGATGATGATGATACAGTGGAAGTTGTGTTATACCATCTGGAAAGGAAGTAAACTGCTTTAGGATATGAACATCCAATGTGATAACGTTGTTGAAGCAAGAAGACCTGTCATGCACCAGTCAATTGAAACCCCCACCCCCAGGTCCCAGGGAAGTGTGGGGGATTATAGGGGCATTGAAGCACTTTTACACAGCAATCTGTCCCCTGGGAGTGGTGCATTTGGCTGATTTTGATTTTTTGGGTCATGTCCCCATGTAGGGCAAGAGGAGAAGTGGGAGCAAGCACTGGAAGTTTCATTGCTGTTTACCACACCAGCCAAACACATACTTAGCACATTGAGGAAAATGCAGAAGAAAACATGTTTTCTATAATAAAACAGTCAAAGGACTACTCCTTACTCGGGGTGGGGGTCTTGATGCTTTTTGACTGGGGTCTATGTCAAATGCCCCACCCTTCCCAGGACCTGGGAGATGGGGATTTGAATTGACTAGTGCATGACATCACTGTAGTGAGAAAGAAGGAGAATACATGCATAATTGTGGACATTGCTATTCCTGGGGATAGTAGAGTACACAAAAAGGAATATTTGAAAAAGTCCAAAAATATCAGGATTTAAAAAGGGAAATTAGAAGAATGTAGCGTATGCAAAATGTGAATGAAGTACCGGTTGTTGTAGGGGCCCTTGGAAGAAGAAAAAACTGAAACAATGGATTGAAAACTGGGGATTAGGGTTAGAATTGTCTGACTGTTACAGAAAATTATGCTATTAGGAACAGCCAGGATCTTATAGCCTGCGTCGCAGACGTAACAAAACCCCGGTTAGTAACGTCTGCGAAGCAGCGCCAAATTCCTTGTTCTGTACCAGAATTTGAGTACGCGTTATGATTGGCTCGTCAACAAAAGGCTTTTGTTAACGAGCCAATCATAACGCAAACTCAAATTCTGGTACAGAACAAGGAATTTGGCGCTGCTTCGCAGACGTTACTAACCAGGGTTTTGTTACGTCTGCGACGCAGACTAGGATCTTTAAGTGCACATGAATCTAAGAACTAACAAGATTTACTGTCAGGGCCGAAAGCTGCACAAAACTTTCCAGTTTTACACTTTTTCGCCTTCCCTGCCATGTTTCACACCTGAACATACACACGAATGACGTCACTGATTGTGATTGGTGCTCTTGGAAGCATATAAAAAAGTGCAAAGACCTGGTTTGGCAAGCTCGATGTACCTGACTTCCTTGGAAGTGTACAATTATCGGCCATTCTTGGAGTTGCCAAGACACAATCAACACTACCCAGTAGAACACCCGACAACTGGAGAGAATCGAATGATAACAACAACAACAACAACAATCTGGAAATTTATATTGCTCAGTTTTCATGACAAGATGATCAACTGCGCATCACAATAGAATAAAATAATTAAATAATGAATAAAAAACATTGCATTGTGTATACTATTTAAAGGATAAAGGGTGTGGAAGCATGGCTAAGGGTTAAGTGTATGCAGGAAATTTGTCTTGTCTCCCCACACTTATAATTTACTTAAAAACATACCTGAGGTGGACAGATATGACTTTCTCCAAGGGCACACATCCTTAGGATCAGGTCTATCTGTCCACCTCAGGTGTGTTTTTAGGTGAGAATGATCTCTACAAATCAAACTTCTACTGTATAAAGGCCAGTGAGGGTAACATGCAAGCTTGAACTAAGGTGAAAAGGAAGATTTTGAAATTAAAACTTTATCATTAATTTTGTTTTTCAGCGTATGGTACAACTCCAATATTTAGAAGACACAAAGAACAGGAATGGAATTATAGAAGTGTTGGCTGTACAAACCCATGGAAAAATTACTTAGTTGTTTAGATGTTCCTATAGCATAAAAATATATCCCCAGAAAACGTTTTTATTCCATTTTTACCTGTACTGTGTTATAAAAACAAGACCACAATGACGTGCTATGTCATGACTCAAATATATGTACACTCTACTGGAACTGGCAAATAGGTTTGCTTATAAATAAAAAATGCACTTTTGCAAACATGCAAGACTCAATCAATATTTCACTTACCTACTATCCATTGCTTCAACAGACATTTGTGGAAACTTGTAAGAAAACTTTAACTCCACATGCAGCTGGTGATGTATTTCAGTAAAATATTTTGTAGACTAAATGTCTTGTGAACAGATTTCTGCAAAGTTTGAACAATTCAGACCCACAAGGAAAGTCTGCAGTCACAAAATAATGAAAATCACATACAGCTGTTGATTCAAGTCGCTTTTAGCTCTCAGTTTCTGGCCAGATTCGATAGCCACTTGCACAACATTAGTTTAAAAAATTCATATGGGTATGTGAACAGATATGAAATTGCCCATATTTCTAAACCAGTGCAAATTACCAAAAATGAAAATTCCATCCTCTTCATAAGGTAGAATGAGGTGATACAAGTGCATCATTCCATTGCCATTGTGACAGCCCTGTCATGGTAGTTAAGTACTTTGCAAATATCCACATTTGTTACTATAAATTAAAGCACTCAGCTAGTAAGACATGTCTCCATGAATGGCACCAAGACTACTGATCCAATACTTCAGATTGCTTGTTAAGTATTTTACAGAAACAGTACTTAAAAAATGTAGTCACATAGTGTACATAGACAAAGGTGATTTTTAATGTGTATAATAACCAACAGTGCATATTGTTGATTCATTTCAAAGCCACTACAAAGTACAGCCATGAAATAAATTATGTCAACCTTGCATACAAAGACTGTACTTTACAAAGCTTTTTATTCTCCTTTTTCATAACAACTTCCCATGAACAGTGTCTTGCCCAATGCTGTTTTTGAGATTCCACTCCATTTAATATTTTGGCCAGACCTTGCTTCACATTGTTGAAGGTGTATGCCCACTGTACCTACATCCAGTATAAATTTTAAATACAAATCACACCTGACTGTTGTCAAACGTCATGATTTGAAGTTGCACTTCTAATTCAAAGTTTGAGCTTTGCTTGAAACAGTGATCCTGATAATTCATTAATTCCTGTGGTACTGTTAAGTAAAAGATGTGGCTCCTGAAGTATTATGCTATACAACAGCTGTTTGTCCAGCAGGAATGAGTTGAACTTTCTTGTAGCACTCCCTACTGCAAACAGGCAAATTGTTACTGGAACATGAGTATTTCTTCAAATTGTGGCATCCCTGTGCATAGCATGTTGGTCTTGGCTTTGGTGTTCTATGAACAGAGATGAAAAGGAGTATTCTTAGCAGAATATAGATACCCTTCTATTGAGCACATACCACAGTATACTTTTGATAATGTGTTGCATGTATTATTCAGACCTAACATTCAACATGGGCCCTAAATAAATTTGATTAAAAAAGGTTCATGTTTTCGTGCACTTAGTTGCTGTGTTGTAAAGATGAACCATTCTGATTTTTCACATGAGGTTGAAACAACACAGTTTTGACAGGTTTCTTGGGTTGTTCTCATGTGGTCAGACAAAAGGATGATGATGATTTGCTGACCAAGTGTTTCTGTTACTTGCAAGGAAAAAGCTTGATGCCTCTGAGTATAACCTACCCTTGAGCAAGATGCACTTGTAATGGAAACTTCAAACCCTTGGAAAAGGACAGAGCAAACCCAGTTTGATTGCTGATGTATCTAATATGAGGCACTTCTTGCTTTTTACGGCGAGCCTGCAAGGGATCACAAGTTATTTTTACAAGTTAATCATTCTATTTCCATAAAAAAATTATTTCATAAACATGCAGTGATACCTTTTCCTCTTCTTTGCGGGACCTTGTCGCTTCTCGATCCAGCAGTTTTTTGACAGTTTGAGTCTACAAGGAAACCAGATATCACATTAAGCAACTACAGTGTATGCAGGCTTTGTTAAAGAACATACAGCTAATGCAAACCTAGCTAAACATGACAAAGTTACCACTACGGTCAGCCATCACTACCAATAAGAGGCAAGAGATTTTGCCCAGGTGCACACAGAACAAGAGTGAAACCTAGTTACTTCCAAATGATACAGTGGAGTTTGGAGTAGAAGCATGTAATTTAACTAGGTTACATGCTTCTAGTTTGGGACAACAATTGTGGAAAAATATCTAAATATTATTTATATTTTATTAAAGACAAGACAGAATAGTTCTTCAGTTCTTTATTTCTTCTACTTAGTATTTTTTACAAATTGGACATGCCCACAGGTAGCTGATGCTAGTCTAGGTTGATCAGTCTTGGCTGGGACAGGAACACAGTTGGCCAGGTACCTTATTTTCCTCAATTTTTTTCTGCATTTGTTGTTTTCTCTTCTTGGCCCTTTGCTTCCTCCTCTTTTGAGCTTCTTCTGTGTCTTCATTTTTCCGTCTTGGTTCTGTAAAACAAAACAAATATGAAGTAATGGCAACAAATCAAGTTACGCAATAGAACAGAAGTGAATGAAACAGAAACTTGATAAAAGACAAGGTGTGGCTACTTAATACATGTACATTAAAAGCACCCACCTGTTGGTAATTCCAGGAGTTGATTCTCTCCTTTTATTTCATGTCCAAGCATGGCTCGCTGACAAAAAGAAGAAGTGTAGAGCCATTGTAAGGATTTTCAAGGGTGGTATTTTCTACAACATCCAAATATCAAAACTAACAAAACATTTATAAGGAAGAAGAACTCAAAGAAACCAAGTAAACTGCCAAAAAGAATTCAGCCACTTATAAAGACTTCGTATGTGAAAAATATCAGGTTTAGAGTAATTTTCTTCAATCAATCTATAAAATGAATCAGACATACCGGTACCCCTTCATATTCTTGTGTATGTTAAATCTATTTCACCATTTCACCTGAATAACAGTTAGGTCAAACAGCTCCAAACAGTGCAAATGATTTCAACATTTACAAGAATATGTCAGCTTGGACTGCCTCTACATACAATAACTTTTAGTTCCACTCCCTTCCAATCCCTTTACAGACAGCCACACAAGATAGACAACAATTGGTTTCAGTTCACTCTTGGGTCTGGGTTCCAATGTTGGCCATTTATTTCCCAATTACAGCTTTGATTGCATTATGACAATATTTTCCTTAGACAGGTTTGTACAAGAGATTCAGAACCAGCAAGGAGAAGAATTTGAGTACCTGTCTTGCAGTCATCATGCTCACATCCTTGTCCTGTTTGACCCGGCCAAAGTCATCCAGTTCACCTCTCTCTAAAGCATCTAACCATTTTTGCTCTTCTTGTCTGAAAAGCCAGCAATAAATGAAATGACAACCCACTAAATTAACTCTCTTTTTTGAATATTTTTTGGGTGGAGGATAGGTAAAAGTGTAAGAGTAAATGTCTTGTACATTAAATAACAAAAATTACTAAATGGAAACAGGTGACAAAAGTTACAAGCATCACAAGCAAGGCCACCATTCAAAACCATGCCTATAACATCCTACTTGACCTTCATAGGACCTTGATGAATGGGTGATCTTGACTGTTGCAGGTACATTTTACTTGCACAGCAATAAGTTTGCTTCAATGTATCACTGCATAGTTTACTCAAATACTGACAATTCAGACACCTGTTTGAATGACTGTTTCCACACTCAGTTTCTAGGTACATTGTGTATAGATTACACAAGTGGCCCTTACCCTTTGATCATCAAATTTGAGGTGCTCAGTTACCCAATAGGGTTTGATATGTGCTTAAGTCCTAATTATTTTTAAACAAACAAAATTTGCAAAGATGACTGCAACATACTCATCAGAATCTTCACGTTGTTTTTCGGCAATTTCTGCTTCGTCTTTTTCACTTTCTGAAACAACAGCAGTAATTTTATTATTCAATTCCTATCAAAATGTTTATTCTGTCTCATTAAAGGCAATGATCTATTGCATGCATTTCTTGCATACGAACCCACTAAATGGCTCTGCTCAGTACAGGGATTCCATTAGCTCAGTCTTTGGAATGTGGAAATCCTAGAGTCTCATTCCTGTAGGAGCTTTGCTTGCCTCTGTCTTTCTCTACTAAGAGGCCCTGCCAGGGTAAATTCCGACAAGCGACATGGCCCAAAAAGTAGCAACAGGACATAAAATAAAATCCCAACAAGAGACACCATTCCGACAGTGAAATCAAGGCCAAGAATTTGTGATTTGAACACCAACATGGGAATAGGCAGATTCCTGTACTTTCAATATGTGAATGTTTATCTACATCACCATGTAGGTGTAATTATATTCATCTATAGTAGTTATTTTCTAGACTGAGCCATCCTCCTCTACTTACAGTTACATGATCATATAATAATGTACCCTTGGTCCAGATAAAGTTATGTCATTAGTCTAACCTTGCCAAACTGGTGGGAAGTTGTCCTCATCAGGTTCTTCTTCTTCTTCTTCTTCTTCTTCTTGTCCTTCATATTCTTCTTCTTCTCCACTGGATATAATAGGCTCTGGTAATTTGACAGACACTATCTTTGCCATTCTAGAAGCAATAGAATTGACATGGCACTAAGACATTTCATTTCCCATGATACCATCATTTAATATTAAGTGAACCTTCTGCAGGATATATGAAACAATATTATCAAAACTGCAGGTAACATTTTAGGTATCAAACAATCTCTCACCATCACTTTGAGCTCACGTCCCAACACTGGTAAGACATTATGAATAGACTACTGTGTTAAATTTAATTGACCTTTATTTTGCCAATGAAATAATTCACCCTGTAAGGCCAAAATCAAAATGTTGTGACCTCAGGTGACCACAGGCCCATTTCAGATGAACAAGGTTTGGTAAGGCTTTAAAACTCAAGCCAGAAAATACAACATAGAACATTTTCATTGTAAAAGCTGGTAAAATAATGGTCTTTGCAAAGAGTAAGTGTGAGGAAAAAATTTGGCCAAACTTCATGGGTCTCAAACAACAAGGGCAAGGCTGTCTTTAATTTCTCTTACAAGCCTAAACTGCTCCATACTCACAGAAATAATGGAAAACAACCGAAAAACAATCAAACGTGATCCTTGGATTGTTTTCGATTGGGTTCAGCAATTGAACTAAATCAAACACCGAACTTTGTGTGAGTTCAATTTCCCAACCAACTGAACTCAATCAAACACAATTCATTCATCAATCAAACAATCCAATGGATTGTGTCGATTTGTTTTGGTGAATAAATTCGCTACAAAGGTCAGATGGTGTTATCTCTTCTTGAATCTCACTTTTACCAAGTAATCAAAGCATTTACAGCCCACAGCAGCCTGCGTAGCAAGTGTTTCCATGGGTCTTCTGAGCAAAGAAAGTTCAAGCAACGGGATTTTTGATGTTTTGGCTGCACGAAAGATGGGGCCCCATTTTTTGCACGGCTACATTGTTGTAAAAATCTCTTTGCTTGGAAAGCCATACAGAAATGCTTGCTATGCAGGCTAAGGCCACAGGGATGCAAACAGATCATGTTGAAGGTGACTTAACTGAAGGGCTAGGAGCATAAACGACCTACCAGTATGTCAAATTTTAGGTGTTTTTTATATATAGTACGTTATTTCTCGAAAACGAAAAAGAAATCGGTGAAAAAAATACTGGACAATGTTTTTGAATTGAAATGCAGTTCACATGCAAAAATTTGGAAAAATCTGAGCAAAATTAAAAACAACCTAAAATTCGACATACCAGTAGGTTGTTTATGCTCCCAGCCATTCAATTGTCTGTGCTTTGGTAGGCTTTCACTAAGCATTTAAAGGTAACAACCAACAGTGCATCTGAAGCCATTTCTCTGGGATTTCTGCGGTTGCAAAAAACATGTGTTGTACTGAAGTAACCTAAGCCTCCAAAGACTTGTTATTGATTTTCAACACCAGTTTTACAAATATCAAGAATTCAGAAATCTGACGTTGATTGTCTTTGATTTGCAAATTTATTTTGGTGTGAGTTTGATTTCGATAGATTTCCAAACTCCATCAAACTCAACCCATGGGTTGAGTTGGATAGAAATTCAGTTTGATTGGGTTTGATTGATCATGGAGAGATTATTTGCAGTGCTGATCCGTGCAACTCACTGTGTTGTTGCCATGGTTTCTCCCCTAAGCTTGATTTTGAGCTTAACAGCTCTTCCTTTATTCCCATCCTTGTCTTTATCTTTCTCCCGTGATTTGCTCTTGTCTTTGCTCTTCTCTTTTTTACGTTCCTCATCATATCCCTCTGGAGCATGATCCTTCTTTTTCTTGTGCTTTTTGTGTTTCCGCTTGTGCTTCTTTCTGGGAGAGGTTGAAGATGATTCAGCTGTAAAAATATCATTCAAGATGATGCAAACTGGTGTCAGAAAGTAAAAATATTTAGTAAATAAACCCCTTTTGGTGGCTGGTATATCATAGGATAATGTCCGTGGCTGATAGATTGTCTGAAAAAATGAACAGTTGTCTGAGAAGCAAAGCTTCAAGGGCAACTGTAAAATTTTTGAGGACAATCTATCAGCCGTGGACATTATTCTCCGATATACCAGCAAACCAGAAAGATGTTTATTACCCGGGCTGCGCACGTCTCGCGCGGCGCCCGAGTCTAAGATTACCGACGGTTATTCTTTTTCGTCGAGTATCATCCACAAAGTGCACTTCCGGCGTTTCTGCGCAAGCGCTAACTATTTTTAACAGAGTGATGCCTGTTGTCACGTATCGGAAAATGTCAATTCACCTTGTGTCTTTTGAAGTCTGAACAAACAATATGTTAAGGGAAGTGTCTATGCGAATGATTGCAAGTTCAACGGCGAGAAGAAAGCTTTTAACATGAGTAAACTTAACTCCAGATGGACTGCCGTGTTTCCTCGTGTCTGCTTCAGTAGACTGCGAGTAGTCTCTAATTTTGGCGATGGATTGTGGGGCGGGCAAAAGACACGTGCGCACGCGAAGTTGCGAGGAGACGCGACGCGAGGGGAGCGCCAAAAATTAGAGACTACAGACAAAGGGAGTTTGACCTTTCACGGCCGAGTGATTCGGAAGTATAAATCTCATATCAACAGCAAGAATGATACTTGTTGTCACGTATCGGAAAACGTCGATTCACCTTGTGTCTTTGAAGTCTGAACAACTAATATGTTAAGAGAAGTGTCTATACGAATGTTTGCAAGTTCAACAGCGAGAAGAAAGCTTTTAACATGACCAAAATTTAACTCCAGATGGACTGCCGTGTTCCCCGTATCCGCTCCATTGAGATGTACATTTTGTTGAATAACTCAAGTACGGGATATCACACACCCCTGAGACTTTGACAGGTAGTTAATTTACTATTTTAATTTCTGGACTTTAATTTTTGAATGATAAGCGATTACCGGTAGTTTTTACAAATGTACTAGCGTCCCTTGAAACTGTCCAGAAACGTTCCTTTCTTGTGTTTCAAATGACCCTGGATTGACGTATTTGTAAACAGTTTCACTCTGCTAATTAATTTTCTACTCACATTTCACCGAGACTCCATTCACATTTATGCGAAAAAATCCTACATCGTTCGATAAGCGTTTCCTTTCTCAAACAATTATCCATTGAAGCGAAAACAAGTGTGCTTAGTTTTTTTTTGGAATCAATACACTATTTTTATCACCTTGCATAATGATAAACCTCTGTGGCCTAAAGGTCATTGTTCCTGCCTGTGACGCAGCTAACCCGGGTTCGATGTCTGTTAGTGGTATATATCACGGGCTTTATTTTTTCTGTTTCTCTTTTTCTTGTTCTTTTAGAAATATTTTTTACAAGTGTTATAATTATTGTTCTCAATGGTTGAGCTGTATTTTAGAGGAATATATGTTGATAGGGGTCTAAAGAAATAGACTCCAACACAAGCTAAACACAATGCGTCCGATGTAAGAAAGACAGACTTCCCTCTATTCTTTTGTTTAGCACTAAGTTAGGGATACAATACTGTTTTTTGCAAGCCCGGGTTTAGGCTAATTGTAGCCTCTTGTTTA
>JAEMWC010000159.1:382500-512500 GCA_016490735.1 Pachyseris speciosa
TCGAAAATTTACCTTGAATATTATTCAAATCGCTCAGTAAGTAATCTGAAAATAGAATCTTGAGATAAACCAAAGTATCTTCCGATATTAATTCATTAGCCAGGACTCCATGGTAACAGACACCTGGGCTGCTTACTATAAGTAACATGGTAAGTTTAATTATATTTTATGTCAGAACTTTTGTTAACATAATAATGTGACCCAATATTTCCACTCTCCCGCCGCGGAAAATAAGTGCAGAAAGGAGCATGTTTAACTCGCTATTGATCTTCAACAGGTATACTATGGTGTACAAAAATATTAAACCTTTTAACAACTAAAACTCATCCATAATTATCGTTTCACATTTTCTAATATCATGTCTTCTTCATCGTCGTCTGTATCGTCAGAATATTCGTTGCTTAGCAGCGCCTTTGAGTTAAAGGAGTTAAAGGATCGTTCGTGATCATAGTCCATAATATACCCATTCCGTCTGACATTCAGCTGTCTCCTATAGCGCGCCAATCGCCACAATCCTGCAGCAACAAGAAGCAATACTATTGTTACCATGACACTTATGCCCACCAACACAGCCGCTGGCAGCCCGAGCACTGTGCTTTGCTGTCGCAGTGTGAACTGGACCTGTGTTGCGGGCTCGTTTGGATGCACTTGGACATCCTTTGTGACCGCTTTCCGCCCTGTAGCAGACGCAGTGACTTGATAGCTTCCGGGTGTTAAAAGGCGCCAAAAATCACCGTCTCTGGCGGTCGTAACGTCATGATCTCTTCCCTTGATCGAAATGCCAGCGTTAGGTATGGGAGATCCTGTGTCATCATACACGAAGCCTTTTATACCGCGGTGTATCTGACAAAGAACAATTATTTCATTGCTAAACATTGCTAACACCAACGGTTCAAAACACGGTCGAGTATATCTTTTCCCGATCAGAAAAAGTACGAGGTAAGGTCCAAAGATTCAAGGTCGTTCGAACTTTTGGTAATGGAAAATTGCAAATATAAGCTTTCCCCCCCCCCCCCTACCCTCTCCCGACCCCTCCCAAGTGTTTGAAGCTGTTTCCAAACAAGTATCTTTGAAACGCAAAATTCCTGCCAAGAACAACCCCCTGCCGTGCGAAAACAAGTCCGTCTCAAAAACACCCCCAGTGGAATCGAATCCTTTGAACGAACACCAGACTGAACCTAAAATACTGATAATGATGATCTGGAGACTCGTGCTTATAAATTCCTAGAGCTAGGATTTGTTTCACCGAGATTGAAATAGCTGTGTTTCATTAGAATGGTGCGATGGAGAGCCATGAGTATACCCGCGACAAACAAAGAAATAACCTTCCACTTCAATGTGTTCAAACAACAGCAGTAAGGGAAGTGGAAGGGCACCCATAATAATCTCACAGACAGCCGGGGTTCACTGATTGCCTTATTTGTAAGTGTGAATCATGAAACACTACTAACAAGTAATTCTCCCTGACTTCTGATAACACATACACATAAAAGCAGATACAAATAGTCAGCTCACCTGAAACATGAATAAGAAAAGCGGCTCCTTATGTTCCTTCCACTGATGATCCAAATCCTTAGCAAATGGGAACTTACAACAGCCCATGTGCACACTGATTTCAAAACAGTTGGTGTTCTCATAAACATAGTCCTTCATTCCACCATCCTTGCTCTCCCAAGCTGCACCGTTTGTGATCCCGTTGGAGAACTCTTCGCGAACAGAAGGGCCTGGGCACAATGGCTTCCCATAATGCATTGAGGGATGTGAATTGGAGTACGTGGCTGCTAAGTAACGGAAGACATCGTCATCAGGGGTGGGGTTGGGAAGTGAGCGGTCTTGAGGATGGGCATCATAGGGGTAATGAGCTACTAGTGAGCCTCCATGGAGACTGGCAGACAGAACAAACGGGTACTTTTTCATCCACTTCATTATCGCGTTTGTTTCGGCTTCAAACGTCTTCCGTGTTGTGTCATACACCCCTGTGAAGTAATAATGTTTGAGAACACAAAGAGTTAAGGGCGTTCTTTTTGCCGTAATTATGGTTTTTACTATCATTAAATGTCACTAAGTATTCAAGTCTCAAGATAGATCAAAGATGCAAACTTTCTATGGGTTTCAGTCTTGCTCCAACATAACAAAAACAATGATTGAACACGACGTCAAGGTTCTCCAAAAAGCTGCAACGTCGTGTTTAAAAATTTTTAGGATATGAGGCGAATACGAATAAAAAACTATGGAGTGGAGGCTCTGCGTGCACAAGGCCTTCAACTATAAAATAACCTGCATTATACCTGGGAAATTGGAGTTCAGATCCACGTCTCTTGCGTTATTCCTCCCCTGATTCGACACGCAGTTCCCTTCTGTTGCCACTTCAAATCCATCAGCGTTCAAGGCAGGTAAGATGTGGATGCGAGTACTGTTAACTAGCCGAGTCACCAAATCATCTTTTCCATAACTTAAGCAAAGGTGTTGAATCATAAGCAGCAGCATTTCTTTTCCGACTGCTCCGTTGCCGTGTACCCCACCCACATATCTGAACTCCGGTTCACCTGGTTCGTGCATCCCTGGGTTATCAGATATTTCCATAACCCAGATGTTACGGTACTGAACAGTTTGTCCAATGCTGTATAGCCGAGTAATATTAGGACACTTGGACGAGATATCTCTGAGAAAACTTTCCATCGCTGCGTACTTGTGATGAGAGAATCTTGGTTTTGCATGCAAATTAAACATCAGAGCAGCTTCTGAACCATCTTTGATTGTAATCTCTTTAGTCACGCTTGAGTAGCCAAGCGCATGCGCTGTGATCTTGTACTTTCCTTTAGGCAAGAGCCGGTGGAAGCTTGAACCATGTTGTTTGAGGACAAAAGAACCACTGGCGCCATTAATGTTCAGTATGGAGCTGTTGAGCGGTCTGTGGTCTAAGTTGTGAATAACACCTCGAACGCCTTCATGAGATTTTGCCAAGAATGTTAACAGTGGTTCACGGTTCGCCTCCCAGATATCATTTAGCTCTTTGGCTTGTGGGAACTTGCAACAAGAAATGAAGAAAGACAGTTGCGGAATGTTGAGAGTCAAGTACGCATAATCTTGCATGGTGTAGTAAAGTTCTTTCCACTGGACACCATTTACGACTCCATCAGCAAACCCTGCGGCAGATTCATTACAGCCTTGTCCAAGGTGCATTGTGGGATGCTTGGTAGCATAGGCTAGAGCAATCTCTTTAAACAAGGCATTATCTGATGTCACTGAACCTTTGACATCATCACGGTCACTCACGCGAATACTCATGGGATACCTGTGAAAAAAGCCAAGGAAGAAATATGTTTCAACAGGTTTTTAAGTGTGATAAAGTAAGTGGCCTGTGCACAGAAACACATTCCTCTTTCCTGCCAGTATATCTGTAGGAAGATACTACTAGGATGTATGGATTGCATAAATTTTGATGTGCACACTTCTTTGGTCAAGAAAATCACAATCAATCAAATTTCAATAGAAAAGCAAAACAGAATAATCATAAGTGCGACTGGAATTAAGAATATAATCCTCATCAATATGCATCTACAAGTCCACCTTAATTCACTGGATAAGATAGATTAGAGGATGCACGGCACAAATTAGCTGAGAAACAATACTTAATAGGGATAAAACACATTATCTGTAGTCTCTATTTTGAATAGGCAATAAACTTTGGCTTCTGATTGTTAAACTAAAGCTGACACGAAAACAATAATTTATTATCACACTTTCATTTGCCCACCTTGTTACCATTTCTCCTCCACTGAAGTCAGCTAGAAGGGAAAAGTTGTTGTTTTTTAACCAAGCTTTCAGATGTTTGACCTCTTGAGGCTCATCAGCAGCAGACTGTACAAACTGTAAACAATACAACGATAAACACCATTAAGTCAATAATTTCTGTGTGTTCTCACAGTACAAAAGATATGGTATGGTACAAATAATCAGGAGTTTCATTAAGAGCCAGGCAAATTGGCTGTTTGTAAATATAGTTTTGCCTGCCTGCCACAAACATATCAAGGTAATTTTTGTGATGAAGACGTTAAATCCAAACACATTTGCCCACCTGTGAATTTAGTAATTGCCCTCCTGCTAAAACCTTACTGAAATGCCTGTTAACAAATAAAACCATCTCCTGTACCATGGGGGAGCAGGGTTGGTGCTGTTGTGAGAGCATTTGCCTTCCACCAGTGTTTCCCAGGTTCATTTCTTGGACTCAGTGTCATAAGTGGGCTGAGTTTGTTGGTTCTTCACTCTACTCCGAGAGGTTTTTCACCAGGTACTCTGGTTTTCAGCTCTCCCCCAAAACCAAAATTTGATTTCATTTGATTCTACATGACGTAGAGTTGGTTTGATTTAGTCTCCTCAATTAGTAGAGCATATGTACTTGGCTACAAAGATTTCAGACTTTAATAAAGTGATAATCATCACATTATCATTATCGTTATCATTATGTTTATCTTTTAACCACTTTAATGGACAAGGACATTACAGGTTTAGGTCTTCACTTTTGAAACCTAATCAGAGTGTAATCAGCTCAATGTGGGGTAAAGTTACATGCATCACAAAACTCACACTCATTTATGCTTGTCAAATAGGGTCTAAATGTCCAAATGTCAATATATATGTCCAAAATTTCGATATATATGTCGAAATATCAATACATGTGTCCAACTGCAATATATTTGTCCGCGGTTTATAAAATATATGTCCAAGTTGATATCTGGGGATCTCGTTTTATATTGCCTCGTTTTGATATAATTTTTGACATATATATTGCGGATGACATTTTGACATATATATTTCGGTGCAAACTTATGCAAATAAGGTGACCTGTATCCCGCGAAGAATGAAAGGGAGGCTGCAACAACTCAACAACATGGCGGCCCAGTGGATTCCTGATGTGGATGTCTTCTTCGAGTCTCTTGTCCGTGTGATACAAGGAGCCAGAGGTGATTTGTCTACCAATCAAGTTGACAGTGCGGAGGTTTGGTGTTGTCGACTAGACGAGTACGAGCGGACATTGACGCTTTTGCTGTCTAGAGTAAGGATCTGCTTATAGTGTAGTGAAGCTACGATGGCATTACCAGTACAGATTGTCTCATATTTATATTTAGAGGTTCCTTGTTCCTTCATGGCTTTATTTTTTAGTATCGCTAAGAATTTCCTGTGATTAGACCACAACAAGAACTCTGCTATCTAATATAATATGACTTCTTTGTTTCTTTATAGCCGTTTGTATCCGTTTATGGTAAATATTGAGTCCCGTGTAAGTAATGCAAGTTGAGTTTAGAGTAAAGTCTTTTGTTGTGGTGATCTTGTTCTGTTTGGATTCGTACTCCTTCTATCCTTTGCATTTGGTTATGCAGTATGGTGTCGGGTACCCGAGACAACCAACCCGCTCGAGTTACCCTGGACGAGCTATTAATGGTAGTCTTTACATTAGAGGCAAAGTAGACTTAGGAATATTTCAAGTCAAGTTATTTTTTGATACTTCAAGTAAACTTTTCCGACTTAACGCTTCACACACAAGTGACGTTTTTTTCACTTCAAGATATACTCAAGTTGATTATTAAGGTTGACTGACAGGCTTTGCCCACCTCAAAGCTCAAGAAACCACAAGTAGGTTTTAAGGATGGTTTTCAAGTCAATTGAAACTTTCTTGAATTGTTTCAACTTTCCGATTATAATGAGATGCAAAGTAAAATATCTTGGGGTTTTACCTAGGCCTTCACACACACAATTTTGGTTTAAGTAAACTTAGCAGCTCTTAAGTCTTACTTAACAGCCTAGTGTAAAGACTACCATTTTCTTTGAAAAGTTCTACCAAACCGTTCACATGAGGTGGGTGAGACAACTTGGGGAGGCGAGTTGTCTCACCTTGGCAGGTAGGGTAACCCTGGCAAGCAGGACAACTTTTTCTCATGTAAACACTTTGTCTAATTGGCTAATGCGGATGTGCCACTGGATGGGGTCGCATTTTCAGAAGTGGATTGACTATCATGGGGTTGCATTTTTGATAGAGTTACTAGAATGTGTTCGCACATTTTCGGGATTTGGGGGGTCCACCGGAGCTTCGGAGCACAGTTTTATATAAAGTAGTTTCAAAGCAAAAATGAACCTAGGAAGGAAATTTCCAATCAATATTGACGATATGCAATCAAAGAGCGACCAAATACAAAGAAAGAGGACCAAATGAGGCTTTGTAAATTTAAGATGCATAATGAATAACTAATTCTGTGTCTCGGTCACGCAATTCTCATATACATGCTTGGTTAAGTTCTCTCAGGGAGGATGGTTGTCTCAGGTGCCTGAGACCATATAAACGGGCCTTAAGGGAATGAAAGCCCTATCAATAACCTTCCTTCGAGATTTGTAGTCTGTGTAGTTGTTGACTGCATTCTTAAGAAATCTCAGAGACATACATGCTCGATTCTAGGACCTTTCGAAGAGAATTTGCGGTTGAAGGATAAGAATTTCCTCAGAGTCCGTACGACTGACCAAACATATGCTACGGGAAGGTTCAGATATGTTTTAATTGAGTTTTAAATACGAACTCTGAGAAAGGAAGGGTCCCATAACCGGTATTACGGAGCAGAAGAAGAGACTGGAGCATGCCTGTTGGTGAAAGTTTTGATCAGTTCACATTTCTGATGATGAACTGGATACCCTCAATCTGGTTCGTGGAGCTACACGAGCTCGTGGTTTTCGATTGCAAAGGGAAAGAATTCGTGACTCCACGATAAGAGTTGATCCAATTACTTCGACTTTAAGAAATTCCAGGCGTGTTGTAAGAAGAACCTTCAGCGTTCCCTGTCCGAATGCGTTATGGTAAGTGCTCACTCCTAGAATTGAGCATGTCTCTGAGATTTCTTAGGAATGCAATCAACATCTGCAAATCTCATATGAAAGTTTTCTCTCTCATTTTCCTCTACTCTTGACAGTATAAAAAGCGTGAATGTCCGTTCGTACACCTCTAGTCGACGACACTAGAATTTGGCACTGTCAACTTGATTGCTGGACAAATGACTTCTGGCTCCCGTATCACACTGACAAGAGTCTCGAAGAAGACATCGCCCTTTGGAAGCCCTTGGGCCGCCATGTTGTTGATTGTAGAAGCCTCGTTTTCAATTCTTCGCGGGACACGGGTCACCTCATTTGCATAAGTTTGCGCCGAAATATATATGTCGAAACTTCATCCGCAATATATATGTCAAAAATTACATTAAAACGAGGCAATATAAACGAGATCCCCAGATATCGACTTGGACATATATTTGTAAACTGCGGACAATTATATTGCAGTTGGACATATATATTGAAATTTCGACATATCTATGGAAATTTTGGACATATGTATCGACATTTCGGCATATATATTGAGATTTGGACATATATATGGACACTTCGACATATATATTGAAAGTTTGGACATAGATATTGACATTTGGATATTTTGAGCCTGTTTGACAAGCATACTCATTAACATTTGAGTTCCTGGTATTGAATTTCAACTAAATGCGAACTTGTTTCATCTCCCAATTAAACTGTTTATCACAATTTGATTTTCTCTTTGTGTTTGGTGTTGTTTTTTCTTTGTTTTTCTCCTTGACTATGATTTTTTAAGAATAATAATGTAAACAACATTAAGCTTTCTTGATGAGCACTTTGTGCTTTCTTTGAGCAAACGCCAAGTTCATATAAAATATTGTTTAAATAAAAAATAAAAAGAACTCACACACTGACAACAATAACAACATCATTGAATGAGAGTTTCCTTGAAGAAAGTCGTATTGAAAGTCAATAAACTAAGTACTGCACAGCTGTGCTCCTATAATTTTCAAGGAAGTAATGAAGTAACTTTTCCTAAAATTTCTTACCACAGGAATAGTAACCTTTGCATGACACCCTTAGATATTGGCAAGTGGAGAAACTGAACCCTATAAAAAAGAGAGTAATTCTGACCTTCTCCATGTTAGAAGGTAATGAACTCTTTTCCATGTTGCTCAGGTTATAGTAAAAGCTCATGGACAAGTCATCTTTAGGTTCCAGTTTTCCTTCACAGTCACCAGGAATTGCCTTCTCATTCCTATCCACATCAACAGCTGGCACAATGTGAACAGTTGTCATTTGAAGAAGTTTGATTACCCTGTCTTGTTTTTGCTGATAAGAACTGCATAAGTATTCAATCAACTTTAGAAGCAGCTCTTTCCCGGTGATATCTGTACCCTGTAGGCTGCCAATGAGACCAACATGAGGTTTCTGGTGACTCTGCTGCAAAGCATCTGTCATTATCACAGAATAAATTGGTTTTCCTTGGCGACTCTTTCCAATGGTCATAAGTCTGGTGATACCAGAGCATTTGTTGGCTTGTTCTTGAAGAAACAAAGTCATGTCATGGTAGGTGTGATGAGAAAATTTTGGCATGGGCTCTGATGAAAGAAAATTATAAGTGTAATGTATTAAGCCTTGATAGCAAACCTTCCAGACCAATGTATAATGTTACATGTACTACAGCAGCATGACAAATTAGGAAATAAATGAATGAAAATTAATTGAGCTGCTACCAGGACTGATGATGATGATGAACTTTATTTATGTGTCAATTGATCTTGCTCCTAAGTGACAAGGAGCTAATTGGGGACACATTTAATCTATCTACATTTGTCCAGTTTTGTTATCCTATTATCTGCAAACTACATTTGGTATAGAAAAACTTCAAGAGAGTTAGTTAAAACATCATTGAACATCACAGTTTTTCATTACAGCTGAATATCTAATCTTGATTATTAATCTTTACCCTTGGTCATATACTGTCATTAGGAGGGATCATATATTAATCACCAAGGAGTTTAACCTACCTACTGCAGCTATTGTTGAAAATGAAGTAGGAACTTGTATTTTGCTAGTTGATTGTATTTCTGCAGGCCTCTGAACAACAGGAGTAGAAGCTGACAGTGGGGAATTTTTCTGAGAGTAGTCTGCTCCTTCAGATGGGTTTTCAACAGGAAACAGGTTCAGGGTTGTGGTGGATTCCTGATTGGGTGCTCGAACCGTGGATGCAATTGGTTGTGTCAATACAAAATTCAATTCTGTGGCAAGTCCAGGAGATACTGAAATGCTTTTTGTGGCAGAAATGTACCCTGGGGCAGAAACACTGACAGAATATTGTCCAGGGGTGAGAAGGCGCCAATAATCTCCATCCTGTGCAGAATAAATGTCATGGTTGATCTCAGAAACAGAAATGGTGGCATGGTTTATTCCAGCTCCAGCCTCACTTCGTATAAATCCTTTGATGCCAGTATGCACTTGAGACAAGAACGTCAACAGTGAAACTTTGTTGGCATCCCAATAAGACTGCAGAGTGGACTGAACAGGAAACTTTATACAACTCATTTCTATGGTGAGTTCAAAGCAGTTTGAATGAAGGTAGTTATAATCCTGCATGCCTCCCTTAACAACATACCACTGTGCTCCATTAGTGATACCATCCCTAAAGTATTCATCTGGATATGTGGGACAAGGCCTCCCTCCTCCCATAATTGGATGTGCTTTAGAGTATGAGAGAGCTAACTGGCGAAACACAGCATCATCAGGACTGCGGCTGTAGCCTTCTATGCCAGATGGCGTGTCATCAAATGGGTAGTTTGCCACGATGGAACCACCATGAAGGTTAGCTGATAACACAAATGGAATTGACTTGATCCAGCTCATCACAGCAACTGTTTCAGGCTGATGATTGGTGTTGAGATTTGGAAAAAATTGATCTGGAAAGTTTCTGTTCAAGTCAACATGTCTGGAATTTTCACGACCAGGACCCGACTTTTGTCCTTCTGTGGCCATTTCATAACCATCAGGATTCATTGATGGCAGGATATGAATTCGAGTATAATCTACAAGTGCTGTTACTGCAGGAACTTTGTGATAGTTCTCACAAAGTGATTGAATTAGAAGCAAAAGAGTTTCTCTTCCTATTACTTCATCACCATGCATATTTCCTATGTACTTAAACTCAGGTTCACCTGGCTCATGAATTCCGGGATTGTCTGTAATTTCTATTACCCACAGTTCTCTGTTCTGGACAGACTTCCCCACAGAATACAATGTAGTAATGTTTGGATACAAGTTTGCTATTGTGCGTAGAAATGTAGTCACGTCATTATAATTGTGATGTCTGAAGATCCTTGGTTTTTCCCAGTCTTTAACAATTTGAGTGAACACTTTAGCTGTAGTTGGAATGCTTGTAAAAGGTACTTGAACATTTGGATCTAGTGCCTGAAGATTTGAACTCAAGTCTCGTTTGGTTAAATGTATTGGTTTAAGCCATGGAATATGCTGCGCATACATGTGTATCCTTCCATTTGTATCATCATTTTGACCGTCAAGAACAAACTCTAATTCTGTAGCCTCTCCATCTGTTACACTAACATTGCTAATTGTTTTACTCTCATATCCTGAAGCAAAAGCACTGACTGTGTAGGTTCCATTTAATAAAATTCTCCAAAAGTCACCATGTGATGTTGTCGTTACATTGTGGTCAATCCCCTGAACATGAATCACTGCATGCTGAATACCTTCACCTTGGTGATTCTTTACAAATCCCTTAATGCCTCGATGCACCTGTTCCAAATATGCCAAAAGGGCTTCACGGTTGTTTTCCCACTCTATAGGCAAATAAGAATGGCGTGGGTATTTGCAACAGGACAATTCAAGTGTGATTTCAAAACAGTTGCTTATTAGATAGTTGACATCTTGCATTCCCCCTGGTACATCATACCAGTAGGCACCATTGGTAATGCCCCCCTCAAACTGTCCACACTCTCGGCTTGTACTCATTGTTTTATGATTTTTGGCATAAGTACTCGCTAAATGTCGGAACACTTGATCATCCGGTGACATACTGTATGTTCCAGTCGCCTGATGCTCTTTATTGCTGTCAAAAGGATAGCTCGCCACCAAAGCCCCTCCGTGTAAATTTGCCGAAAGCACGAAAGGGTTTTCATATATCCACTTGATCATGGCTTTAGTTTCCGGTTGTGCAGAATCAAGGTTGTAATTGTTCCAACTATTGAACTGATCGGGAAAGTCACGATTAAGATCAACGTTGTTGTGGTTATTACGTCCGATTCCTCCGACGCACACTCCTTCTCTCGATTTTTTAAATCCATCAGGGTTTAAGGAAGGCATAATGAATATATCAGTGCTGTTAATTAGTTTGGTAATACGTTCATCTTGGCCATAATTCTCCAGTAAATAAGCGATGAAATAGATTAACACTTGCCTTCCTATCACCTCATTGCCGTGCATGTTTCCAACGTATTTAAACATTGGTTCTCCTGGTTCTCTCTCGTGTGGTTTATCTGTTATCTGCATGGCCAGTAAGTCACGATTTTTCACAGATCGTCCGATGCTGTGAAGTCGAACAATATTTTTGTGGTGATGCTCGAAAGACAGCAGCAAACATCTTAAATCGTCGTTATTTATATATCCTTGATCTAATAAAGACTGGAGGCTGACCTTATCCCGAAAATTACAAACCCTCATTGGCTGTATTCCTGTGATAAAAGCAAGGACTATCAGAGAGAAAATATACTTCCCGGCCGCCATTTTTACTTGTTGACTTGGTGGTCTATTGTTTGTTTCATCTGTCACGTGACAAGGAACACGAGCGCGCGTCACGTTGTTGTATTCGGTTGGAATGCCAAACGGTAAATTTCCGGAGAAAACGGGATTTCTTGAAAGATAGTCCAAAATTCCCAAACGGAAATGTGCGTCCCATTTGCTCATTTCTACCGGTTACAGGCCTTTCGCTCGGAAATGGACACTAAAATGAAACACAAAGGGACCGCGCATGGGGAAAGGCTGGGGAGGCTTTAACCCCCCTCCCTACTTTTGAACAGTAAATAGCAAGTAATACCAAAAACAAATCGAAGTTACTTTTTTATTTAACGTTTTACCGAAAAGAGATTATTCTTGTTTTATAACACCGCTGTTTTGTTGCTGAAAGTACGTAAGTTTCACCACACAATGTTAGTTTTAAATGCATTTCCAGCTATTTCAGAGGACTTAAATTTAAGAATTTTCCGGGGGAGCATGTCCCCGGACCCCCCTGGTTGACTCAATTTAACACGTTCGAAGTGAGCCCCTCCCCCCAGTTGCAAACTTTGCAGGCCCTGACACACGCTTCCCATGGAAGTTTGATGCGTCCCATTTACTGCAGTCGTCGACCAACCGGTTTTTCCGATTAAATGGTAAACAACCAGAATGTCGATGTCACAGTTATATCCCCTTGATACACCCTAATGCGGATGCGACACCTATCATACATATTACATTCATTTATACCATCTGAGACTGAAAAAAACGAATTTCGCTCATTTTTTTTAAGATTCCTGATGTTCAATTGCATTAATTCTCAACATCTTCGCTTGTTTCAATATGTCAAAAGCATTTCCTCTGCGCAGTGGTATGTATCGCCTCTGACCGTGGTAAGATTAATGCGAAAAGCATTCATAATTTACCTTTTACATCAAGTAATACAGCAACAACCGATGTTTTCGTAAGATAGGCAGTCAGCATAATTATTAACATTATCTTATTATTACTGATCTATCCTTCCTATAGTAAAGTGCCTTTCTTGCGATATTAATTAGAGAGGGTAATTAACTCAGTTCCCCGGCAAACGTTTATCCTCTCGTATGCGTGAGGCCTTTCAAGGGGTATTCTAAGCGACAACCGACATGGCTCCGAAAACAGGTGACAATCTTCTCCCAAAACACCGACAACCGACAGAAATTGGGAAAACACGCGCGACAGTTTGCGACAGGGAAAATTCACTTTCCATTCCACTTTGCTTTCTTTGCGACAGCAACATTTGTCCCTAACGAAACAAGCGACAAAGCGACACCAGACAACTCCTTGGAAGCCCTCATGCGTATGGGTATCACGACTAGTGTCTTTAGGGGAGCATATGGTATCCACCGTGCATCACCATAGCATAGCACTCCGTTTTGGGCGATTTCGTTGGCTTCTGTCCAAAACAGGTTCTTGTTTCTGTGGTGCTGTGCCTCCAGAACAGTTTTTTAGACGTCCCCATCATCTTAGACCCTGACCGTTCGATTCAAAATAATTCCTGGTAACGTTGTTTTCTGGTTTTTGGAGCCTGAGTTTACCGGATGCACTTCCACTTACCATATTGGTGTGTAACGAGAGAAAATGAGGTACCTCATCATCTCGCTCCGCTCTGCACAAACCATACTTCAGCTGACCAAAGTATTCATAACGATGCAAAGGAAATTCTCGAAATGGCAAATGATCAAAGTCGCGGAAAAGTTCAGTTAAATCAGAAGTTAGAAATGAAATGCGTAACTAACAAGGGTATCCACGGAAATACTCTACCGTAACTGAAATGTTGTATCCTGGGTACCAGACGGGGTTTTCTTCCCGTTTGACCTGATCTCTGTGAGCGGCGACTCCGCGATACCGAGCCGTTCGCCGTTTAGCGTTTAGCTAAAGAAAAATAAAACCTCTGGCACCCAGAGTAGAAATATTGAAGCAGGGTTTTATAAAGCAAGAATATTATATTAATGCCGTATTACGAATGCATTTAACTGATATTTGGAAAGCTTAACAGCGTTCTAAAGTCCAGTTTATTGTGTAACTCGTATGAGATTTGTTTGCTTTGTGCGGTTGCTATGGTCATGGTGAAAAACGCGCCCTTTTTAGCAAGAGCCCACCAGCTAATTAAAAGTTACTTCACTGACGGCTATTTTTTGTGTGTTCGTTTCTGACATCTACTACATCTTACAGTTCTATTCTCAGTCTCACAAACTGCTTCATTTTGCAAAGTTTTGGGGTTACATTCCACATGAAATAGTTCCTGGCCCTTGAAGTGCTGAACTGTTGGTCATGAGTAATGACAGAAACAAACACTTTGAAAGTGAATATATTTTTTATAAATTGTTATCGGAGTGAGATTATTTCAATAATGGCCCTGGCGAATGCGACTAGATTGAAGGACAACGTTATACTAACGGGCTTATTGATCAACGAAAAATAGTGTAGCGTAACAAACGTTTTGATTTTCTGCGTTATAAAGCATCAACGTTAATTCTGTGTTCCGAATGCATTTGTTGAAATTTTTCAATTCAATTTTGAAATTGTTGTAAAATAGAGTTTATAGTGTGTTTGGACCGCATAGTTCCTTGCAGCTTTCTTTGGCGGTCATTGTCACGGTGAGAAACAGGCCCTTTTTAGGACATGCTCACCACCTAAAAATTACTGCATTGATGGCTACATCACCGCTTTGGACTCTGCGAAGTAATGTTTGCTTTAATTTGTTATCTTACGGCTCCCTTATCTCACAACTGTTCCATTTACTTCAAGATTTAGTCGGCTTCCCACATGTAATAGTTCATTGGCAGTTCAAGTGTCTAGTATAGTATATGTAGGGTGTCACAGTCTTCCAGAGAACGCACTTTCCTATAGCAGATGCAGTCATTGAATCTGTCTCTAGGCTTACGAAGTCAACAATATCGTGAATAAACAAATTGAACAGAATTGGGCAGATGTAATGCGTGACCAACCGGAGCTACACCCGTTGACAACCACTGGTAGGTACGTGGTGTATGGGGACACATATTGTACCGATACAATACACACGCAATTCCTCTTTAATATACATACAATACAGGACCCTACACAGCTACACAGGGCTATACATACTAGTTATGCAACGCTTTCGAGTGGTATACCGTGGAATATCCCACGAGTCACTTGTATTTTCTTGGTATACACACGAGCCTTTTAGGCGAGTCACTTGTATTTTCTTGGTATACACACGAGCCTTTTAGGCGAGTGTGTTTGCCAAGAAAATACAAGTGACTCGTGGGATATTCCACGGTATACCACTCAAAAGCGGTGCATAACTATTTTATTCCATGCCATAGAAAATACAGTGGCCAGCAAGGTTAGCATGAGCGGGAATCTCAAAGCACGATGGGAAGGTTGGGTGTGATACCGTTGAATTGCATTGATCGATGGGAAGGTTCGATGGAATACTGACGAATATACAACGGCTTTCCTGCATTCTGATTGGCTGTATTTTCTATGGCATGGTATAAAGGGCTATACATTCCTATACATATGGGTTAGTGGCCAAGCGTGAGGTCAAGATGGCGGGATATTGGCCAAGTCGTCGAGGTCCATAAACACGCAAAAAAAGAACGAGGCCAATATCCCGCCATCTTGACCGAACAAGCGTGGTCAATAAAGGATTTATTATATGACTCAAAGGACGCAATTAAAAGATAGTAAAACGCGGGACGAACGGGCTATCCCGAGCGGTCAAGATGGCTCCATCTTGACCTCGCGGGTAGCCAATCACAGCAGGAGAATTGATTCATCTTGACCGCTGAAAGAGCCAGTCATATAATAAAAGGCCATACAGGGCTATACAAGGCTATACACCGCTATACACAGGGATATACAAGACTAAGCAGGTGTTAAAAGTGTTGACGGGCCTGGCGACTCCTGCGTTTCGCTGATGGATTGTTTTTTGCTTGTATAGCTTAGCTCTAACCAGAATGTCTTAAAGGGATTTTCCTTTGCGGTATGATATGAGTGGAGGCTCTGTAAAGATTCTCTTAGTTGTGGTTGGTTCTTTGTAAGGTGCCATTTCCTCATGAGCATAGTCTTTAAGCTAGGCAAAGCCGGGTGATATTGCGTTACAGAGGGGAGTATTTTCATACGTGCATTCTTTTTTTCTTTTTTTTAGTGACGGCTTTTCTGTCAGTGAATTTGACTTCAGAGAGGTTTTTCTCTACAACGTTCGCTGGATACCCTCTATTCTTAAGGCGTGCCTCGAATGTTTTCATATTTTCCTCAAAAGTAAAATTTCAAGATATTAGTGCCGTGCTATACAGAGAAGTACACTGTTGTGCGTAGCTCACGTAACGATTGGAACGAATGCCTGTTTCTATTTGTTTGCCCAGCAAAAAGAACAATTATCCGGTCAAACAAACAGGATGGTATGTGCTTCTCACGAGTAAGAAAAGACTGATGTTTGTACTAAAGTTCCAGTCAATATTCATCAACTGTGAGAGGAAGGCAAAATACTGGATTTTATAATGACGTTTGTATTTGTTGGCAACAAGCTTTACGTCATAGTGATACAGAGATCTCTAACCGAGGATAAAGAACGTTTCCATAACCTCACTGCATTTAAAACTGCTGTTCGAAAGAAAAGGAACAGTAATTAGGTCTTTCTCGATTTATGTAGTTCATAAAGCCAATGCCTAGCCATTACGTAACGTTTAATAAATGAGCAGGAGTGTTTTAAACTTGATAAAACACGAATTGCGAATTTATTGAACGGTTTAAAAAGCTTTACTGTACATCTATCCATTCTTACACTAAATTTAGATTTTGGGTTGTTTTGGCCTAGAAAATCGGATGCAAAATTTAGCCGTGTCTTTATTAGATATAAAGACACTCATTAAAAATTAATTTATTTTGTATTTCCTTCATGAATCATTAATGAGTTTTTTAATGGCCAAGTAACAAAGGCAGGCTCGTTCCCTCATAAAGATCAAGCTAAATTGAGATGAAAAACAGGAATTTCGATCTAGTGTAGGAGAGCGCGCTAAACTCAGAAGGTTTTTTCCCCTTTTGTTAAAAGATACGCACAAAAAATCATATACCCCTGCTCCAAACACCATCGAACGTGTACACATTGCCAGCTGAATTTTCCATATAATCAAGAACGTGGCGGATTATTTCCTAAATGCCTGCTGGCTTGTTTTATTTCATATCATCATTTAATTTCCTTAACTTTGGGTTTACACTGAAGAGAACTTTATAAGTTGTGTTAACTTAAGATAACGACCCAATCTCTGTTCCTACTTGGCAATAACGTTTTGACAACTGATTACAAAGCAATGACAGAAAAATGTGTCGACGGTTACTTAATCCAATAACTCATAATATAACTTTAATATACGCTAAGGATATAAGAATAGCTCAGTAACTATGGTAGTTATATAAATGCTGTTGCCACGATACGTTTTCCGAAAACTGTCACTACGCATCCTAAATAGTTTTGCGTTTATGAATTCACTGTATTCACTGTCATCAGGCTCGTCTCATCAGTGCCTGTATTCTCAGTTGATTTCTCATTTTCTCCTCATTCTTTTCTCTCTCAGTGCTACTCCTTTGTCTATTTGTTTCCCAGTCTCCATGGCTTTCACCGCGCTGCCGGTTTACGACTGCATTTGGTTGAACTTTCTGAATTTCTTTGTTTAGAGAAGTTTTTGTTTTAATTACGTTGTTCCTGTGGGTTGCTACACTCACAGAATTGTTCAATGGACTGTGATTTCCACTGCCAGGTAGACGATTTCTTCTGCTGACCGGTTGAGTCAGTTTCCCGCCGCTCCCCGTCATCATTTGCCTGTGCGATTCCTTTTGATTGGTGCTATTCTGAATGAAACGTCCTTTTAACGTTGGCCTGCTCCTGTGAAGACCCAACGTCTGGTGACCGGAATGTTTCCTTTTTTTTTCTATAACATGTGGAATTTCGTTCCTTTCTCTTCCTCGTGTGCTCGGTTTCTTCCTTATGTTACGTTTTCCAGAACTGATCTCCTTATTTCCTTGCTTCGCGCGAATTTGATTTCTCTGGTGACCTTTGCCTTTACCCTTTGGTATAGTATTCCGGTCAAATATTCCAAGCTTTTCTGGTAGATGACTGTTTTTTACACTTGAAACCTGTTGTTCGAGTCTTTGGATTGCCTTTCGCTTTTGGCTTTCATACACGTTCTCCTCAGCCACCATTTTTTGCACTGCTCGCACCGTTGGGTCATCCTCAATAGACGGTAAATTCAGATCTTTGAGCTCTTCTGTAACCCTAGAGACCTCCTTTCCAGGACTCCACGGATCAGTCACTAATTGAGGCTGAACGCTGCTCTTTGTGGGGTTGGTATCCAATGGATTTTGTGCATGTGCCTGCAAAGGGTCGAAATTCCAGTTGAAGTTGTTAACAGTTGGGTCAGTGATTGGCTGCTCTTGAATGTGTTCAAAGCTGCCGCTGTCAACATAGTTTGGCGTGAGTGGTGATGACTGAGGGAAGTTGACATATGGATTGTTACTGTCGACCTTTTTGTCGATGAGGCTAGTTCTTGATGGTTTGATCAAAGAATTTAAACTCTCTTCTTGTTGAAGGTTTGCGTGAAAAACATCTTCAAAATTGTTGTTGCTGCCGGCCTGTTTAATCTTAGGATCCACCTCTTTAGTTTTGCCCTCATTTACATTAGCTACCTTCTCTGCTGTTCGGCTTCGGGCTGGGAGCAAATCAGAGCGTGAATCATGTTCGTCATCCTCCAGCCTCAACCTCTTAGAGTAGCTGTTTAGAATTTTCAACAAAGATTTAATGGAAGTAGAAATTTCGCGCACTTCAGAAGCTGTTGGAAGTTCTCTTTCTGGAGTGGCTTTGATGGGAGTTTCTACTGGAGTTGTAGTTGAAGCTGCTTTTGATGCAATGGCCTCCGTTTCGCCTCCCGATGTAGCACCGCCTGTAGAAGTTAAATCTGAAGCCATTGGTAGAATTGTGTCCTCAGGTGACTTGCGATGCGTACTTTTTAAGGCCATCCTTTCAACAAGACCTGAGTTGGAGGTTAAGGCAGCTGACATGTCGGACGGGGTCACTGAAGCCTCATCATCTGTGTCGTCAGCTAACCTGCCGATTGCACTCATCTGCAATCCCAAGGGAAGGTTTGCGATCGTCTTTGTTTTCGAGTCCCCTCCAACTCCTGGAGAAGGTGATATGGTAATCAATTTCCCATCATCACCTGACGGTGAAGGAAGCTCTGGCTTCTTTTTATCCGCTATAAATTCAGATAGAAGAGTTGACACGTCACTCTCATGAAATGAGTGTTCTATGTTTTTGGAGGCGGTGGAGTTGATTTTACCTAGTGTTGTGGCTGCCTGGATATTAATGTAATGTGGAACTTTATTGCTTCGCAAACCAGTTTGGTCCTTTGGTTCTCCGTTGTTGTGTGCCAAAGGACTAGGCGTGTCATCTACGGTTTCTAAAGTCAGCGTCACAGTCTGATCACTCAGATCAGCATTCTCGTTCTTTTTGTAAGTGGAGGTTTTGTTGTTCAATCCTCTTGTCTTATTTTGTGTCAAGGTATGAGCAGATGGAGACGAACTGAGCAGGTGGCCTGGACGTTTGGCTTTGCTGTTTCCTTTATCTGTGTGGTCATTTGGCGCCTTTAACACCATATCAACTGTAGAATAATCACTCGAAATATGGTCATTTGGTAGACGATTTAGAAATCTCTCACCTCCACTTTCATCGTACTGAAATTGTGCCTTGTTATTGTGTGAAGTCGTATTGTGTGAAGTCGTATTGTGTAAAGAGCTGTCCTGATCGGCTTCTTCCATATCTAAAAGGCTTGCTGTGATAACTGACATGAGGTCACTTAAATGCGGTCTCACGTGAGAGTGTTTATCGCCTTGATTATCATTAAGCGGAGATGGGGTGTTCTGACTTCCAGTTTTTGATAGGCTGTTCATGAACTCCATCAAAGTATTATTCTGTATTGATATTGACATGTTTCTGGTTTCATAATTGGAGAACTTAAGTTTCTCCTTTTCGAGGCTCTTTCCATGGTCATCGTCATCAAACGGTTTTACGTCAATTGTCATATTGTTTCTGTGCTTGATTTTGTTACCTATTGTTTGATTGTGCCGTTTAGGTGAGTTCGTCTTCACGCTGTCGTTGGCCTGATCTCTTAAAATCTCTGTCACAATCTTGGTTCCCAGTCTAGCTATGGAATCCTCACGTGGAATAAGCTTGTTGATTCGTCCACCCAATAATACACCTTTGAAGTCGGTCAGTGTATCGGTGATCTCGTATAGTGAATTGGCTGAGGTATTTCGTTTTTGGAAGCCTTGGCGCTTTGCAATTACTCCAAGAATATTATCAACAGCCTTGGTGAAAAGACGTTTATCAACTAAGGATGTTTCATCAAAGCCTGAGATGCCCTTCAGAAGCCGAGAGGTCAAAGTACTATTAACTGTTGACATTGGCTTTCTTGCAAGCGAGGTCGTAACAGCTGCGTTGTTTACCCTTCTAGAAACTGGCAATTTTAAAGATCCGTTACCTTGTAAAAATAGTGATACGTTTTGAGCTATCTTAGCAAATGGACTTCCGCTACGATTCCAATTTTGAACTAACTGGTTTAAAGAACCTGTTCTTAATGCATTGTCTATTAGTCCCGTTAGAATCTCTTGCAAGCCCAGCATCTTGTTGTCTCTTAAAATAATTGATCCTTCGGGAATCGAATGGTTGGCGTGAATTGTTGTCACTTCCTCTCGTGTATGGGCCCCTTCTTCCTGAATGCCTTTTCCTGCCAGCAGAAGAGGCAGCCATGTTGACTTTGCTTGTTTTGTATCGTGTTGTCTTCCTGCACCCTCCGCCATTTCTATTGCTTTATTGATTTTACTTTGCAATACTTGAAGGTCCCCTGAGTTCAATGAGTTTTCACCATTTAACCCTACAATATAGTTGGGGTCCTTTTGGTTTTGAGGATTGTCATTGGGTTTCTTCACTGAACCTGAATTTGTATTCGCCCTGGACAAAAGAGCTCCCAACACTTCCACATCCTCTTCTAACTGGGCTTTCTCACGATGATGATGATGATGTGTGTGATGGCTTTTATGCCTTCTACCCGGAATATCTGCCACATCGAGATTTTGTGAAACTGGCTGATCGTCTGGTTTTTCGTCTGATGAAAGTTTCGCCGTTAAGGCATCTAAAGCATCACTTAGAGTTTCCAATGTCGCAATCTTTTCTGAAAGTTGCTTGATTTTGGCTTTGTTCTTCTGTGTGACAGAATGTTTTCTGTTACTTTTTATAGCTTCTATATTTCCATTAGTAACGTTTGATACATTTTGAGTGTTCTCTTCACTGCCATTGCCGTGATTTAAGGCATTTGACAAGGCATCCAGTGAGAAAACCTGAGATCCTATAGAAATGGTAGGCGAAGATACGCTGTTTGTAACACCAGAGACTTCTTTAACGTCTTGTGTGATTTTCTTATTATTAACGTTTTTTGAGTTTGCAACTGAATTAGCCGTTGTATCCTGTTCAGTAGATTGAAGCCCCAAACCTGAAAAAAGTTTGGCAATCAAATCTACGTTTGGTGGAGGTTGTTTGGCTGGGGCTGCGGTGGCCTTTACACTAGATCCAAAATGCTGTGCCATTAGGTTTTTGTATGATACATCGGAACCTGAACCAAGGCTCAAAAGGTTTTTGCCAAGGGCCTGTCCAAATTTAGTCTCGAGGAAGCTTTTGACTAGCTCTTCTGTATTGTCAGGGGATGGTGCCACGTCCGTGACAACATCATGATTGACTGTTTTTAAGTTACCATTTTGCAGTGATTTCTGTGTGGGATTAGCAAAAATACCTTTTCCGTTAACGGTGGAAACCCCGGCACTCAGACTTTGCCCCAAAGAGGAAGATATGCCCTTTTGTTTGGCAAGTATGGAGGGTGCAATGACGTGCTGAGATTGCGAGGCAGTAGAGCTGTCCATTTTACGTGTTACACCTGGCCGAGAATCCTTAGGAATAGGTAGATTATCGCCGAGTGATGACGAATTCTTTAAAATTTTTCCTTGGCTTTCTACCCCAAGGAATTCAATTATTGGTTTCAATTTATCCGAAGCTTGGCTTTGCGGAATTGGAAGCAACATGCTTAAGTTTAGTTCACCCATTGTTGACTGAGGAGCAGGGCTTTTGGCACTTGATGTTAGATCCAGTGAGGAATGAACTGTATCTTCTTGCAGTGAATCAAGAGGTTTTTTGTTACTGTCATCCTGAGCATCTACCAAAATGAACAGAATTATTAGGTACAGGAAAAAATAGTGTAAATGAAAGTGAATATTCTTGTGCCGTGATTGGTATTACATCATAGGAACGTGTTCGATGGAAACGACTTGGGACGGTAATTTGAACATTAGAGAGAGACGGCAAATGGAAGAGATAATTTTGATTATAACTGCTCTCTCCATAATACCGAGTGTTAGTGGACTATCGAGCTAAAGTATCCAGAGGTAGAGTTGGGATCGAAAATAAAATGTGGAGGTTTGAGAGTTACTGCAGAGGGTTCCTCAAAAACAACAACGTTTTTGCCGTTAATGGCGCTCGGAACAGTATAAGGAATTTTTTTTCCATAAGGGCCAATGCTAGAAACGAAGGACCTAGAGGGGGATTCCAGAAAGGTCCAAAAACCTAGTTGGATCACGGAGTGGAATGTTAAATGTTAAATGACACTAGACAATATACGTCAATTAAGGTTTTAAGTTTATTATTGAATCTTGCATCATTGTAACAGCTCTTTTGGTTGTAAAGTTAATAAATAAATAAATAAATAAATAAGTATTACTCACCCTTTTCATCCACGTGAGGCTGGCATCTGTAACTGATAACAGCGTACTTATCTATCCCTGGACAATGATCCCCACTTTTACTCAGATGCTGGTCATCCGCAGTTACAATACAACTCTCTTTTCCAGAGCACCGGGACTTCAAAGCCAACACACTATCAGCTGAGTTTGCGCAAGTGAAAAACTTCCCGAGAGCCGTAGGGCAAGTGGAAGGTGAATCCCGACCCCAGTAGGTTGACATAATATGAATCTTCCATCCCTGACCACAGGTAAGCTCCGTTGTCTCGCCATTGCACAGCACAAATTTGTGTTTCTCTGGCATGCACGTGTACTTAACAGCCAAGTATTTGTTAACACCGGGACAGTGTTTAACCCCTGGAGGTTGTAGTACATTATGACGAGCGGGAATTTCGCAGTATTCCTTGTCATCACACAGCTTACGTACGATTGGGGTAGTCGTGTGATCACTGAGGCAGTTAGTCACTGGATCACCATCCTCTGAGGGGCAGATCTCGGATGACAGGCGGCCCCAGAAAGCTTCCTGTATGGCGATGGTTGAACCAGGAGAGAAGCATTCGAGGGATTTGTTCTGACCAGCGCAAATGACAACGGACTTCTCTGAAATACACAAGCGCAAGAGATTATAAGCAATAGTGCTGCTATAATTTGAAGCTCAATTTATTCTTATTAATTATAACCTGAAGTTGTATCTATGATCTTTGTTTTGGATCTTATTGTATAATTGCGAAGATTTATGGCCTTTGGGCAGCATCATGTAACATTCTAATGGCAGCGGCAGGTCAATGGCAAGACTATACAGCACCCAGGTGTGTGTAGCGACTCACCTGTTGCGAGATCAATTTCACTTCTTGTTCGGCTGACTGGCTCAGGTGTTTCTGCACGAACTGCAGAGTAATACAAAGTCAACTTAAAACTGAATAAGAGATCAGTACAAAGTATTTCATTAGCTGAATAAGCGTTCTAGTCCAGGGTATAGCCTAGGTTCGCGATCAGAGTTAAACACCAAACAAAAGGCTGGCTTTTGTTTTTTTTATAATGTTTTCCCTATTTCAGCCTCGGTTACTAAAGGAAATAAATCAAGTGTGTTTAGTTTGTGAAAATTTGTTTGTTTTGTTTCCTCAAACAGTACTTCTTTTTTTCCATGGTAAGTCATAAACAGATTCTACTATGTACAACCGGCCAATCTTCCCCTTTTTCGAAATCATGATATTTGTATACTCAGTTCACTGAAGTAAAACAATATCTACGTTAATTATATGCGAAATCAAAAAGAGAAAGCTACGAAGCTGCGATTTTTGCCGTTGATTTATTTTCATTAATTACCTTTGTAGCTCATTTCAGTTTATGTTACACCTTACTGACGTACAATTCCTCAGACTCGTATTTCACCACAACAAACGACAGGCTGAAGCGAGGTGTTTATGACATCTTACCTGATAGCTGATCAAGAGTACCCGTTGATTCCGCCCCACCGATCAATAAAGCAACAAGAAGCCACCAAACGATTACGAAATGTTCCTTCATTTTCATACCACATCCTCTCACATCTTGCGCTGACTTCGAATTAACGTCTGTTTTAATACGATCTTAGGGTATGCTCTTCATTTGTTGTCAAATTAAGTGAACTACAGGAAATAACTTTACATTGACCTGAGTACCAGCTGAAGGTTAATTTGTCACAAGGTGAACTTTAACAAAAGTCTTCAATACTTCACTAAAATATTTATGATCACCATATAAGTCTCACTTAAAAGCGCTCACAGCTGTCCCTAACTAAACTTACAACAAATCCAGATGTATACAAAGGAAGTGAACAAGAAAACATGACTTCTTAGTCTTTTGTTTCTTACTGACTATAGGTGACATTCAACAAACTGGTATGAGAACTGCTGACGGTTTATTAGGCGTCTGTAAAAGTACTTTGGACCGTGGGTATTTTCGATTTTATTTTCCAGCTATGCAGTGTTAACGCAATACTAACAAAAGTCATTGAACAGAAAGCTTGATCTTTTTCAAGAGTACTTCCCTAGGTAGTAAAAATCTACAGAAGCACGGACAGACATGCGAACTGTTGAAAGCAGTGATGTGTCCTCTCAGCCATGTCCTCAATATTCACCTCGATGATAATAAATGATTGAACTGACTATCACATTTACGTAGCGCATGCTCAGCAGCTGCGAAAACGGCAAAACCTTAATTCTACATGGGAAACGAAACCGTGACCTCTTAGTTACTGGTGCAGTTCTCTACCAAATGACCTGTTAAGCCAACTGTGAGGTAGTCACTTTGTTTATTCGTAATATAGTCATAGATCAGAGATAGAGGCGCAGTGATTGACAAGCATTTACCGCGGCCATTTCAGTTATGTCTGAGGCAAAATTTAGACCTTAACGGAATGCAGTTTTCAACTTCATCTATTCATCTTCTATTGGCAAAATACGAACTCGTACTCAGATAACTAAGGAATAATGTAAAAACAATTAATGATAAAATAGCGATAATCATTATGGCAATGGCAATAGTAATCAAGATGACAATGACTAATCACTATAGATCTGATTAAGTGTCAAAAGAGTGCCCGCCTAGGAACTGCAAGAATCCTAAGAAATTTGTTTGACTTCTACCGATGTAGAGCACAACGTGAAACAGGTGCAAGCAAGAAACAACCACAGGTATAAACAGAGAAGCTCCTAGAAGAAGAATAGTGAAGAAGATGATGGCGGGGTTTCTGTTGTTGATGGCGATGATGACGATGATAAGACCGCCCAAGCTTCGCTACCGATCAGTTTAAACAATAATATTAGTGAGTTTAAGAAACGAGAACGGGAACGTCAACGAGAACGTCGCAAAACAATAGGTTTAATGAGCAAAAAGAATAGCTCTGCACGCGCGTTTTACGTTTTGGTAAATTACTTTGCCATCCTCAACAAAACAACAACGTGAAATGAACAAATTTTAGGTTTTGGCGAGAACGTGAGTCATGATGGCAAATTTTTCTTTCTTTTTCTTTACTTTAACGCCGTTCATAGAAATTTAGTTCCTGGATAGTTCGCCGACATTTTACAAGTTGAACAAATTGGAATAATTGCGAAAGTGCCACAATAACGAGAATATATATTTTGAAATGACGTTTTGTTTGCCGTCGCGTCCCCGTTTCTTAAACTCCCTCACCAAAACACACTGCCACCCTAAATTAAGATCTGAGCGGCCATATTTATAGAAATCAGAGGGCCGAATCCCACAGACATTCCAAATTGGCGCATAAATCTGAGGGTTACGTAGATTATTTGAGGGCTTAATGACTTTATGTCAACTAAAAACGTGCCAAATGATAAGCTATGGCAACCTAGAAAACTGAACTTGTCAAAGAAGAAAGCACTTACATGTAACAAGCTTCATCATCTCGCAAATATCTCCTAATGGTTGACAGCCACTAATGTTTTGGCCGTATTTAGTTGCCACTCTCGCGATTACGCGTTGAAGAAGTTGATACTTTTCATCAAGCCTTGCCTGGGTTGGCCTTGGTAATAAAAACACGAAATACAACGATCACAGGACTGAACAACTTTTAACAAATCAACTAAACAAAAGCATTGAGACTGTTTAGGTTTATTCGTTCTTTATTCACAACATGTACAACTCTGTTCGAGAGATCTTCGTTTTCTAGAAAAAAAAACCTGTTTGATAATGTTCAAGAGTGTAATTAGGTTGAATTTGTACTAAATGAATACATTAGTGTTAACCAGTTGAGCGGGAGCGCTTGTATTTCTTTTATGAAGCTAACTTGTACAAGGAGAGCCGTGCCAACGTGAGCCCAAGGGCAGCTTTCCTTAGCTGTTTTCAGAGTTCCAAAACTTTCATTTTATTTTCCATATAGTTCATTCATAAGGTTTTAAATTAATTAAGTTATGTAGGTCAGCTAAAAACATAGCCACCCTGAGAGAAAAGGAACTTCAATGATAAGTACAAACTGCGCATCAATTTGCATTCCAATATGTTAACGCGTTTTGATCGCTTGGATTCAATTAGGAGTCTATGCTGCAACACTATTCCTGGCACTTAATTTTCAAGCACCAAACCAGGGAAACTCTTTCGATATTGCAGTGTAAAGGAAAACCAGCCTCGAAATAGGCTTCTATTTACATGACCGTAACTTTTAATCGATATATTTCTTTCAGTTCTTTGTTCGTCGTTCTGTCTCTCTATTAAGGCGAATTTCCTGTTCCAGCAATCCCAAGACCTAGGCCACGAATTTTTTCAGGTATCGATTTCTTTCTCTCGTCCGCAAATTTGCCTTTAAGAATAGGAACGGGCCTCGTTTTAGAGGGACCCTGAGCTATTTCATTGACTAAGGACATTTTTCCTTCGTTGACTGTCTTTTTGGTCTCAACTTGATTGTTTGGTAACGCGCCTTTTTCTTTTGACCCCTCCTTTTGGAGCCTGGGAACTCCTACTTGGACTGTTGTCGGAACATCTTTCGTGGCCTTTTTGTCTGCTGGGGCAGGCTTCTGTGGGAGTGTTAACGGGATGCCTTTCGATTTTGCTGGTAGTCGTAACTTTGGAAAAGCTTTATTGATTCCGTTTGGTGCATTTTTCTGGCGGGGAATTGAAGCTCGTTGTGTTCCAGCCCCATCCGGTGATTTCTTTTTGATGTGATGGATTCCCTCAATGATCATACGCTCGATTGCTTGCGCTTGTTCATCTGTCAAACCATTCTCCGATCCACCCTCCTCGCCATCCTGTGACTCGGCAGAGGCCTTGATTAAATTATTGATTTTTTCCAAGGCTTTTAGTCCCCCCATTCCTAGCCGCCCGATATTCAAATTTTCCCCAATAACACTGTTGCCTTCCTCTGCTGGTACTTTCTCAGCTTGTTGCCCACCATCAAGTTGCTTCAGATCACTCACGACATTTGGTGCAAGGCCTGGGTTGGACTTGGCAGGCGCCTTGATTACTGGGTCCTGGTCATTCTGAATGGCGTCCTCCTCAGTTCCTGAAAGTCGAAACAAGTTCCGGAAGCATAAGAAATTTTGGTACATTGCAAGTGCTTTAGCCAAGTATAACCTACCAAAGACCGAAACAGGTCATGGACACCTGCATGAAGAGTCTCTGCATTGCATATCTCTCTGATCTGGGAGCTGGTTAATTAAGGGTAATTTGAATTAAAATATATTGATCTACTGCTCAATTATAATCTGTTACCCGACTCACTGTTGTAGCTCCTTACCAGAAATAGGAGCAGGTCATGTGCGTGTATACATACCTATGTTTGGGTGCGGCTTACAGCTGTAATTTATGATCAAATACTTCTGAACCCCAGGGCAGTTCTCGGCACCATTTTGTACTTGATCATACGATGCATGTACGTCACACCTCGTCAGCCCATCACATGATTTCTTCACAATCCCAAGACTCTCCGGTGCTCCCGTGCACATGGTCTGTCCATTCTCCGCTGGACAGACTGTTGTTGACTGTCGTCCCCAGAATACTGAATTCACTCCAATCTTCCACGAGGCAGGGCAACTGAGAGTTGAGTTCTCCGAGTCACACATCACTTCTTCTTTTGCATCAGGTATACACGTGTAGTTTACCGAGAGGTATTTATTTACTCCTGGACAATGCTGTGAGCCAGGATTTTGCAACAATGCATGTCTGGCTTCCAGCTCACAGGATTCCTTTCCCTCACACCTCCCTTTCACGATGCCTTCTGACTCCGGCGCGGTGAAGCAATCCAGCTGGGTATCACCATCATCCGAAGGACATATACTTGCAGACTTTCGGCCCCAGAATACACCTGTGATTGCGATGTTTGACCCTGGGTATGAACAGCTCAGTGGTTTCTTTTGCGTGGTACATACTGTGATCTCTTTAGCTGCAAAAAAAGGTCTTATTAGTGTTTGTTAGTGTTAATGTCTACAGGAATGGATAGGTGATAAAGTTTGTTTTAAAGTGCAAAAATTAATAATAACATCATTGTTACTCACATGATTCCAAGTCAATCTGGCTCAAGCCTGCTCCGGCATCCTGACTATGAACTCCACCTGGTGAACAGGAGAACAGAAATATTACTGTTATACTTACGAAGTTTGATGTTTGGAATCATTTGAGCAAGTTAACATTGTCCGGTGATATTTTCTGGACGAAACAATGAACGAGTATGTACATCTCTACAGAGCATAACAAAAAGATAGAATGCTAGTACCCGTCATCGTCGGGTGTCTCTCACCACAGCAATACTGAAACTGACTACATAGCCAAATTTCCCTAACTCGTTATTATGAACTTGCTCTACCGATAGCAAGAGCTGGATTAATCTGTACTGCCACTCGTTAGTAATCACTGATTTTTCTCTCTGTTCATTGCGTCAAGAATTCAAAACAACGATTATTGAAACTCAACAACCGTATTGAAATGATATGAACTGAAAGTTAACCCGAGGCATCAAAATTCTATTTCATGGAGAAAAGGAGAGAACAGTTTCTATGGACCGCTTTGGACGTTTGCTGCTAAAACAGCATAAGGACTACTTTTAATTCCACCCGCAGGGGTTTTGACTTACCCTGCACATACGCCTGCCCTGCATCAACAGTGGCCAAAACCACAATCACCGAGTACAGAACACAGCTAGTTCCCATTATGGTCCTGGCCAAAGAAGATAAAAACGAAATATTATCGCTCAAAACATTGAACTGCAAAATCAGTTGAGGAAAGGAAAGAAGGCATAAAGCAATTGTCTTGATACTGGTAATTCACAACAAGAAGAACCCGGAAAACAAACAGTACACGACGGGTGGTGAGAATCAGACGAACAGGTCATAATTTGGTTATAAAAGTAAATAGTGAAATATTGGCCAAAACGGTTCATTCAAACGTCCTAAATAAAGTTTCGTTTATCGTGGACAGTTATCAAGCCCACAAATTCTTTTTTTTCAAACTGCCAGTTGATTGGATTGGATCTTAAATCATTAGTTGACAGTCTAAATAATAACTCTGCTGAAAGCCTAACTTGACAAAATATTTGTAGTCTCGTTAATTAGTCTACAAGCTAAACTGCCCTAACATACTTATGATTTTCTGATAAAACAACAATTGCCAAGCGAAAATAATGAGCGCAGCTGCAGAAGAAGTCAAAGTCATGAAATAAGCTATCATCGGTCACCCTTCATGCCTGGTGAAATTACAGGTCACAATCAACACTTTATGAGCTGGTAGACATGATTTCAGCGAGGTGATAAAAATCAAATATCCGTCACAAGAAACTACAAAATCCAATACAGGCGAATTAAAGAAAAACAAAAACATACCTTTTTCAAGCGACTTTCGCCTCTCCTTTCCTCTTTTTTCTAATCGTCCCTATGACTTCACTTGGAAATATTTAATAATGAAACAGTGAATGACGCAACAGAAGCCGTTTTAGCTTTGAGCTCTCCGCAGGAAACAAGACCGGGGTGATCTAATGTCTACTTTTATCCTAAGCCTCGGTGATCATCAATAGTTACACTGAAACTGACACCTTCAACCTTTGGTGTTTCAAATCACTGAACCCGTTCGTCAGAAATCTAAGCTGCCTTTGTGGAGCTGACATTTTATAGTACGAGTCCATCTTTGTCGGTTATGATGCAGGATCATGAACTGAATATATTGTCTCTCGCGCAACAAACTGACTCCATCTGAGATATCGTTTTCGCGCATCATATCATCTCTGAAGCTATTTGTATCTTGGTATCCACCGTGGGATAGTTTAGTTCTCGTGGTACGATTCTCTGTCAGTATCGCTAGAGCAACAAAAGGCAATTGAACACCGACAAATGTTATGACATGAAATCCGCACGCAAAATACGGAAAGGAGTTTCCAAGGCTGCAAGGCCGGTCTGTTGCTGTTCTAATGTTGTTATTCGTTTGCTCGTGTCTCTTTTATTTAATCTGATGTTTTTCTCTGTCATGAAAATATTTTCTAGCAAATGAAATAAACCCGATAAAATAGCTGGGTATAGTTCTTGTTCTTAGAACAACATTGTATGAAGCCCTTAGATCCAAAGTACCACGTCATCCGTACACACAACTAAGGTCTGTAAATAGGTCATATTGCTGACATAGAAAAAACATTAAAGTAATAGGAAAAGGTAATGACAACTGCCGTGGACTTGTATTGTATCCCATTGTAAGGAGAGCAGCGGTGGTCCTTACTTTTGGAGTTCCACAGATAACTTACAGTTGAGCAGGAAAATGGGCTCTGGTCCTTGGCGGCTTAGTCCCCCAATAAAAGAGTTCAGAGTAACGACTCGCATATGCGTTCCTACAATTACATTATCGTTTTGTGCCACATTCAGTTTTGTGCCACGCACAATTAGAGATTGGAATAACCTACCACATAATGTTGTAGAAATTGCGGACGATGCTAAGTTCCGCAAATTATTGTTATTTACGTTTCTCTAGGAATCCGCTGACCCGAGATGTAAATAATATCGTTCATTTAATGAACGAGGTTACATCAAATAAATAAGTGAAGTGGACTGAAGTGTATCGCAAAGTGAAAGATACCGATCACGTCAAGTGTTGATTGAAAAATAGGCTAGTGAAAACTGTCCCTAAGCCCGCCGTAAGGGCACTTGAAGCCTTAATTACCACAGGCAAATGAATTCCTGATAACTAAGGAGTCAAGAACGATATGAAATAGGGAAAACGGTTTATTTCTTTCAAATACTTACAAACTACTGCAATTTATAACAACAGCAACCAAATGTGATCACGAGCTACATCCATATCATTACTGGGACAATAGAGCAATCCCACAACATTGAAGTAAAGAGAGCAGTATTCCATGGCTTTCAACAAGTCATATCTCTAAACCGAGAACAAAGGTTACAAAACAATTTTATTACACGCTCATCTTTATGAAGAAACTGTCATCTCACATTTCCGATGCCACAGACATTCTACCATTGTCTCTGTTTATTCTTGAGCAATCTTTTAACCTTGGAAAGTTTTTTCATATCATCAGGACTCCAAATCTTTGATCTGATTCTGAGACTGCGGTAAACTGACATTGGAATAAGTCCAAGTTGTCCTCGCCGCCCTATGTCGGGACTGGGGTGACAGCTGTAGTTAACAACAAGGTACTTGTTTACTTGAGGGCAGTTCTCACCGCCATTCTGTAGTTCCTTGTAGAAAGCCTTCACGGGGCAGATAGGCATGTTGTTACATCTGCTTCGCAATTTGGAGACAGTCTCTGATGCCCCAGTACATAGCTGCTGTCCTTTCGCTGATGGGCAAACATCAAGTTTTTCACGGCCCCAGAAAGCCGAGTTAACCTTAAGTAACCAATCTGAAGGGCAGAAGAGTATGGATCTCTCAGAGTCACACAGAACTACTTCCTTTTTCGCGGGTACGCAAGTATAGTTTACAAGAAGATATTTTCGGACTCCGTAGCAATGCTTCCCATTTTGTAAATTTTCAGCTTTCCCCTCCAAAACGCAGCTCCCCATTCCTTCACACAATCCTTTGACGATATTGCGCGCTTCCGGGGATGTGGGGCAATTTGTCACTGGGTCGCCATCTTCCGATGGACAAATATCTGGGGACAACCGTCCCCAGAATACCCCAGTTATAGCTATTGCTGAGCCAGGGGACGCGCACGTCAATGGACTCTTTCCTCTTGAACAAATCGTCACTTGTTTATCTGTCACAAGAAAAGATGTAGTTAGTATGTGGTAATGTTGTCTCAGTAGAATCCAACGGAATTAAGACTGACTAAACTAAGTTGCATGCATTACATTGCACATAACCTGCCCTTCACCACCGTACCGTGCATTGACACAAATCAAATCAGGATCATCTTATCATTTCCTATTATCTTAGCATCCTGTCTTCACCAACTCGGCAACAAACTCTGTTTCAAAAAGCCGACGCCATACCGTCCATGCTCAGTACTGCAATTCTATTTGACAGTTTTTCTGCTCATTTACCTGCTTCTAAGTCAAGTGTAGTCAACCGTTTCTTGTCTTCATGGGTTGTGCCGCAACTTAGTCCTACTTAAGGAAAAAACAGAACTAGTTAGTTTGTTAACCCCAAATGTCTTTGATGGATCGTCTGAATGACCAAGGATTGCAGGCGCTTTGTTTGCATGAGTGGAAGCAAGATCTTTAGTTGGTTAGCGTCCAAAGATAGTTTTCTTTCTGCAACTAGATGAGTAATAAAACGCATTTTGACACTAGAAAACCACTGAAGAAACTCCAAAAATACTGAGAGAAACTGTTTTGAGGTCTAATCAGATGCCACTTTTCACTTAACGAGCGAGGAAGGATCAACAACAACTCAAAATGTTTGTTCACAATGTGCGGCTTGTTGTACTAGCCAAACCAAAACAAGACTAATGCACAAAATCTAACTCGAATGTTTGCATAGCACTTCACTTATTCTCTATCCAAACTGACTAGTCTAGCATTAGCAGTTATCATTTTTTTGAAATAAAGTTGCATGATTTACTCTTTCGGAAGGCCGGTGCGACAACACTATAAAAAACCGTTCACCCTATACAGATTAAATGCTTGTAGGCACTCTTAGAGAGGAAAGCAGCCATGCTGTTTAAAGTTCAATAAAAGCACCTCTGTGTCTAAGTTAGTAAAGGTTTACCTTCAGGAGAAAAGTAGCAATGTCTGAGAATTATTTCTAGAGAACAAATAGAGGACGATAGAACAAGTGCGCTTACCCGATATAATAACAACAAATACAAAACGAATAAATCCCCTCAAGTCCATTGATAGATTCCACAAACTCCTCAGTTTTGCGCTTTGACAGGGGCTACTGAAAATCAGTGAAAATGTAGAATTGTTTGACAAAACAAAAACAAACTCCAGCCTGTCGTTCAGTCTGTCATGACATCGGAAACAAAAGGCGTGAATATTGTCTAAAGCAAAGCAAACCTGGTGTTTGGTGATGATTAAGTGATATGCGCGTCACTCTGCATTTCGATGTTTTCTTTAGGGAAAGTTATTTTTCAATCCACAAAACAATCGCTTGTTTATAAAACAACCTTTTTTTCGATTCCCCGAAAATTACGTTCCCACGCAAGTATGGACAGCGACTGTAAATAATTAACAAGATAAATTCAATTTGTCTCGCATTCGCTGCTATCTTGCCTTTTGGCGGGTACATGTTAAAACTAAACAAAACAGAAAATCGATTTTCACAGAGGAGTGTTTCAACAAACAGGGTGAGAGAAATAGGTATCTCGTTTTATTTCAGAAGCTACACCGTCGCGTAAAACAATTTGCTCCTTAACATTGTGATACTTCGGGTGCATATCACAAGAATCACCTTTCGTTGAGACTGGGAACTAGAAAACGTCTTAGAGAATTTTCACTGACCAATGAACGACAATCGCTGGCTCACACGTCAGTAGCGCCAGTAAAAAAGGATAGCAATATAACGGTTGACATATGAGGGGGGTGGGGGGAGAGAATGAGAAACGGGCAGCTATAATGTCTATCTTCTTGGGAAGCTCGGTTCCCTATATTCCTATTTGGCTATTTGCGATGTGGTAACAACCTCCAAAGCATCAAATTCAAGATGAATTTCTTTGAGGTCTCTTCAAGCGATTAGTTGTGATCGTTATATCGGAGTCTATTCCCCGTAGCTGTTGACTGACTGATTGACTGTTTGATCAAGTGATAGTCACTGATTTTATATGGACACGTTGCATGCTTAGTACTCGTAACGGATCGACAGTTACCGGACATTATTATTCAACACATTGCGACAATGTCCAAATACGGTCATAGAGCGCTCAAGATTTGATAACGAGTACGAGATTTAGGACGAGTACGACTTTTTAAATCTAGTTCGCGCGTCTTACATAATCACTCCGTACATAAATCCCGTTTCTAAAATCTCCTTTTCTGTTATTAAGCAATAGGGCAGAGTAAGGAATCTGTTGAGGCGACGGGTTTGGAATTTGAAAGTCGTACTCGTTCTCGATCTCGTACTCGTACTCAAATCTAAAGTCCCCTATTATCGTGCGTACTCAACAGATATCCTGCGATATAAGTAATTTTACGTGTGGTTCAACCTCGAACCCAGGCTCTCTTCTTTTTCCTCCCTTGTCGTCGAGAGAGACACCCTTGTTGGACATGATCACGTGACCATTAAAGAGGAGGGTGGGTCATTAAAGCAGTTTTGTCACAGTAACAGTTTCTTGACTTTGCCACCCCTCTCTGCCATCAAATCTTGTGGTCACGGGATCAGGTCCAACCAAGGTCTCTCTCTCGACGACAAGGGAGGAAAAGGAGAGAGCCTGGGTTCGAGGTTGGCGCGTGGCGAAGAAAAATGACGGCTGTTCCAGCTTTTTTTTTCCAATAGACCAGCCGGAAGAGTGTGCCTTGCCATTAATGTATTGAATAATAAAACAATTATCCTGCTCAGTCTTCTGGAATATCGCCTGACTTTAGACAACTCAGCTTACGTCTTCCCCGCTTCGTCAGGCGATTTCGCAGGATAATTCAACGGGAACAGGGAATGAAGGCCAGAAAAAATGCCCCACTTCTATGTTACTCCGTGACTATACAAACATAGTCACTATTTTCAACAACAATGAATATTGTTTATTTCACTTAAAGAATCACTGGTTTTGCAGTATTAGAGAAATAAAAAACACATTTTTATATGTTTTCACAATCAACTCTTTCTTAGGCGGACACAATTGCTTTCTGCTCCAAATGTCCGCCTTGGAGAGGTGTCCCCTTAGAGGAAGTTCACTTGCAGACAACATATGAAATTTGGGTAACTTGGGATCATCCCTACCGGTCCGTTTTAGAGTGGTCTCTGCTATGCAGCCATTCATTAGTCCTCGTTAAAAAAAAAAAACTGTAATGTTCATCAGATATCAGTTATTTTTTTCTTGATTCCAGCGTTAAATCCATCGGCTCTCCTGTCTTCCTCTCTGTTGCTATTGAATTTTTCTTTTCGTTTTCCATGTTAGCTTTTGCTGCAGCTAATCAGGAATAAAAAAATGTATTTCAATAAAAGATGCGTTGGGTCAGAACAGAATACGTTTGCTACCTGTTGCCTAACTTGAAACCGTCTAGCGTTTTTCAAAGGCCTCTACGACTCTAGACGGATATCAGGTACAGGGGAACTCAACTTAATATAGAAACCCTGTCACTGAGGACAATCTTACGATCATAGTAAGAAGCGAACAACAATCTCCTATTTACCTTCACTAAGCTTACATAGATCGAGCCTAGGGAGAAGATTTTTCTTACAACCCTAAAACAGAGTCTTCAACATCCAGGCCTCATTTGAGTTACACAAGAGTAGTTCGTTATTTTTATTTCGGTTTGAATAATAAAGAGGAAAGATCAAATTGATTTTACCTTTTTAGCCAGCGCTTTTATCTCGTTACTTGTAAGAGTTTTTTCCCACAGTGCAAAGTTGTCAATCTCCAATGGTACTCTAAAATTCGGTGAATGAGAATTGTTTGGACGTCCAATTTCCAGTGTGGTGAACGTGTCCTTAGGCCTTGAGACTGTCACAGCTTTCCCACGCGCTACTTCTTTGCCATTCACATACATCTTAAGCAAGCCGTCTTTTTTCCAAGTGAAAGCCACGTTGATCCATCCTTCTGGAAGATGGCGTGTTTCTATCTTCCACTGTTTGTTGTGTGTGCTGAGTATGATGATATAGCGGTTCGCAAGATGAAGAAAGGCAACACCTCTAGCCTGAGTTGTTTGGCCTCCGCTGGACAGGATATACGAACTGGACTTTTTATGAAGCTTATTCTTGTTTAATTTGAGCATGGCCATTACTGTCATGCCATTACGTTTGCATTTGTCTGGATCACTGAAACATTTTCCTACAGAGATACGAAATAATACATCCTCAATTAAAAATGGTTCTGCGCTGAAATTTCTAAAGTCGTTACAACAATCAGTAACTGAAAACCTTTAGCATCAGGCAAAGAGAAACATCAGTAAGCATCAGTAGTGAGAAGTTCTTGCTTTATTAATAAGGTGTATCCTTTTACATATTTACTGTTAAGATAGTTTTTCTTAATCTCGGTTCCAGACCCCTGTATTAAAAGTATATAAACAGTTTTCAAAATTTGTAACGGTTACTTTTGAAAATGTATGTTGCATAGCATACGAAACGTCAAGTCTATATAAAATGCTTTGGTTTACCATGTTTATCTCCGCTGTTTGTGTTTTATTTCTAAAGAGAAACAAACTTTGAGAGAACCGAGAAGATAATGCTTATAAAATGATTAGGAAGGGGAGCAAAAATTAAACGCGAGTTTTATTTTCCTAATCGTACTTTCAGAGTTCGGTTTTCACACTTGGCGTCACAACAGGCTAATATTGTTAACTTTACAAAGGTCCCTAACTCAAACTTTCCGTGTAACAGGATACATATCATTACTTCAGTTACCTTTGTAATCTCCAAGTGAAATCCATCCTCTTGCACTGCTGGTGCTAGCTACATGTCCGCGGGCGCCTGTTGAGACAACTTTTGCGCCTCCCAGGAATCGAGCTGCAGTCTTGTGTATGGCATCATGGGATACCCCACCAGCCGAATCTTCAAATGACCAGAAAAGGTCAGCGGTCTTTAAATCAGTTATTTGAGAAGCAAGCAATAAGAAGATTATTTTCATTAGTGCTTATTCGACAATTTTATGTTCATTCCTTATATTTTAAGAGAACAAATACCACCTTTAAGTTCCATGTCTAGTTTAAAACTTAAAAATGTTGTTTGTTTGCTTAAAATTATTATCTGTATCCTACTATCAAGACCATTCCTTAAATATATGTTTTTAAATTGATGCATGATTGAAGCGTTCACCTCTGGTTTCTACAACAGGAACATTGATTACTATCGGTAATTCATTCACTAAGTCGGCAGACCGCACGGTGTGTTGATATCGCTTAATAAACGATACGTCTTCATTTCATCAGTTACCTTCCCTAAACACAAACGTTCACAGTGAGCAGTATGCTTGCTTACTCCATGGCAGGTTACAAGTAAAAAATACAAACCCTAGAAGCAATAACTGAGACCTCATTTGCTAATGAAAAAATCTAACCTTTCTTCCAGATCATCAAAAACAATTTAAAACTTGACAGCGAAAGAGTGTTACCCCTTTCTTCTTATTGTGTGGCGTGAAATCGATTAAAGAACTAGTGATGCTTTACAGAATTTAATGGATCCACTAATGTAACTTGTTTTCTCGTATCCACTGTTATCTCACCTGTAACTTGAGCAGTACTTGTAGTTTTCTGGGTTTTCTTTGGCGATGCTTTCTTTGATAGTATTTCGTCTCTTTTCTTCCCAACTTTAAAAAATAAAGAAAGTATGAATTGATAAAAAAAAAAAGCTAAGGACCAATAGTGAAGCCTTTTTGTTTATTATTTTCAGGGTCAAAGAGTCTCTATTTCTAATCGAAAGTGAAGTAGTTAAGCCTTGTGTCTGATACCTTCATTAGGCATAGTCTATTGAAGGCGTGAGTTATACTTCACACTTGTTCAACTCAAGTTTTAAAGATATTAGCAGATATATGTTAACCAACAGCCAAATGATTCTTTTCATTAGCTTTAATCTCAAATAATGATTCTAATGTAACCTGATGAGTTATCTCGGGAAATTTCCTGGAGATTCTGGAGTAAAGTAACGTTGTCTATTTATCTTATCTTACAGTGTACATTAAAAGCAGAAATAGACTACATGATTATGACATAACTAAGTAAAGTACGATGGTCCGATTCAACCTCGTTCCCAGGGTCTCTCCTCTTTCCGCAGGGGGCGGGAAGAGGAGAGATCCTGGGAACGAGGTTGCGTCCGATTGAGTGTGGTCCCGAGAAGGATGGTCTCCTACTCAGTCGTTGTTTGTCTCGTCACGTAACGCTCCTCCCCATTAATGACGACGGCAAAGAACGGCTGTGTAGGAGACTACGAGAAGGACTGTAAACCGTGATTGGTGCTAATGAGGTACGGTGTTCCCCAAGGAAGCATCCTCGGTCCTTTGCTCTTCACGGCTTACACCAATGACTTGCCATCAATCCCACAACACTGTTCTACGGACTGCTACGTTGATGACACTAAATTGCTTATGTCATTTCAAGTGCAGGACTGTAAACCGACTATGGCCGCGATGAACGATGATCTTATTAAACTACGTAATTGGTGTTTTAATAATAGGCTACTCCTGAACCCGGACAAGACTGATTGTATATGGAAGTCGGCAAATGATATCGAAACTTCAGGATTTTCGCCTTACCCTCTTGGGTAAAGATCTTTTACCCGTCGACTCTGTTAAGGACCTGGGTGTAGTGTTTGATAGTAAACTCTCATTCAACGACCACATTATTAAAACAGCATCATCTTGTATGTCTGCCCTAGGGCAAATTAGCCGAGTTAAACATATATTTAGAAAAGACATACTTGTTACACTAATTAATTCTCTCGTGTTTAGAAAGTTATATTACTGCTCGTCCGTCTGGTCGAATACTTCTGCCAGTAATATACGCAAACTACAAGGAGTACAGAATTTCGCTGCTCGCATAGTTTCTGGGACAAGGAAGTTTGATCACGTATCTCCAGCCCTGAAAGACCTGAGATGGATACCAGTTAAGTCCCACCTGTATCTAAGAGACGCCATCTTGGCCTTTAAATCTATGACAGGTCAGGTACCAAACTACCTTATTTCAAATTTTATCTCTAGAGGGAATATCAGTGGTCGGACGACCAGATCATCTTCCCAGCTTAATATACCACTTTTTAAAACCAAGTCGGGACAGAGATCTTTTTATTACAGAACTGTAATATTGTGGAATGCGTTACAGAGGTGATTATATTGCCGTGAACACCTAAAATATGTCTGGAATGTTAATTGTGTTGTAACCAATCACAGGCGAGATCTTCAAACCACAGAAACCACAGGCAACGAACGGTCACGGAACAAATTATTTTCGTTTTGTTTAACATGTTTAAGGATACAAGCTGTCTTATTAGGAATTTAAAACACCACTGCTCCCCAAGATCAGTGCTGAGGACCGCATTCAGCACATCGTTCGATTTTAGAAAGGAAAATTTAGAAGCCAACGCGACGCGACGACGACCGGCTTTCCATGGAACGACATATTACACGGAGACAATAAAAAATGAACAATCGTGTATTCTTAGAAAAATAAATTTTCAGATATGCATTCAACAATATAAAGCCGTTGGGTTGTAACATGCGAGTTTACGGACATTTACGGAGATTCTTTTGGTAAGAAGAACGGCGATCGGAGATAATCATGTTTTTTTTTTCTTTTGCGCGCAAAATGTGCTAATAATCGCATCCAAAGGGGACTTCAAATCTTCTTGGCTAAATCCCCTCATAACTAGTTTCCTACAGCATGTAATCCCCCTGATATCAAATGCATAAATGCCTTCAGAGAAAAAGCAAAATTATATTTTGGAAGGAATACCGAAAATTGGGCTGTTTACTTTGCGCGATGTGTCAATCATTCCATAGATGTTGAATTTGGTCGGTGGTTTTCCAGTTTGCGATCTTGCGATCAAGGAACTTCTGCCGGCACAGTAGTTCGAAGGTTTAATCGTTAGCGCACGTAAATCCAATCTCCTTGTTCTACAAAAAAATATTAGCGAGGATTATGTTATCAGAAACGAAAACATCGACAAGAACAACTCTCGAATTTCAACTTTATTATTTGCTACCAAAAAAAAGAATAAATTACCAAAATAGTAAATCTACCTGACCGAACAAAAAAGGGTTAAAGCGTGCTGCAATAGCCGCGAAGCGATGGGAATCAGAAAATTCTAGCGGCTTACCTTGCAACATTGTAACTTGCGATCAGGCGTAACAACCGATTTCGATCGTTACAAAAAGTTGGAAAATTCCCACGCCAAACCGTCGCGTGCGTCGGCCCGGCACTTCGGCTTTGTAATTTATTTCAAAATCCTTCAAACCTGTATTCTTCGCTATTATAGCGCACACTGTAAACAAATAGGAAGGAAAAGCAATTGTTTACTTGTAAAGAGACTGAATGTTAAAACAAAATGAAAATAATTTGTTCCGTGACAGATAGGAAACCATTGCCTGTGGTTTCTGTGGTTTGAAGATCTCGCCTGTGATTGGTTACAACACAATTAACATTCCAGACATATTTTAGGTGTTCACGGCAATACAATCACCGCTGTAAAACCCCACTTTAAATTAAGCGAGTCTTTTATCATTTTTAAACGTAAAATGAAAGCCTTCCTTTTGAATCAATTTTTAATGTCATAAATTTATATGTAAATAGTTTATCGCTGCCTTAAGAGTACTCTTCTTTGAAGTAAGCGCATTCTTTTCCTTGCTAATGCAATCATTTTTCTCCTTTGTACTCTCTGTCTCGCTCGTAGCTTAGCCATCGTTCTATACCTCCTCATGAGCCGTAATCTGGCTATCCCACGCGCACGCGCAAGCCTCCTCCTAGCCAAAAGCCTCAGTCTTCTTAAGCGCAGCCTCGCTCTCATTCGCAGGATCCTGATAGCCTTTCTTCTTGCTCGTCGCAGTCTCGTTCGGCGTTTCGCTGCGCGCAATCGATAATATCGCCGCTTAAGTCTCAATTTGCGTGCACGGATTCTTCTTTTCATTTGCATTACCCTCCTGGTGAGGATATTTTGCACTTTTACCGCTGCTTTTAGTCGCCTAGCATTCCCCAGCAGTCTTAGACGTTTGATTCGTTTGACTGCAACGAGCTTCTTACTTTTCAGACGTATCAGTGTTAACACACGTCTCCTCAATCTTCGCTTGAGTTCTCTAGTTTGTGCCTTTCGCACTCTACTCCTTCGTCTTCGTCTGGCCTTTCTCCTCGTCGCTCTTATCCTCTGCCTTCTTCTACGTCCTTTACTCATTGATCGACCAAGAGAACCTACGAGGAGGCATTAAAATATCATTAAACATCAAAAGAGCAAAAAAGATAAGCTATAAAATAAAGAGAACATCGAAAGAACGTTTTCGAGCTACCTTGCATAAAACAAACCTGCTTATTAAAAAACAACTTGATGTTGCTCTGAATCTATCATTATTTCCGAGATCAAGATCTGAAGTAATTTCGTTAGCATTACTTGTAGAAGCTCACAACTATTACAAGTTATTGTTTTGCACTCAAATTCCGTCTATCGGCCATGGTGTGAGAATTCCGCATACTCAGAGAGAGTTTTGATTAACAAATATATATTTCTTATTTATTATTTAATTCATATATAGAGGATTTTGTTTACGTGAATTCACAACAATGGAATGAGCGTAACTCTTAAGTAATCCTGTGCCCTTTGTAGCTAAGGTTTTATTTTTAAAGAATTTTATAATAAAGGTGAAGCTTGCCTTTCCTTCTTGGGCTTGTATACGGACCTAGAAATGAGAAAAATAGTTGCAACGCAATTCTAAATTTTCTTACTTATGTAAGCTAAGGATGTAATATATCTCTTTCATTAGTCGCTATCGTCACCAAACAAGCTTATTTGTTGATCTTCCTTGTTCTCTCTGAGCAAACTCTCCATAATCTCTCTGTGATAAGAGCAGTTTACCTTCTTGGATCGTTCATTGACAAGTTTCTCCCGTCAGTCACTCATTTAACCATATCCGTCACGTGGGTATTTGAATTGTCACTCAGCAGAAAAAGAAGGGCTATAGCTATTTAATTGAAGGTACCAATATTTTACCTTGTCCAATTGAATAAGCATCAATAAAGCGTGAACCTCCAGCTCCAGCTCTAAAGCGGCCTTTAATTACTGGTTTGGTTGCGTAGGCTTTGAATGAGCGCGTTCCATAACACACACCATGACTGCGTAGAGCGAATGCTTTATAACCCAAGCGTCTTGCAAGGAGAGCACAATTAAACACTTTCTTCCTTCCTGTAACTCTTCCTAATCTCTTTACCAGAACCCTTCCTTTAGGTGATCGGAAGCGTCCCAGCCAGCGATAATGCCAGATGGAGCCGCCTTTACGTGGCCTGGGGCGAGGCTTGAAGGGTCCTGGAAAAACAAGATTGTTTCAAGAATAACTGAATATTCCAATGAAAGAACTAGCATAACAGTTTATTGTCAAAGAGGTCGGAATTCTAAGAAGTCTTCATTAAACTCACCTTTTCCAATGACGTAAGCATCTATGACACGTGGTCCACCAGAACTTGCTCTGAACCGTCCAAACACGCGTCGCTTGCTCGAATACGGTTTTATGTACCTTGAAACGTAGCAGTCTCCTCCGTTGCGTAATGCAAAAGCACGGTACCCCATCTTGTTACAGCGACGCGCACATTCATACACTTTCTTCTTTCCCTTCATTCTTCCAACATACTGACCCAGGCCCCTCGACCTTAGCGACCTGTAGCGGCCATTGTAGCGGTAGTACCACACTGATGCTCGTGGTATTGGTCTGAGGCGACCTGGTGCGAAGAAAGAATTGCAAACCTTAGTTCACAAGACAAAAGCTTCTTTACATAATTTGAGGACGACAGCTGGAGAAAGGGAAATTTATTACCTGATCTGGACATTCTAGACATAACTTCGCCTAAATAAATATATTTATTTACACGGAAATCTGGTTTATCAACGGAGTTGTTAACGCACATTGACCACCGTACAGGGATTCAAAAAGCTGACGTTGCGAGCGTTAGCCCTTCGTCAGAGCGAATAGAGGATTGTGGGTTGTGTATGGTTTATAAACAAAAGAAGGGCTAACGCTCGAAACGCCAGCTTTCTGAAACTCTGTGCTGCGGTCAATTTTCGTGTTTCACTCCACCACCGACGCAGCTCCAGTTTCTTTAGACGCTAATAACTCCCTTTAATTCATTTATATCTATTTACAGTATTCCAATTACCACAGGTAGGCTAACCTCTTCCAATCTTGTAAACAATGATACCACTAAGGCCAGTTGTTCGACCATATCGGGTCAGCGGTCTCAGCGAGTATACGCCATAACAGTAGCGTCTTCCTTTCAAGCCGAAATATCGGTAACGTTTCTCTCGAGCTACGAGAGCGCACTGTTTCGCCGGATTTACCCTTGGTCTTACTGTCCCAAGATATCTGCGACCTGGTGAGGAACGGCCCCAGGGAATTCTATAAGTACCAATCCTGCGATAGTTCCATACTCGCCGCAAAGGCCTGGGACGGGGTCTTGGCCTAATTCGTGGTCTGCGGGGCCTGGGTCGGGGACGAACTCGTGGTCTAATCGAACCTGAAAATGAGTCTTTTTAACGTCAATAGATTTGGCTGGTCACACACCATCAAAGCTCGCATTTAAAACCCAGAGAATAGAACCAGAGAATAGAGCGTATATCCTGCTATAGGTGACTCTTACTTAGAGCAGCATACGATTTTGCAAGATAAGGAATCAGTAACTTGTTTATCGAATAAATCCATGTAACATGCTCACAAGGAAAGTGCCCATTAAATCTTCAAACAGGCCTTGAACGGCGGAGACAGATTTTAACAAAGTCTACATGTGAGAGTTCAAAAACTATCCCTGCTAAAGGGACTGCTAAAAGTTTACTATTAGGAGCATGCGCATAATTTGATTCGAGACTTGCTGTGAGAGTTCAACAACTGAACTGCTGTGTTACCTTTTGACACAACATACACCTTGACGCCTCCAAGTCGGGTCTTTCCTCGTCTTGTAAACTTGGCGGATGTCATGCTAGACAAGTAACACTGTACTCCACCGCGAATGGCGAAAACTCTCGAACGCCGTGCTTGAGCCAAACGTAAACAAGCGCTTACAACATAAAGACGGCGTCTAATGGTAAGGGTAGCTCGCCCAAGTCTCGATGGAGTACGGTACCTTCCTATATAGCGGTAGCGTATTCTTCTTCTCCCTACAGAAAAGTATTAACATGCACAGATCTCGTTAGATTTCATTTATCACATCGTATCGTTTGAATTTCTTAGACGATATTTTCGCTGAAGTCTGTTTAAGTGACATTTGAATTAAAGAAGGAGAACACTGTAAAACGTACCTGTTATTATGGGCCTTGGTCGAGGACGAGGTCTTATTCGTGGCCTTGGTCTAGGACGAGGTCTGATTCGTGGCCTGGGTCGAGGACGAGGTCGGATTCGGGGCCTGGGTCGAGGACGAGGTCTGATTTGGGGCCTGGGTCGAGGAGGACGACCTCCTGAAAACAAATAAAAGCTCATTTGTTAATGAGTGACATACTGCATACATTGCCAGCTTTCAGCCAGGCCTTCCATTTGATATTGTAGTTGTATCAATGGTCATGTTCTTCTTTATCATCAATCAGTCTTTTAATGGCATCGATTAGTATCGATTGATATCTCCTACCATCGGTGATAAATTTTATCCATTTGACACTGTAGGTTTAGTTTAGTAAGGGGTAGGCTTCTAATAATCTCAAAATTCGTCAAGTATAATGTTGAACGTAATACCCTACCCGATGTCCTTATGAAGACTTGCAAAGCACCTGGTTTCCTGGATCGGCTACGGCCATACCTTGTAAACTTTCTGCTGGAGAACCGTCTAACGTAACAATAGCGGCCATATCGTAACGCAAATGCCTGATATCTTCCATATTTGGCTATTTTTTTCACAACGCTTTCGTGCGTACCGTCGGCTTCTGAGCTTCCTGATAGGTCTTCCCAGAATTCCTCGAGGGGGTGGTCTGTAAAGTCCAATGTACCTGTATGACCTGCGCCCTAAACAATAATGAATAAATTAACTTCTCCGGCTTTTATTTTTAGCCATGTTCTATAATTAACAGACAATGACCAAATTCTTTGGTATCTATCGCACTAGTTTGCTCAGGACACCCTGAAAAATTTGTTACTGATAACAATCTACACTCCGTTTTATTGTAGGTACCTAATCTCGCGCATTCTATGCTAGTCCCATCCCTGCTTGCATGCCTGCAGATTGCAAGCATCGTCTGCACCATATATCTTGGACCAGAGTTAATACGGCTTTTCCATTCTTTTGAAATGTTAAGACCTCAATCTGGAAATCTCACGCGTTTGAAAATTGGCAGGTTTATGTTATTTCCTCCCTTGACTGTGTATTGAACTATGATAGCGGCGAGCACGGATCCTGTTCTACAAAAAAAAAAAAACCTTCATAGATATACTCATGTCACTCCTCTTAACTAAAGATAAACATCGGCCGAGTCTTGGCAAAGCTTTTATCCGTGGTTTCTTCTAGATCACAAATGTATACAAGCTTCGTTACCAGGCATTGGTCGTGGTCTGGGTCGGGGTCTGAGACGCGGTCTGGGCCTTGGTCGAGGTATCCGGCGTCCTCCTTTGAATAAGAACACAAGATATATATTTTATTATATACGAAGAACATTGTTTTCGTGGGAAGCTATAGCCAGTGTGGACCAGTTTATTGTTGTAGTACTCAACAGCCAAGGAACTGTCACCATTTAACGATGTTGTCATTGTCCGTGTCGAAAGTAAGTCAAATCAGGAGTAAAATAGTTTACTTTTATTAGCTAAGTAAGCTGAATTTGCTTTCTGAGGGAGACCAAGGAGAGAATGAAAATAAACCCAGTAGTCGTTGCCAGTGGTTGTGGTCACATCAAGGCTATCAATAAACATTGCAAATTTCTTTAGTGACAGCTTGTCTGTCCATTTCAGCTATAGTCAATACTTTTCACGTAACTTAAGGCGGCAATCAAAGAATCAAAATTTGAAATAAACCTTATATCTTACCCCTAGCGATGAAAACTTTCAGTGCTCCCGGCATTTTCGTTCTTGGCAGGCCGAACCTTGTAAACTATCGAGGATTCTTTAGAGCGATGAAGCACTGACGACCAAACCGCAAAGCAAATGCCCAGGCTCGGCGCATGCGTGCTATACGCTGACAGTTCTTTTTTGCAAATTTAACACTTTTTAGCGTCACGGCGGGTTTTACCAAGGAGCCTCTTTGGTGGAGCACGATAACGTCCAAGGTACACATATCTCGCCCCTGAAGAAAAACAATAAAAGGTGTAATGTTGAGCATGTTCCCACCTAGAGTCAAAGTGCCATCATCCTCGGAGGGGATGAAGTTATTGCATATTGTATTCCGCGCCCATCTGCCTCTAGATTACGAAAGCTTGATCCTTCTCGTTCGAGCATTTCACTCTGACTGCTTGTGGTAAGCATGACGATGCGATCATTGAAATGAAACCTTTTATAAAGTTACTTTATATGCTCTTGCTTTTCGTAATATTTTCTGTTCATCAGGAGACTAGAAAAACACAAATTTACTCCTGGATGAAAGAAAGAATTGTTGGGCATCATTAGATGAGACGTGTTTTTAGAAAAAGAAAATACGAGAAGACAAATAAATAATATGGTTGCTTTACCTGGTGGAGGTCTTGGGCGTCTTGTTGGTCTTCTACCTGAAAATTCACGAGTTGAAACGTCTAAGTCCCTCTGAGTTCACCCCCAATAGTAATCAGGAATTCATAGGCCAGACCACTGTTGGGAAACTAGAAATTTTCTTTCGTTCCGAGTAGGCCTGTGTCCTTGAGAAACGTGTCTTTCCTTATCATATCACCAACGATTAAACTAAATATGCTAAAATCAGTCATGGATGAGCAATATACATTTGAAGTTGTGTTTAACATTGATGTTTGGAAACAACACATGCATATAGCAACTTAGACGATTTGTTTGTTACACAATTTTAATTACTCTTCACTTCTGACCCAACACACTGCCAGATCTGAAATCCAATTACAATAGTTTCTGAGTGCTAAGGCGAAAAATCATCCTCATCAAACCTGTTGGTGGTCTTGGCCTTGGCAATGGAAATACAGGTCGAGGCCTGGGACGAGGTCGTATTCTTGGTCGAGGTCTGGGTCGAGGCCGTATCCTTGGAGAAGGACGAACTAATAAACGGAATTCATAACATAAGAGGTTATTTTCTGGTAATCCTTTAACTATTTATTATGCAACAGACTATTTATAGGTCGTCACTTCTCCACTGAATCTTCTACATTGTCAGGTCATCCCAACGTTTTTTATAGCAGTCGTTCTTCTCAATTCAATACTTCGGCGGTATGTCATGAAACTAATCCACCAACATCAAATATCACCCTGACCTTGACTCACCCTTCAGTCTGATGAAAATCTTGATAGTTTTACCAGGTTTCTTTGACCTTGACCGACCGTAGACCATGAACGTCCGTTGTATGGGCGAGAAACAAAGCACTGGCGTCCACCGCGGACAGCAAAGACCCGGTAGCGGCCCTGACGTGCAATGCGCTCAAAAATCCTTTTGGCATATCTCGGTTTCTTAATTATTATTGGTCTGCCAAGGTATTTCCTAGGCGGGGTTCTGTACACTCCAACAAACTTATACAGACGCCTGTCTCCTGAAAACAGGGTATTAAGAACGAAAACACATATTCAAGCCGCTATGCCTGGTTTACATATTTTAAGAAACAAACCACTTCCTCACTCTGTTACGTATCAGCTCTAGTAGTGACGAGGAAGCGTCATAGAAAAATAATTGTACGACGTTAATGAAGAGACAAACAATTGCAAATATCAAATGAAGAATGATCCTCGCAGTTGTGAACGCAATTTATGCAATTGCGAAAAGAAGCCTGAAAAAAATTCAGGACTTCAACGGGGTTCGAACCCGTGACCTCGCGATTACCGGTGCGATGCTCTAACCAACTGAGCTATGAAGACACTGACGTTGGGAGCAGGTCAATTGTGGGTTCATATGTTCCCGTGAAAGAAATGAGTGTGGATGATATATGAAATGAATCATATATGAACTGCGGAAATGAAATCAAATGAAGAATGATCCTCGCAGTTGTGAACGCAATTTATGCAGTTGCGAAAAGAAGCCTGAAAAAAATTCAGGACTTCAACGGGGTTCGAACCCGTGACCTCGCGATTACCGGTGCGATGCTCTAACCAACTGAGCTATGAAGCCACTGACGTTGGGAGCAGGTCAATTGTGGGTTCATATGTTCCCGTGAAAGAAATGAGTGTGGATGATATATGAAATGATTCATTTCATATATCATCGACACTCATTTCTTTCACGGGTCAGTGGCTTCATAGCTCAGTTGGTTAGAGCATCGCACCGGTAATCGCGAGGTCACGGGTTCGAACCCCGTTGAAGTCCTGAATTTTTTTCAGGCTTCTTTTCGCAACTGCATAAATTGCGTTCACAACTGCGAGGATCATTCTTCATTTGATTTCATTTCCATGATTCATTTCATATATCATCCACACTCATTTCTTTCACGGGAACATATGAACCCACAATTGACCTGCTCCCAACGTCAGTGGCTTCATAGCTCAGTTGGTTAGAACATCGCACCGGTAATCGCGAGGTCACGGGTTCGAACCCCGTTGAAGTCCTGAATTTTTTTTCAGGCTTCTTTTCGCAATTGCATAAGATGCGTTCACAACTGCGAGGATCATTCTTCATTTGATTTCATTTCCGCAGTTCATATATGATTCATTTCATATATCATCCACAATTGCAAATATAAGACTAAAACAGTCTTACGACTTATCTTGCTCACTAGTTTTTTAGGGATTGAGTTGTCTTGTGTTTGTTTACGAAGAAAAATTGTAACGAGAATCTATAGAGAAGATCGCCAAATGTTTTCATACGTACCTGGTCGAGGTCGGACAGGTACAGGACGAAGAATAGGGCGAGGAACTATACGAAATACAAAAGAAACCTCCATTTGTGAGCTGTACTTGTCTTAATCTTACCATGATAACGATACTAGGCCAGATGGGTTTTGTTTAAGCGTTCATGATAACTTTGAACAACTTTTTATGATAATCCAATGAACAAGAAAAAAAACACACAAAAAAAAACCACACTGAATCAAGGAAGAATAAAATGATTTTGTTTTATGTGTGTAGTTTTAATGTTTAAGCACCGATTTTGGTACAGAAAGATCATTTCTCCGGCAATTTGGCACACATTCTTGAGGGAAGACGTTAAAGACACACATAGGGAATAACCAGGGAGAGAATTCGGTTAGCGCTGCTCCCCGCAGTAACATGAGGTGACTTGAGGTATTGCTAACCTTCTTAGATAGACTAGACAGTTGTGCATTATCACGATACACCCATAATGTAGGTTTATAAAGGTTTGATGAAGCAGGCGTAACATTTACCTTTGCAAGCTCGTTGTTTAATGGTTCTGACGATGTTTTTCAACGTCTTGAAGTGCGAGGTGATTACATATCTCCTTGTAGTAGCCATCTGTCGCAGCTGTGTCACACTAAAGCGTCCACCAATACCTACCGCTACCACTGTCACGCCAGCACGCCTTAAGTGGCGCGCGGGAGCTGAGACTGAGTCAAGTGACTTGCTGCATGTTATCACTATAGCAACCTTTCGTCTTGTGGAGCGTGAGAACAGTGAAGCAGCTGCAAACTTTAATGCTCTTCCCGCCTTAGCTTTACCGTTCATGAAAGGAACACGATCGATCACGTTTGATAGAGTGGCTTGATTTGTGAAGCGGTTGAAGTCAAACAGCTTTCTGGGTTTGTTGTTGAACTCTATCATACCGAAGCGCGTGGCTCTTACGGAGACAAAGAACGAAGCAACGATGTGTCTTAAAAAGTTGCGAAGTCGAGCGAAGTTTATGCCACAAACATTTGACGAAGCATCGACTATTAAGGCAATGTCGAGAGCACGGGAGCACACTGCAAACAAGAATCAGAAATATGAGGATAGTTCACCAAAGACTAATCTTAGAAAATATTTCAACGAGAAACAATAGCATAACAAAAAACATTCTAGACTAATGTTCAGGGTGAACAAAAATTAAAAAAATGTTCTCCCCAGTATATAGGTGACACTTAAATCAATACAAAATTTCAAAATAAAAAAATATTTAATTGAGAAAAAAGTGTCAAAGTGATATCTTGTGAAAAAAAAAAAACCACACACAACACACACACACACACACAAACGTTTCGGGCATAGCCCTTCTTCAGTGTCCTTTTTCTACTTCACTGAAGAAGGGCTATGCCCGAAACGTTTGTGTTTTTTTCACAAAAGATCACTTTGACACTTTTTTCTCAATTTAATATACATATATTTTTTGAAATTTGTTTAAACATTCTAGACTGCCTGGTTAGCCGTGACAACAACAGACGACAGACGACAGTTCACAGAAAACCTGCACATACTGACAGACTACTTGGCGAATCATCTTACAACCCTACTTCACACAAAACAACGACAATACGGACCTTAACGAGACGAGCGCAACTAGTGTGCGACTCAGGCGACAGTTTAGCAGACGAACGCCAAACTTAGACAACGTTTTCAGTAAGAGCAACTTCAACCACAACTACTTTGTAACTGAGACGCAACACTTACTGGACAGAACCAAACGCTACGAACGCTAACCAGACAACAGTCACTACAGCGACTATACCCTACATCAAAGGAATCTCTGAGACCATTGCACGGATACTACAACCTTAACAATATGCGTGTCGCTCACAGACCCATCACAACTTTACGACAGTTATTGACGAACGTTAAGGACAAAGACGAACCAAAGGACAGACAGGGAGCAGTTTACAAGATCGAATGCTGCGACTGTCAGGCCTCTTATATCGGTGAGACTGGCAGAGATTTGAACGTAAGACTGACTGAACAAAAACAAACGACGAGAAATTGTGACATCAACAACAACATTGCTGAGCACCATTTACTGACAAACCACAGAATCGACTGGGACTCTGCTAAATGCATTACCTACTGTACTAACTAGCACCAACGGATCGCACTGGAAAGTTGGTTTACTAACTTAGAACAGACACCACTGAAACGTTGCCAACAGCTTCCCGCACCTTACAAACAATAGACAAACTGACTAATTTGACTAACAATACACCTACGGACATTTGACTGACAAAAGACGGATCGAAACGCACCAATCACGGTTTACAGTCTTCACAGCCAATAACATCACGGCTTAACTGACAGAGACCAATAACATCACGACTTTGTTGACCAATCACATCAACGACCAGAGTACTTATACCATCTCCTGAAGTTACTCAAATCACTTGACTCTGATGATGACTTCCGCTCACCACAAACAGTCCTTCTCAGGACTACGCTCACCCGGACGATCGTGCTTCACTTAGTTATAAAAACATTATCTTTATTAATGCATATGCTGTCCCAGCTTTTACACTTTGGCTGCCAGTCTTTTACTATTACATGTACCCCTTTTACTGATTCAATATTTGTATTTATAGAAATGTGCTTGGACGAGTCTGTTTGTTGAATCAAGTGATCCTTGCAAGATATTCCACTTACCTTTTCCATGTGGCTTAGGTTTTGAAAATCCTGGTGGCATGATAACCGTATGTAACACAAATAAAGAACATCAGTGATTTGACAACCAGTAACAGGAAGTGTTTAAAAAAGTATATAAGGTACGATGGATTACACCGACCATGAATCCGATATAGACGCAAAATTCCAAATTTTGGAATACGAACGAAGGAAACGAAAGAGTCACGTGGTCTTACAAACTTATGGTTGTTGGGGCGTGGCAAAAAAGCAATCAAAGTGGAGTTTGGTCTAAACCATTTAAAGTACATGAAACCCACAACTTTATCATCGACGGACCAACGAAGCCTCTATTTGAACTAACTCATTTTCATGTGTATTTTCAAAGGCAAGATATCTACAAGCAATTACTCACTGCCTGATGGAGGCTTCACAAACGGCTTGGGACCTGAAATGTTAAAAAACGCACACGAAAGAATCAAACAGAAAAAGGACAGAGGACAATTACCAGGTTTGGAAAGGACATAAAAGAACAGTAGCTTAAGCTTTATCCAGCCGGCGTTAGTATCATCACACCTTTTTCCAATTCATATTGAACGTTGGATGATCGCGAGCTAGTCCACTTGTATGAAGGTCAGATGACCTCACACAGTATGAGTTGTAACTGTTATTCTAAATATAACTGATACTTGAAGACTAATTCAGTTCTTTTACTATAACAAACATGCTCTCACCTCTACATGCCATCATTGCAACTGCCGAGGCGATGGAAAATAAAGTTCTGAAGCTGGAAGTGAACACAGCACCGCTTCGTTTTCTCGCCATTTGTCTGAGCTGCATAAATTTGACAGCCTTTCCTACGCCAACGCTGACGATTTCCACTCCAGCACGGCGTAAGATGGCCGCCGGGATAGCAACATTATCATGGGACTTTCCGTGTGTTATTACAAAAAGTACTTTTCGTCTTCGTTTCGACTGGTTTCTTTTGACATGTTTGAGGGCAGCACCAGTTCGAGGCCCACCTCTAAAGAACGGAGTACTGCTGATGGCTCTCAACAAACTTCTTTTTCTTCCATTGTAACTAAAGTAAGAATTGAAAATATTTTGTTCTAGTACCTGTCACTGTTCAGGATACCAATAGCTATCATATTAAACCAAGAAAGAGTGTTTATATTAAGTCTGATGGATTCTTTGTAAAAACAAGCAAAAGACGTCAGAATTATGCAATAAGAACCTTAACTCGCAGTTCTAAGTTTTTGCTAATCCTTTTCCACCCTGTCTTTCCTTCTCATATCAAGGATCTGGTTATCAAATTATGGCAATCACGAAATAGCCGCTTACCTGTAAAATCCAAAGACTTTGGTTGATCGCTTGGAGTAAGACACAAGACCAACCCTGGCACGTGGGAACGACACTACAAGCTTCCTGACAAAACGAAGTGTGCGCTGGAAATTACTGGAGCTTATTCTGCCAATCTCAAGTAAGAATGCCACGTCGAATCGCGCAAGGCATACTAAAAGGAAACAAAAGGAGGAAGCTCTCTATCATAGTAATGGTGGCTGTAAGCTAATAAAAATATAAAATCAAGAGATGTATGGAATCTGCATGTTCACCTCAGGCATCTTTATTTTTTTATTATCCCAAATAATAAGCTGCCTGCTTATTAAGGGATTTCTATCCGTCTTATTCTATTCGTTGCTACTAGCCTAGGATGCTTTTTGATGCTTTTTTGGGAATCTTTGGCGAGACTGACCTGGCCGCAGTGGTTTTGGTACAGAAGGCGCTGGAAGACGACCTGTGAGGAAATAATAAGGTTCAAAAGAGGGCTGAGCAACACACAGATATCAGAGTTGTGTTTCTCAGATAAAAACTTACAAAAAAGTTACAATTTGAGATTTAAAAAAAAGTAAGTTGGAGATTGAAGGATTAGGGTTTAGAGTAAGGCCACATGTCTTACCACGTGTCTTGAAGCACATCTTTTTCCGGGCAGCAATCTGCCTTCTTGAGAGAGCTATATTGTAAACCTGCACGCATGCCAAGCGGCCTTTGAAGCGTACCTTGTGCCCCTAATTTTGGCTCCAAGCCTCACGGGGTAATTAGTTGCCAGTCGGATTCTTCCGATAACCTTTCGTCTCACCAAACGGTTGTTCACATAAAGCTTTGCGTCTCCTGTTCTTCGCTTGTAAGTCGCCGTAACGTAACTCCAGCTCCGTCGATAGATCCTGTACATAAGCGGCTTCGTCAGGACGCGACCTCGGCGTTGAACAAACCGAACATATAGCTGTGTGGGGCTGACCATCCATATTTGCACCCCCTGTCCTAATGGGTTATAGTTTACTAACGGACCAGGACCCTCAGGGTAAACCCACAGGGATATACTGATGGATTTGACAGTGTCCAGAGAGCGACTTTTAGGAAGCTGGATGAAGCTGTTCGGTCGGCCGAAGAATTGATACGATGTACCTTGTTTTCTGTCGGGTCCGGGAGCGGGTCGGACGCTTCCAAGGATGGCCAGAGGGTTTTTGCGGCCACTTAAATCTCGGCCCCTGCTGACGAAGTTAAGTGGGTAGACTGCCATGGGGTTGTATGAGGCTTGGAAGAAATACAACATGACATTTGGTTATTACGAAATGCTGTCTTAACAATAACAATGATATTTTGATGACATGATAAATATTTTGGAAAAAGAATAACTAGTGTATTCTTTTTATACTGTTGATGGGTCCAGAATCGGGTTTAGGGAAGGGTAATAGGACGGAGCTTCTTTCCTTCACTAGTTCTGGTACCACCGTCAGGGACAAGTTGCGAATCCGTCACCGGGCTTTTTGTTTTAAATAAATGTGTCCTCGGAAGAGATGTCACTCCTCCTTAAAGAGATGAGGCATGATTATGATGACTATTTACAGAGACCTTTATATTTCATGTAATTGCAGTACAAAATACTTACGTTTAGGTGCTCTTGGTCGTTTTGATCTGAGAGTGGGTCGAATTCGCACTGGTGGACGAGCTGAAAAGCGAGAAAGTATAGTTAAAAATGGTAATTTCAGCTTTTGGATTAAGTAGTGATGCAGGTACAATACTGTGAAGGTCTCTTTCAAGTTAATCTTCACACGTGAATAGAATATGGGAATACAAGTACAATACAACTATCTTTTCAAATTAAAAAGCCTTGCATCAAATCCCATCATTATAAACCTTCAAACATGTGGGTACTCACTGCGGATTGCGAACTTTGGTAATACGAACACAATTATAAAGAAAAACTGTCAGTGGAAGGATAATCTTTTGAAAGAGGACAAGAGATGAAAGGACTGTCTTAGAAAGTCTCATTTTGAAAAGAATAAAAATGTGTCAATATTTGCAAGGCGACCCCCCTCGCTTCAAGGTGTGTTTTTTTTTTCACAGCGTACCTGCTTTAAAGCACTTCTTGGCTGCACGCCGCACCTGCGACGCTGTAAGTGCCACAGCATACACCTGCAGGCACGTGACTCTTCCCTTAAAGTAGCGCTTGTCCCCGGATCTTGCTCCCATACGCACGGGGTAGTTGGTGGCCAACCGGATTCGGCCAATGAACTTTCGCGCAATTTTCTTGCCATTTCTCCACAAAACCGCTGTTCCAGTGTTCGTGTCATAGCTAGCTCCAAGGAACTGCCATTTTCTAAGTTGTATTCCCCTGCTACTCAAGGGTGTAGTGTATCGCCGTCCCTTGCGGCGCATAAATCTGGCTTATAACGTTCTTGGGGTGCGGAGCCAGAAGTGGACTCCACGTGCACTAGGATGGTAATTAAATAAGGGACCAGCAGTTCCATCAGGATAAACCCAGGCCTGTATCGTCATGCTGTGAGACGTGTCCAGGGCTCCACCTCGTCTGTTAGGAAAATGAATGTAACTCGTCGCAGTACCCAGTAATCTAATGGAACCTCCCAGTCTACCCAGTGGCCCTGGAGCAGTGCGCACATTTCTGAGTCTTGCGGTTGGGCTCCTGTTCCTGGGGTCCCTTCCTCTTGCAGCTTTGTTGAGCGGGAAATACGCCACAGGCCTTGGAAGGTCTGAAAATCAACAAAAGGCGAAAACCTTTCGTATCATGAAACTTTGACCTAACCTTACATGTATAATAGTTTTCTCTCTCTGTTCGTCTAAGAGAGAGACAGAAAACTATACAAATAGGAGAGGAAAGCGAAATGTGTGAGAAATGGTTTGTAAAACTGACGTTGTAATTTCTTTTTCAAAGGTGCTCAAACAGTGAAATGTTTCGACTAGTACGGTGTTTATGGTAAGTTATTTATAGGTTCGTTTACGAAACATATTTATGTACTTACAAGATGGCCTCTTTGACGGCAGCCGTGGTCTAACAGGACCTTAAAAAGAAGACAAAAAAGAGAATTATTTTACTTAAAATTGTGAGGAGGATTGAAGAGGCGGTTACGTAATGAAAACTCTCGTTTGGTATCATACAAATAATGTCATAAACACACAATTAATAAAATTATTGAGATAATTTATTAACTGCGGGCTATTCCCCAAATGGGATTAAGCTTGAACTGACTGAAAGCGACCTCTTCGTCAAAGAATAGCCAAATTTCATTCTATTGTTCTATTATATCTGAAATGTGTCAACATAGGTACTTAAGGACGTTCGCGCGAAAATCTTCCCACAGTGGAACGGTGGGTGAATGGATATTTTTAATAATTTCACGCCATTAGGGATGTCGTAAACATTGAATCTAATCCTCAACGAGCGTTCTTATAAGCGCTACCGTTTTAACCACTTCCGTAATTTGATGGCACAACGGAAGAAAATTTAAAAAAATGTAACTTCTAACAGTGAGATTTTTTCATTTCACCAGTTTTGGTAGAGAATAAGTAGAGTAAATGGTTTGTGTAAAAAAGGTAGGGGTCATCGACGATTTAGACGAGTAAAATTGGTGTGACGTTTACGGCGCCTTGTTTGTTTAGTTGGGAACAAGTCAATCTTGACTAATACGTGACATAATACTGTTGCGTTACCTGTGCAGTTTAGATGCGCATAAACAATTAGCGCGAAAGTCCTTAATTATATGTTCAATCCAAGAGGTTCTGTAGTTTGGCCATTCATATCTGATGAGTTTTTGTGCGCAAAAATGTATGTCAACCGTGTTAAATAAAAACACTCAGAGTTACAGAGGTTACTTACGGCGCGTAAAGAATTGCTTGCTCGGAAAGGGCGTAGTTAAACACTTGAAAGCATGAAATGCTTCCAGAGTATCGGCGCTTATCTCCAATCTCTTCTCCCATCCTGATCGGATAATTTGTAGCCAATCGAAATTTGCCGATCCTCTTTTGTGCAACCTGGTAATTATTTATCCACAGTCTTCTCACCCCTGTTTTGTGATCGTAGGTGCAACCAACGAACTGCCAACGTTTCAACCTTATCCTTCGGCTTCGTAAGGCTACCGTGTAACGACGTCGTCTTCCACCGCGCTTACCACGACGTGTGAAGCGTGCCATCAGCGTTCTTGGTGTTCCAAGCAAGAACTGCACGCCCATGCCATTAGGGTGATAATTTGCAATGGGGCCCGGTTTCCCTTTGGGCTTGATCCACGCCATTAGGGTGATGGAGTAACGTGTGTCCAGTTTTCCTCTGTTGGGGAATTCTATGAAGCTGTTTCGCCGACCTGTGAACCGATAAGCTGTGCCAGACTGACCGTCAGGTCCAATGGCAGGATACACCCCACGCAATCTGGCGGGTCGTTTACCATTCTGGGTGATGTCCTTTCCTCTTGAAGATGCACTCAGTGGGTACACTGCCACCAGCTTGTTGCAAGCTGACAGTTAAGAAAGAAAGAAGCAAACATAAACTTACAAAGTGGGCACACAGTTAAAGTTGATGGTTTGGGTTGGGGCCTTGTTCTTTGATTAAATGATAAAAAAAAGTTGCGAGCATGCCATAAGGAAATCAGAAAACGCAGAAGTTGCTCTGCGAGGGCAATATCACTGTTTGCAGCGAAAAAGTATTAAAACAATTGCACTGACGTGTGATGTCAGTTTTCCTAAGAGTCAAACGAATAGATGAATGCACGGGCAATCAGTATTAGAAAACTTTTATCTTTAATAGCCTTAAAAATCTCTTTGGCCGTATTCGACACACTGTTAAGGCCAAGGAAAATGGCTTCAACATTTGCTTCAACATCCGTTCGATTTTGTTGCACCCTGTTGAACGATGTTGAACGCCCCGGTTGGCAAACGGTTTCAACACATCATTAAAAACATTTGATTCAACAACTATTCATGAGAGGCCTGGTATTCAGTCCCGCGGACCGATTACTAGTGCGCACGCGCACACGTAACAATGTTGAAAGCGGGTGGCAAACGGCTTCGACATCGTTCAACATTCGCGATCATAAAAGAAATATTGAATGGATGTTGAAGCAAAGTTTAAACGCTTTTAAACTCATTCAACATCGATTCAACTTTCATTCAACATGTTTCAACACGGTTGAAAGGGGGTGGCAAACGGTTTCGACATTGCTGTTCAACCAAATCGAACGGATGTTGAAGCCGTTTTCCCGGGCCATTAGCTTTTAAAATGTGTTCCAAACAAAGTGATTTAAAGTTTATACAAGATTGGTCATTCCTTAAAACAAACTGGAAAACTGGATTAGATTCACTTACGCTTTGATGGCTTAGGGGGCGGCTTTATTGTGGGTTGTATTAAGGGAAGACCACCTGCATACAAAAGTAATAATTTGTGAGAGAAAATAGTGTCTATGAAATAACAGAAACAATTATGTCATATCATCCCGAAAGATAAAATAACACTCGCGCCCAACGTGCATGGGGCTCGAACCCACGACCCTAAGAGTCTCATACTCTATCGACTGAGCTAGTCGGGAAAAAACTACATCGTGCTCACAGATCTAGAGAAACTTTGGATCTCAGGGTTCAAACGTCGGCATCTTGTTTGAATAAAAACTTGAAAAACTGCAGAAACCGTGAACAAAGATCCTGCTTGCTTCTACGTTGGATCTCACAGGAGATCTAATCAACCAAACTTGAAAATAGACGATTAGAAGTCCAAAGAGTACTGTAAGGCTTATACAACGTAATGTATTTGAGAACAATATTTCGGCTGGCCAAACCAGTCTTCTTCAGGTTTAGATGTTACTAAATTATAAAAACATGATGATGCAAAAAACAATTTAAAAATTATATTAATTAATTAAATAAAGTAATACACGATTTTAAAACCTTTCTAAATTACAATTCATCACGTCTATTTAAACCATGGGGCTTTAGAGTTCCCGTAGTCTCCTACGTAGCCGTTCTTTGTCTCGTCACGAGGAGCGTTGCGTGACGAGACAAAGAACGGCTGCGTAGGAGACTAGAGTTCCCGCGAAATGTATAAGAAATGACTCTCTGGCATTCTCGACCCCAGAGCTCTTCCCTTTTGCGCATGTCTAAAGGGCCTGACGGCGGGAAGGGCTCTGGGGAACTCTACACAAGCTCCAGCTTTGATTGGTTATCAGTTCAAACATTGAAATTGCTTCTGATTGGCCAACTCGGTACGCGCGAAAAACTAAACGGTTACTCTTGTGAAGCGAACTACAAAATAAACACGAGTGAAACCCCTTGAACGTCCTTCCTTGAACAAACAGTTTCCGTTCTACCTTTACTGCGATTTGCATAATTATTCAGAATTTCATTTTCAAGCGCCAACCGCCAAACCGCGTTTTGGCTTCTATCTTTCCAAACACACTCCGGGACGAAAAAGCCATTTGCATTGAAAACTATTGAAGTTTCATGTGCGCTAAATGCAAGGTTTAGATTCATAATTCCCGTATTCTTTATCTCTAACAATAGTGCAAAGGGATAACTAGATGAAAGACGACGGCCCAGTTCGACAGGCATGAATTGTTATTTATTGATGCAATCTTCGACGCAGTCGACCTTCAGTGTTTTGTGTATCCATCGCTTAGGGTCATTTCAGAGCCACAAACTTCCCCTGTTTTTATTTCCAACCACCGTGCTACTTCTCACTAAAACAAATGAAAATATAAAATCGATCAAACATGTACCAAACTCCAGAACACCACGTAAGTCAAGATTCGGTGAATTTCCTAACCTGAGTCGGGAAGTTTCGATGGATAGGTCCTCAAATAACTGAAACTATCCGATCGATTATCCTGAGAAACGTACAGGAAATCAACGGACTCAGCCGCCACGCTTCTGATGCTTGCTTGAAACTGCTTGGGCCATAAATCATCGATCATCGCCTCTCGGTTGCAGTCGGGAGCCGCTGGAAATTTGATTGATGTAGGGCAACGAGAACCGCAGTTGTCGGTTGAGATTTAAACTTCAGAGTTCGCGTGTTATTGAAAGGCACAGCAAGCAAAATCTAGAGTCTTTATCACCTTTTGCTAAGTTATTTCAGACAGCGACACCATGTTGGATTTTGGGTACTCGAGCATGCGCTTTGAAGTCTATATAGCCAGATTTTGGCTACGATCAATATGGAGTTTCCCAGAGCCTTCGAGGCGCGAAGCCCGAGAAGAGCTCTGGGGTCGAGAATGGACTCTCTGGCTTTTCTGATTGAATCACGTGAGGAGTGGATTAGTTCAAGTGGGATAAGCTGCATATTAGTGTGACAGTGGTTAGGATTTGAGAGAAAATGTTCGCAAAACAGTAGTAGGTTTGGATTTAATGTTAGTTTTGTCGACTGGGCGTCTGTGTTCGTTGAATCGGTCTTTGAGACGTCGCTTAGTTTCACCTATGTGTTGTAAATGGCAGCGGTTACATTGTATCATGTATATTAAATTTTTGGTGTTACAGGTTATGTGTGAAGTAATCTTACGGGTTACGCCTGTGGAATAAAATGTATAGTGATTAAGACCGTTAGTAATGTAAGGACAAGTGGCGCAATCTTGTCCACAGCGGAAAGAGCCTGGTGGTAAATTAGTACCGTTAGGACCCGTGACAGCAGGTAGTTTTGCCTTAACTAAAACGTCCCTAAGGTTAGAAGTGCGTCTATAAGCGACGATAGGTGGGTGTTTAAAAACGTCCCTGCAACGATTGGAAGAAAGTCATATGTTAAAACGTTTGCGTAATATATTAGACAAGTGAGGAAGTGCTGGATTATATGTAACGACAAAAGGTATGCGGTTAATGAAATCGTGACGGTAAGTTTGCAGAGCGTCAGTGCGAGAAATATTAGCAGCTCGTAAGAATTGCGAGTCAAGGAAAGTGTTATTATACCCTCCTGCGAGGAGATATATCAGTTAATTCATTAATGCGTGGTTTGAATGCATCATTAGTAGAACAGATACGGCAGATGCGAAGAACTAAGCTAAATTGAATAGATATTTTAGTGTGTCGACGATGGCATGATGAACTAAGAAGGTGTTGGTGTTTGTCTGTAGGTTTAGTGTACAGGTCAGTTTGTATAGTGCCGTTATGTATAGTTACCATGACGTCGAGAAAAGGAACGTTGGTTAATGAGTGACTACTAGCGAACTTAATAGTGGGATGAATGTTATTGAGATAATCGATGAATATTTTAAGATGATCAAGACATTCAGTCCAAATCATAAAAATATCATCGAGGAATCTCCACTAAGTATGAGGTTGGAAAGGAGCTTTAGAGAGAGCGGTAATTTCGAAAATGCCGCGAAAGAGATTAGCAAATGAAGGAGCCATCTTAGTGCCCATGGCAGTACCATGGACCTGAAGATAGTGTTGCTGATTAAATGTGAAGTTATTCATGGCAAGTATCATACTTAAAAGGTCACAAAGTGTAATGCTTGCCTTCATTTCCTTCAAACTCGTACTGACAAACATATTCCTACTGAAACACTTTGAGTGGTATCTCAGGCATTCGTCAACCATCCCTCCTGTCGTTGTAAATGCCAATGGGGTGAATGTGCCTTTCTCTATTTCTGTGACGCGAGAGTTGTATTTTCGCTTCTTTTCATTTTCATGAATCCTGTAGATTTGCTTGGGGCTAAGATCTCTATACGAGTCCGCATTGGGATGACACACCCTTATATCAAAAAAAGCGGCCCTCTGTCGCTCCCAGAAACCCTTACAGTGGATATCAAGGCGTGCATCAGGGGCTTGGTTAGTCCCTCTGTCAAGCTCTTCGCCTGTAATCGATTGTAATGCCGGTTCAACTTGCACATCGTAACAAACCATGTCGAGCAGCTCGGCCTGTAGATCGCGGCGAATTTCATTGTGGCGCTGAATAACTACGCCTCCACGCTAGCAGATCATCGCATGATCTACTGTAAAAATGCTACCGCAAACGCATACTGACGGCTGATCGGGTATCGGCCAATCATATCGGAGCCTCACAGCATCACGAAATTCCCGTTTGTTGAGATCAAAATCCATGTCCTTGAGAGGAATAACTGTAAGCCAGTTGGATGCACCTTTTTCACATGCCAAGTCCACGGCTCTCTGTGTCTTGTCTGGCAACATGGCCTTCACCTCCTCAAGCTCTTCTTTTAGCCCATCATCCTTTTCTTTCCGGGTGGCGTATACCAGTCGTTGTACCTCGGCTTTTTCTGGGGTCTCATGGGATTGCGCCTCTATTTTGCTTACAAGTGGAGCGCTTACTCGTTCTTACATCACCTCAATAGTCAACAGCCGACGATCCGTTTCACAATGGAAACTGAGAATGACAACTCAATTCCCTTCCTTGATACGTTGATCATCAAGGATTCGAATGGATACCTCTCTACCAGTGTTAACAGAAAGCCCACACACACTGACCAGTACCTAGCGTATGATTCACACCACCCGCAATCTGTAAAACGCGGTATTGTCAAGTGCCTGTACGATCGATCAAAACACTTCATAACAAAACCATCACTTATCTCTCATGAAAAGAAACACCTCGTCGGTCCTTGTTTCCAACGGTTTTCCGTTTTCGTTGCCTACAACAACAAGGCATACGGACTGTTTTCAGATCTGACACAACTCTTAGATCACACCTAGTGCGACCTAAGGACATTGTCGATCCAGTAAAACAAGACGGAGTAGTCTACAAGATTCCCTGCGAATGTGGTAAGGTTTATATTGGAGAGACGGGAAGATCTATGCATGAACGGATTAAGGAACACGATAGAGACATACGGCTTCCTCGAACCCAATCGTCCGCCGTTTCAGAACATAGTAACGCGACCGGACATTATCCGCTCTGGGACGAAGTTAAATTTATTGACCGAGACCCACATTGGTACACCCGTAGGGTTAAAGAGGCTATTCACAGTAGACTTCACTCTAACAACATTAACAGGGACAGTGGAATTGAAATTCCTGAAGCGTGGATGCCCACGATCAAACAACACAACAGCCGATCAGTACCAAAGCGGACCGCTGCGGGAACAATTTCTAGTCTGAACGACAAGGATCGAAATCCTCCAATCAACAACAGCCTAAGCGAGGATCGAAACGCACCAACCACCACCAGCCACGGTGCTTCTTATACTCACACTCAGCCAGTCGACACCATCGCCTGATGAAGACCAGCAGTATAGCGGTCGAAACGTCGCGATCCACATCTTTGTGACTCAATCGTGAGACAAAAGATTAACTCAGCTATCATAAAAATATATCTCCTCGCACGATGGTATAATAACACTTTCCTTGACTCGCAATTCTTACGAGCTGCTAATATTTCTCGCACTGACGCTCTGCAAACTTACCGTCACGATTTCATTAACCGCAAACCTTTGTCATTACATATAACCCAGCACTTCCTCACTTGTCTAATATATTACGCAAACGTTTTAACATATTACTTTCTTCCAATCGTTGCAGGGACGTTTTTAAACACCCACCTATCGTCGCTTATAGACGCACTTCTAACCTTCGGGACGTTTTAGTTAAGGCAAAACTACCTGCTGTCACGGGTCCTAACGGTACTAATTTACCACCAGGCTCTTTCCGCTGTGGACAAGATTGCGCCACTTGTCCTTACATTACTAACGGTCTTAATCACTATACATTTTATTCCACAGGCGTAACCCATAACCTGTAACACCAAAAATTTAATATACATGATACAATGTAACCGCTGCCATTTACAATACATAGGTAAAACTAAGCGACGTCTCAAAGACCGATTCAACGAACACAGACGCCCAGTCGACAAAACTAACATTAAATCCAAACCTACTACTGTTTCCGAACATTTTCTCTCAAATCCTAACCACTGCCACACTAATATGCAGCTTATCCCACTTGAACTAATCCACTCCTCACGTGATTCAATCAGAAAAGCCAGAGAGTCATTTCTTATAGATTTCGCGGGAACTTTAGAGCCCCATGGTTTAAATAGACGTGATGAATTGTAATTTAGAAAGGTTTTAAAATCGTGTATTACTTTATTTAATTAATCAATATAATTTTTAATTGTTTTTTGCATCATCATGTAAACGTCATTTCCGCCCCTCCCATGTATTGCGACATCCTCCAAAATATAATATTGTTATTTTATTTTTTTTCTAAACCTGAAGAAGACTGGTTTGGCCAGCCGAAATATTGTTCTCAAATACATTACGTTGTATCAACCTTGCAGTAATCTTTGGACTTCTAATCGTCTATCTTGTTTGAAGCAAGGCAAAGTAACATATCGGATTGTTACTTGCTTCAAAGACCAGTTTCAACCATCCAGATTTATTTAGTACAGGGTATATTTGATTTTGAGACCTCCCTCAAATAAATGGTGTCAACAAAACTAGAAATAACTTACAGACCCTCACCGACACTTTACGACGACGATTCAACTTCTAAGGGGCAAATTGCCGAGAAAGCAAAACACGGCGGAGTTCAACACCAACCAAAAAGGTTTTAGCTTTTAGATGGGAATCATTATTTCTTAAAGGAAGCTTACAAGGAGGAAAGACATTTAACTTACTATAAAGGTTACATATGTCGTAAAAACTTACCTGGAGCATGGAAACAGTACTTCTCCATTTTAGCTACCTGGTGACTGCTGAGAGCCTTGTCGAAAAACTGTAAACAAGAAAGTCTGCCTCGGAAGTACTGTTTATCTCCTGGCCTCGCTCCCAAGTATACGTTGTGATTGGTTGAAAGATCGATGGAACCGATCTTCTTTCGTACTACTGGTCTACTGTTTACGAATAATGTAGCTGTATCTGTAGCCCTGTCGTAAGCCATTCCAAAGTGGTTCCATTTCCATGGTGCCACGCCCTTTATACTAGCCAAATAAGGCTTCTTTCTACGAGTTAGCCTTTTTACAAACTCGGCAAACACCATGTTGCGCCTCATCATCCACAATCTAACAACAAAGCCTGTACTTGCAAACTGAACTAATGGTCCCATGCGGTTCTTAGGCAATGCCCATATTAGGATCGTTATAGCCTTTCTAGTGTCCATTCTTCCAGCGTTCGGAATCTTGATATAACTGTCGGGTCTTCCAGTGAATTCATATGCACCTCCTTTCTGTTTATCAGGACCATTTGCTAGTCTTACATTACTAAGGATAGCAGGAGGATTTCTTCTTAGTTTCTCTAAACCTCCATACCGTTTGTTCAATTGATACACAATAACAGGCGAGACAGGATCTGTAAAGAGGTGATATTACCACTTATCATTAGACACATTTTACATAAATATAAACAAAAAGAAAAATATATTTCAGGCTTTTCTCCCTCTTTTTTTATAATTAGATCGCAAGTTATTTTGGGAGAATAGTTTAGAAATAGTAGATATAAATGACACTTTGTATGTTTAGTTTTACAAAATGAGTATACTGATGTTCTTCCATTAAAGCTCGTACCTAAGTCTCTGCTTGCACCGGAGCTTACACCTGTTTAAATGAATGTTTGTATCCCTTTAGTTTGAACCTTGACAAATGCACTTGATCCTGACTTATTGGAGTGGCAGTTGCTTTAAGCAAAAATTGTGTGGCGAAATCATCATTTCAGTTATTAAGGGACAGTTGGAAATCTTTGTAAAACCTATTTTAACAAAGTTTAAACATGTTGGAGCGTTGATGTGAACGCAGAGTTAATGTTACAAAGACACCACATCTCCAAAAGAGCCCATTCGCCCAGCTAATCTGCCCCTTAAGGAGACTGAGAGAAAACACTATCTCATTCATACATCTGTCTCGTGCTGCAGCCGCCGAAGGCTTCTTGACAGAGAGACTTACATGTTGGCTGTTGGGTGGGCGGGGCGGGGCGTGGGGTCGTGACAGGTACAGGAGGGCGACCTGAAACGGTAAGGAAAAATAACATCAATGTTGTTACGAGATATTTATAACGCTAGGCAGCCAGTTGACACCATCATCTGATGAAGACCACCGGATAAACTGTCGAAACGTCGCGATCCACATCAAAGTGGCCTGATATCAACGATAAAACAAAGCTGACACAATAAGAGACTATTCACTTTACCTTATGAAAACGAGAAAGATAAACCCAGCAGATAATGATTAGATAATGCAGATATACAATTATATAATGTTTAATAAATGAGCAGGAGTGTTTTATGAAGTTTAAAACACGAGGAGTAGCCGACTGTTTAAGGACTTGATAAAACACGAATTGCGAATTTATTGAATGGCTTAAGAAGCTTTACTGTTCATCTATCCATTCTCACACTAAAATTTAGATTTTGGGCTATTTTGGCCTAGAAAATCGAACGTAAAATTTAGCCGTTTCTTTATCAGATATAAAGACACTCATTAAAAATTAATTTCTTTTGTATTTCCTACATGAATTATTAATGACGTTTTTAAAAACATTTTATTCTTAGAAAATACGACTAAAGAAGTATTTAGATGAGTTATAAATTTCTTGGATCAACAATGAGAATTGTCCGCATGGACTTTTCAGATAGCGCACATTTTTAGATCAATTCTAATAAGATATTGCGGACTAATGCACATATTATGCTAATAGGGTAATACTCACGTCTTATGCATTGTTTCATTGCCCTCTTAATCTGCTTTTTATGCAAAGCCACCCGGTAAAGCTGGACACAGGCGACGGCTCCTTTGAAGTACCGAGGATCTCCGATCTTTGCCCCGATCCTAATCGGCCCATTAGTTGATAACCGAATGCGGCCAATCCGGCGTGTTGCCACGTATTTTCCATTCACCCACAGCCTTGCGAACGTACCATCGTAAGTTGTACCTACGAAGCTCCAAGCGTTTTGGCTCAGCACTGTCTTGGAAACAGCAGGAGCGAGGCCACCTCCAACTTTCACATAACGGGCTAAGAGTGTTTTCGGATTTTTTAGCCATAAATGCGTCTCCCAGGCAGGTCCTACATTGTAGTTAACAATGGGACCTGCAGTGCCTTGAATTCTGACCCAAACAAAAATCGAAAGCGCAGCTGTTGCACGTAACTTGCCGTTGTTGGCAATTTGGATGTAGCTGTTTGGAAGACCAAGCAATTTGACTGCGGAGTTAGGTCGGCCATCTGGGCCCTGGGTGAGAGCAACGTTAGTGAAAATGGCACGAGGTGCCTTATTGGGACTTCTGTCTCGGCCCTTGCTGATTGGGTCAAACGGATAAAGTCCCATGAGCATTGGGAGAGCTAGAAAAGAGAACAGAATTGAATGAAATACCTTAAGAGTGAGTAAGATCAAAAGTATAACATTAAGTGTGGCAAGTAAAACTACTTCATTTTGTTTTGCTTCATTTCACAGTACGCAATACGTACTTTGATTGAATGATCACAAAGTGTTTTGTTGTGTTTCATGCTACTTTTGTTATTTCAAACAAATCTTTTAATCACCGTTATTCTCATGTTACGTTTATTTTTAAATATGTTAAAAAAAAAGCTTTCATTTCCGATGGTAAGGTCAGGCTTTGAAACTTGTTTTATTTTATTTCAAGGTGAACTTTTTGAAAGTAGTAGGTCACTTGACAGCATGTAGAAAACAGCCAGTCATCAGTATGGTTTCGCAGAATAAATGTTAATGCAGCACGGAAAACATATAAAAGTACCATATTGAAATTTAGGCATGCAACTAAAATCATGTGGGAAATCAGCCGTACAATAATACTTTTTTCAACCTACCTGGCTTAGGTTTTGGTGGCTTGGGCTTTGGTTCTTTGCAAAGAAGGAAAGAAAGGCTCCTATGAGCAACTCGTGAATGCAGAGGTAAATTGCATTTTATTTATGTATATATTACAATACAAACACCTCTAACGACTGCAATGCAATTTTAATCACAAATAAATCCTTGGCACTTGAAGACTAGAAATGGATTTAAAAAAAAGCTGTTTGATTCAAACACCGGGAAGATGTTGATCACGTGTTGGCAACCATAATGACTCTGGAGTATCAAGTTTCGTTGCAAGAAAACAACACGGAAGCGGAATAAAAATATTTACCGAGGTTCTTCAAAAAAAACCCGTTCATTTGACTGGCAAATACTACGTTCTATCTGACTATTAGTATAAATGTACCAGCGTTTCATAACGAATACCATTCTCTAATTGGCTACGCTACTCGCTATTTATTCTGTGATAGATAGTGAATATATAAATAAATAAACTTTATTTCTATAGCGCCTATATCACTAGCTGTTCTAGGCGCTTTACAATATTACTAAAATGCATAGAGATACAATAGATACAATAGTAAGTAGCGGTTGTCAACAAAATGGCGGCCGCTTCTTCGCGTTTTCGAACTGTCTGCGAGGAAGAGTTAGATAATTTACTTGTTTAGTGAACGACTACTAGATTTATACTAAAACAATTAGATTATTCGCTCTCGATTTCTATGCGTGATAGCTGATTCGGGCTGTGCCCTCATCAGCATGAGCTATCACGCATTAGTATAAATCTACTAGCTTTCTATCACGAATGCCGTTCTCTGATTGGCTACGCTACTCACCATCTATTCTGTGATAGATAGTGAGTAGCGGTTGTCAACAAAATGGCGCGCGCCTCTTCGCGTTTTCGAAGTGTCTGTGAGGAGAATTTAAATAATTTACTTGTTCAGTTTTGAACGACTAGTAGATTTATACTAAAGCAATTAGATTATTCGCTCTTGATTTCTATGCGTGATAGCTGATGAGGGCAGCGCCCTCATCAGCTATCACGCGATAGAAATCCCGAGCTCACAATCTAATTGTTAAATAGAAATCTCTAGCTCATAATCTAATTGTTAAGTAACTTTTTATTTTGTAGAATATAGATATTCAGCAGTAATTCTTACTTCGCCTAAAGCACGTTCTCTTCTGTGCACTGATCTGAGGTCCTATCAAAGCTTTGTTGAATATCTGCAAACATGAGATGCTTCCTCTGAAGATTCTGCGGTTACCTGGTTTGCGTCCCATCACAGCTGCGTACTTGGTAGCCAGTTGAAAACTGCCGACGCTTCGCTATTGTAATAAAAATACAGCAAATTCAACCACTACTTTCAGACGTTGAATATTTTGGTTTTATCTCATAAAAAAAATCAAGCAAGTAACTTACCTGAGCCACAGGGATCCAATTTCTCCAAATAGTACCCACTCCCTTGATTTTGTGATAAGTAACAGCCAAGTAGTTCCAGCGCCCCATCTTAATGTGACTGCTCCTAACCGCTCTCACTCGCTTCCCAGACCTTGAGGAGAATCGAACAAACCACTTCCTCCTTCCTGGTTTTCCAACGACCCAGAGATGCACTCCACCCCACGTTTGAGGCTTGTAGTGGAAGACTGGTCCTGAACTCTTCGGTTTTACCCAGACTGTGATGGATATTTCGTTGGCTGTGTCCAGTTTACCGTAGTTAGGAAACACAACATAGCTGTTTGCACGACCTGAAAACTTGATGGCACCCGAGGGAAGACCGTCTGGTCCTGTGGCAGGTCGTACATTTCGGAGTTTAGCTCGCGGGTTCTTATTTGGAGAGATGTCCCGACCATTGAGAACACCGCTGAGAGGATAGATTGCTACCGGCGCGGGAGTGACTGTGTATTAATAGAACGTAGAAAAAGAGTTATATGGAATAAAATCTACACTTTTCACAAAACATGACATCAAAGCGCAAGTTAAGGTTCACTTACTCGTGGAGGGCCTGCCTGTTGGCTTTATTCCAGCTGCAAAAATAGAAGAAAATCAGTGTTACAATTTTTATAGGAGATTCGTTGTAGAATCTTTACTCCATCCCTTCATTTCTCAGAGAATGTTTAAGCAATCGTTCTAATCTGTTAAGCTTACTTGCTGTTGAAAACTCATGTTTCGGTGACTCTAGCGGTGAAAGGTTTTACAACTTAAGGGTGAGGATGAACTTCTATACAACATTGGTTTGTAGGGAGCAAATGAACATGAAACAACTCTAAATGCCTAAAAAACCGCTGAAGTTTACAAGGGAACATGATCTCATCAGTTATTTTGATCACACGTTGATCATCAGTGCAAAACTGAGGGCATCAATAACTGCATTCAAAGCTCCAATCGTCCTGGGAGCGATGAATTGTCATTAGAATACCTCATTACTCTCCATCTGTAATTTATGATAATGTATTTCTAATGCTACATCCCACCTCCTTTGAAGCATCGTTTCTTAACTCTTCTTATTTCCCTGACTTTCAATGCTCTGCTATAAACCTGAATACAAGATAATCGACCTCTGAAATATCTTTTGCTTCGTTTGGTTGCTCCTGACCTGACTGGTTTGTTAGTAAGGAGTTCCATTCGTCCAATACTTCTTTTCACAACAGGCCTGGAGTTTACATACAGGGCTACAATACCAGTGGTGTAATCATATGTGAAGCCGACGTATGTCCATGTTCTAGGTTTAAATAACTTCTTTCGAGCGATGATTGGAATATTCTTGGAACCCTTTCTGCTGATGATGAGTGCTTCAATTTGATCCCTACCAAAAACTAACAATCCCACCCCTATCCCTCGCGGGTTGTACTGAAATATAGGGCCTCCTCTCCCTTCGTTAAACACCCATGCCAAGCATGTGATTGAGCGTCTGGTATCCAGTCTACCGAGGTTGGGAAACTGGATGTAACTGGTTGGACTGCCAGAGAACCTAAGAGCAGTGTCCGGTTGTCCGTCGGGCCCTGGGGCGATTGTTACACTGGATAGTTTTCCTGGGAGGTTTCTGGTAGGAATGACGTCACGTGCACCGGAAGTGGCGTCGAGTGGATATACCGCCACCAAGTTAGGAATAGCTGTGCCAAGTAAACACATGTATTATAAACAACTTTGAAAGCAGAGTACGTTTCTAAGACATAAGTTGTTAAAGTCCATTACAGGGACCACACAGGGGAAGGGGCTGGGGGGGGGGGGGGGGGGGCTAAAGATACTAAAGACACTAAAAAAAATCGAAGTTACTCTTCTACTTAACGTTTTACCCCAAACTAATTATTCTTGTTTTAAAACACCGCTTTTTTGTTGTTAAAAGTATATAAGTTTCAGCACACCATATTAGTTTTAAATGCCTCTCCAGCCATTTCAGGGGACTTAAATTAAAAAATTTTACGGGGGAGCATGCCCCCCAGACCCCCTAGTTGACTCACGCTAACGCGTTCGAAGTGAGCCCCCCCCCCCCCTCCCCTCCCAATTGCAAACTTGCTGGGCGGGCCCTGCATTATTGATCTAAATGATCTTGCAACAAATAATTCTTACTCTAAACTTACCACGGGTGGGCTTAGCCATTGGTTTGATCACTGGTTTGGTTGGAGTGACTCGTCCTGAGAGAAATTAGTCACGTGACGTAACACATTAATAGTAATAATAATAATAATAATAATAATGATAATAATGATAATAATAATAATCAAAGCGATATCTTACTTCGTGCTGCTACGAAGCCTTAATAATAATAATAATAATAATAATAATAATAATAATAGCGACATACTCATCTTAAGTTACATACAGTGAAAAAAGGAATTAAAGAATGTATGATAGAACTAGCAAGGAAGTTTAAATAAAATTTTAAATTTGCAGGCCGTGGCTTGGCTTGGTGTAGTCGTTATTGACATAAGTAGGGAAGCTGCGTAAGATACATCACGCATTAATCTTGATCACAGTTTATGAGAGCCTCCTGTGCAGACGTCTTTGGGCTCGTCACGCGTTCCTCTCCAATGATATGAACCGCCACTTCCGTTACTAACGCGTGACAAGCCTAAAGATGTCTGCGTAGGAGCCTACGTTTATGAATTATTTTTCTTCTCTGGTGATAATTTAAACTTAAAACCAAGCTCTTGACACCTGTCTCCCTGTTTGGAATTTACATCTGTAACTAGTTTCCACATGACCTTAGCTTGTTCTCTGATAGTGTTTCGTCACGATCCGAAGTCTTGAAAAGAGAACTCGACAAGGTCACTCTCAACACCAGCAAAAGACAAGCTATGCGTATAAACATCGCACGGCCTCAACACATGCTCAGAGGAAAATGAACCAAAGGGTGCAAGCTACTGACAGCTGTTTTCATCGATATTAGAGAGTTTTAAGACACGAGGACGGGAACGTCAACGAGAACGTCACCAAACAATAGGTTTAATGAGCAAAAACAATAGCTCTACACGTGCGTTTTACATTTTGGTACATTTCTTTGCCGTCCTCTGCAAAACAACAACGTGAAATGACCAAGTTTTAGGTTTTGGCAAGAACCTGAGCACATGATGCAAACATTCCTTTCTTTTTCTTTACTTTAACGCCGTTCATAGAAATTTAGTTCCTGGATTTTTCACCGACATTTTACAATTTGAACAAATTGGAATAATCGCGAAAGTGCTACAATAAGGAGAAGATATACTTTGAAATGACGTTTTCGTTGCCGTCGCGTCCTCATTTCTTAAACTCCCTATTTCTCATAAGGCACGCCGTATGCCTTCTTACATTTGGTCCTTGAATACAATATAAGAAGACACATATAAGAAGACACATTGACCTACCTGGTTTAAAGCAGTTCCTCCTTTGCTGCCCATTTAGGGCGACGTTGTACACCTGCACACACGTGATTTTCCCGCGGAAAAACCGCCTGTCTCTTACACCGGCACCCATTCTTACCGAGTAGTTGGTAGCGAGCCTTATGGGACCCAGGTTCCTTTCAGCTGTTATCCTGGAATCCACGTAGTCTCGCGTAGCCTGTGTCTTTATTATATGTGGCCGCTACCCAATTCCACGTGCCTGGTTTTATTCTGTTAGTAATTACAGGACGCGTGAACTTCTTATTTCTCTTCACAAACCGTGCGAGCAAAACTTTGCGACGAACCATCCAGAGAAGCACTCCGAATCCCCTGGGATCATAGTTGAAAATGGGACCAGGCGCTTCTGGATTTACATAAGTAAGAATCGTTATGGAGTACTTTGTATCTAAACGACCATTGTTCGGGAACTCAATGAAGCTGTCGGGACGTCCGCGGAACTTAAAAGCGCTGCCCAGTTGTCCGTCAGGTCCTCGAGTAGGCAAGACACCAACCATCTTTCCAGGTAGATTTCTTGTGGGACTTATATCTCGATACCAATATTTGGTTGTTAAAGGGAAAAATGCCATTGCAGGAGGTAGAACTTAAAAGTAAAAAAAATAAACATTAACCGGGCTTCCAGTACTAGTATAACTAAGACGTCTGCGTGATTATATGGTATACGAAAGGCCTTAAAATATCAACAGAACGCTGTGCATTCAAATATCCTTTGAATGACGCCAGTATAACGACTATGAGAATTGCCATTAGTGTGGTTAGATTACTTTGGCAATGGGTACTTCATAGGAAAGGGTTTCTCACAGAGACTTTGTGCTGGTTCACTATATCTGGCACATGTCTCATCGTGTGTTTTCAGTCTTACGTTGAAGTCATATTCTTACCTGGGAGAGGAGTTGTAGGGGGACGGGTGGGAGTTGGCTGACCTGAAAATAGAGAAACAGCGACCATTATATCATCAACCCACTCACTTAGGTTTGGTTAAAACATCAAAGTTCTGTGAAAAAAGACCAGTGGATCCTTGGACCGTTGTAAGACTTTTTTTTTTAATCTGAATACAGGTATTGATATGGAAGCAGGTCGGGAGGCAAATTAAACTTTCACTGGTCGTGTTTTTACAGTGCTTCTAGTATTTCTATCGTGTTCCTAAACCCTTTTGCATAACTATTCCTCTTACATTACAATCAAGGGCTAAGACTACTGGAACCCAAAGAACGAAATTACCGGAATCTATAATCCACGGACAAAGAAACTGGAATAAGGTCATAAGAGTGAATAACAACCTAATACCTTATATGCAAAGCGATCTTCACAAGAGCAATTTCTCTATAAATTGCTTCGACAAAAGGCTGGCATTACCTGGTCCAAAGCAAACATTCTGTACGTTCTTTATCTGTGGTCCCGTTAGTGCATCTTTGTAAACTTGCAAACAGGTAATGCTGCCCCTGAAAGGCCGCCGGCCGCGGGACGCCCCACCCACGCTTAGCGGGTTCTTTGTAGCCAGTCTGATCCAACCAAGTTTTTGCAAAGCAATAGGACGAGAATTCCGCCAAATGGTGTCAACTCCAGATCGCTGGTCGTAGGTGATGGCGATGTAATTCCATTTCCGGAGAGTTACTCCCCGTCGCCTGGTTTTAACAATCTTAGTAGGTCGGCTATTCCTGCGAATAAAACGAGCGTAGAGGGTGTCTCGCAAGCGAATACCGAATGTGACGCCTCTTGGTTTATACTCAATGATTTTGCCTGGTCCTTCCGGTCTCACCCAAACTGTTACGGTTATAGAGTTCTTGGTGTCCAGTTTCCCGCTGTTTGGAAACTCGATGTAGCCTGTTTTGAATTTAGGGAACTTGATTGATCCCCCTCGCTCACCATTAGGACCTGGGGACGGTCGAACGTTGTACAAAATTCCAGGACTGTTTCTCAGTGGACCGATGTCTTTTCCGCGAGCCTTCTTGTTCAGCGGGAAAATACCAACAGCCTTAGGACGTTCTGGTATGGAAGAAAGGTAAATACATTCGAACCTGTATAAGCGATCACCCTCGGGGTGTGGCTTAGTGACCGCTTAATACAGGCTGACTGCTTAATACAGGTTGAACAGAATACAAGTCAAACACAAAACGCCATTTTGTGACAGTTTAACGCCGGTAAACTGAAACGTTTTGTCAGCTCATTCTTGATAACTGTTGACTCGGGTTCTTGAATTTGTAAGGTTCCAGTTTTGTTAAAAAAGAGCCAGTGTAACGAGCTTTGACTTCAAGGAGCTAGATCTGTCTGAAATACACACCGTCAGCGATACATCCGATTGTAGAATTTCTTCGCCAAAATTCTAAAGCTCTTCTAAACCTCCTTTCTATTTTAAAAGAGATTGCTTAACAGATGCTTCAAAGGGTCGTATTTTTCCAAATTCACCCCTGTCACAGCTTCATATTCTGCTAAAGCCGCAGAGTAGGAAACACGTCCGCTCTCCGCCATTCTTCGCACGGTTTAACCTCAAAGGCCCTCAAAAAACACTTACTCAGTTAAGATCTCCTGCACTGAATAGAATGGTATGACAAACTAGAAAATAGTGTAAAAACGGACCAACAAAACTGCAACGCCAAGCTCCTACAGTCAGTATTGGTATTATATTTGAGTGATTTCCTTTTAGAAAGTGACCGTTTAAAAGACAATAGAAACAGTTCGTTGGGACTTGGTAAAGTGTGACCGCGACCGCTTAATACAGGTCAAAAATACAGTAATTAAGGGAAATAACTTTTGGGACTTTGACAAAACTGACCGCTGAATAGAGGGTGACCGCTTAATACGGTGCCGCTTAATACAGGTTCGACTGTACAGAATATTTCGATGAAAGCAAAAAGAAGGAAACCAAATAAGTCGCGTTTTTTAAGGTCTACCTTACTTGCTCTCTTAAGTAATAAAGGAAAGGTTGAAGATAAGGTATGAAAAACTGTATTGTCAGATTACTGACATTGTACACTTCTTAGGCTAAATGGTTTTCTTACTTGAATGTCTAGTTGGTTTCTGAGGCCTCTGAGGACTACCTCCAGCTTCTACAAATAAAAGCCGAAAAGTTAGTAAAAGATAGTTTATATTGGCTGCAATAAATCTCTCGCCACATTTTCATAACTTTGTTGATTACTAAAACAAGGAGCCTCAAATATAGTATGAGCATGCCGTCAACTTTAGCTCATCGGTCAGATCCTCTCCTTGAGCTAGAAATATGCTAAATGTTCCAATATATGCTACACATGTTCCACAAAAAGATAAATCCCTAATGTCAAATTAGATTTCTCTCCATAATTAAGAAGACAGTATCTGGTAGATATGACCGCCGGCCTGCAGCTGCTCATTTAGTTAAACATGTAACATATATTATAAAAACTGAATTATGAGGTAACAAGGTGGTAGTCACGTTTGTTAGCCATTGTTTTACGGCGCCTAGTCATGGCATTTAAAATGAACGAATGAAAGCTTTTTTAAAAAAAGGAAAGAGAGCAAAAATGACTCTCACGTGCCATAGTTACGTTTGATGCACAAGACCATTGTTGCATACCTGCGCATGCCTTCTCCGAAATCCACTTTACTATAGTCCCCAGACCACTGAAGCCTGTTTTGTGAGCGTGCTGAGGATCTTTGGCTATTGTTAGAACTTCGCTGAGAACAGCTCCAGGTCCCACACCTACACTGAATACATTCATTCCTTTGGCAATTAATTTCTGCACTGGCCGGAGAACCGGGTCAGATGAGGTCCCAGTTGTTAGCAAAATTAAAGTTTTCTTTCTCTTGCTTGTAACAAAGAGGCGTTTTAGTGCCAGCATAAGCGCCCTTCCTGTTCGTCTTGTCTTGCTAAACGGCCGGAGCAGCCGAATGACACCTTTTATTTTCTTGGGATTGTTGTACTGACCAAAGCTGAACTTGACTTGAGGGCGATTAGAGTTTATCACTAAACCAACTCGGACTTTGTCACTGGAAATGGTAAACGAATCGACCAGTTGCAAGAAGAATTTCCTTATGTAAGAGAATCCTCCTCGAATGTCAGCAGCAGCGTCGATTAAGAAAGCAAGATCCCACTTTGTACTACAAACTGAATTAAGAAGCAAAAGAAGAATTATTAATTAAGTAGTAGTACTGCACAGAACGTCCATCAGGTCCATCAGGTCATCCAAGGTCCATCAGTATGGAATTCCATTGCCGAAGATATTAAATCATCTCCATTGTCTTTATTTAAAAAGAAAACGAAACAGCACTTTATCAAAGATTACTAGACATCTGTACATCGATCTTGTATTTCTAAGATAAGAAATAATACTGTTTTGCAATATAAGAATTTTAGTCATTTTAATATACTGGTAGTTTACGTAACTTTGTTTATCTCTATTTTTGTGTGTATTGTGTGTATTGTCTGTTTGTTCTTGTGTCTCTGACCTAAACATTTAATCGTCTTTTCTTATCACTGACTGCCTGGCATTTTTAACTCTTAGGTTATTTCGGGCAGCCAGCAGCCCTATCATATGCCGTATTATTATTATTATTTTTTATCTTGTAGTAATTATGGAGTGAAATAAAGTATTGTTGTTGTAGAACTCTTTTCCTACGTTGGAGAAATTTGTTATCAAATGCTAATTGAAAAAGAGGTTACTTTCTACGAAAACTCGAGGTTGTCTATGTGTCACCTTGATTGATAAGTTTAATAGGCCCAATTAATTTGTATCCCACGCCCGATAACAGGAACTTCTTTAACGACAAAATGTTCCAACACTGTTGTTTTCTCTGGCCAGATATTAACATGAAAATAAACATATTATTCTCTGAAGAGGAACACTACAATAATTATTACAATAACAGGTTGAAGAACGTTTACTTCTGGTACCTTTGATGGGCGGTGTTGTTGCTGCAGGCCTTGTACTTGGCCCGGTTGGGCCCACTGGCGGTTTGGGAACAGGTTTGGTGGGAGCAAATGGTGGTCGAGTAGGGACTCCAGGCTTGGGACCACCAGGACCCCCTGGACCACCCGGACCTTTTGGGCCTCCTGGACCTCCAGGTCCTCCAGGTTTTCCCGGTGGGGCAGTTGTGGGTCGCCCTGGCCCACCAGGTTTCCCTGTAATCGAAAATACATTACACGTTATTGCTGTACATTTATTGGCTAACGAGGAGGCGTTTTGGCACAGGTTTGTGAAGGGGAAACCAAAACATTTATTAGAAAAATAACAAGGAGATAACATCAGTGTCTAAGAATTCCTCCTTTTACTTCTATCTCAGTCTAGGAACTCTTCACTGGATATTCTTTCATTTACCTGGTGCCGCAGTTTTTGGTGTTGTTTTCTTTCCGGGTTTACTAGGTTTCGGTTTTGTTGGTGGTCCTTTTGGTCGTGGTTTTGTGGGACCGCCTAGCCCTCCGGGACCTCCAGGTCCTCCTGGGCCTCCTGGACCGCCAGGGCCACCTAAAAACAAAACAAAAACGGGATTGACTTTCCGTGCGTGACAGTAGATAATAATCGGAAGTTTGCGACTTCTAATAGTCCGGCTTAGATTGACAAACATAGACACAAGACACCGTTGATAGATAAAACTACTTCAACGGGAACAGCAACGCTAATCTTAATGTAAATCATTTAATTTACTTCATTATTACTGTAAGCCGCTCGACTTGTTGTTATTTAATTTCAGAATGAGGAGCGAAAACTCAAGGTTCCTCCCTTTCTTTGCATTGCGCCGATAAGGCCTCATGAATTACAGATCTGACAGTCGATCTCGCGTTCTTTCGTTGGAAAAGAAATACAACTGTACCAGACTTTATACTGCCTAACCACAATTATCGTTTCCTCGTGTTCGCAACATTAAGGATTGCACACTTATGAAACTATGATGTATTAAAAAAAAAAACAACGTTAACGTTGAAAGTAAATAAACTTCTTAACTGGCCCTCTAAGACCACCAGGTCCTCCAGGACCTTCGGGGCCTCCAGGTCCACCGATGCCTCCTGGTCCACCACGAGAACCTGGGGGTTTTGTCGGCCGGGTTGGTTTGCCAGGTTTTTCAGTGTTTGGTCCGCCTGGCCCACCAGGTCCACCAGGGCCCCCAGCTCCACCCGGTCCTCCAGGTCCCCCCGGTGAGCCTGGCGCTTGCTTTGTTGGGGTTGTTGGCTTGGTAGGCACGCCTGGTTTTGGGGTAGTGGCCCACCTGGGCCTCCCGGTCCGCCTGGTCCTCTGGGTCCTCCAGGGCCACCTGGTCCCCCTGATGTAACAAGGTCAATGCAACACTTAGGCTATGTCTACACTATACCGGATAGCTCTTGTGCCGGCACGAAAACCATATCTGACAGGGCTTTTGTTCACATTCAAAACGATGATTTCGGCACAGTTTTTGCGTCGGAGCGATGCTGGGCTGCTGCGGTCTTGAAAGCGAATCGTCACATATCGGAAAGGTTTTCGTGACACTTTCTGGAGTAGTGTGAACAAAGAATAGAACCGAAACGGAAATCGACAACAAGGAGCGAGGATTGGATCCTAGTGGAAAGATGGCGGCAGTTTTGGACCACTTCCGTTCACACCAGGCCGGACTATTTTTCACAACGGCATAAAATGCTATCCAGCATAGTATAGACATAGTATCCAGTATAGTGTTGACATAGCCTTAAAGTTTGATACTGTCTTTTGTTTCCATTTATTCGTTCAGCCTCTTGTATCGTGTCATTAACGTCTTTAGATCTTGCAGTTTGAAACCATACAAAGGCAAATTTCATCAATTACATGAAAAATGTTTTGAACCGACTAACTTTTTCAAGATCTTGCACTACGTTTTTCATATATTCTGATGGAATTGTGGAAATATTATTTAGTCGAAACAAGAACTAGAAAATATAAAGAAAGAAGAATATTTTCTAGACCAACTGGCACCATAAATACCAGCCGTTAGGTACTAAGAGTGATTTAACATCACAGTAAGTTTCCTTAAGCGTCTTTTTGATTACAATTAGAAGTACAGATGAACTAAAGGACATACTTGGTCCACCTGGTCCACCTGGCCCACCAGGACCTCCCGGACTTCCTGGTTTGTGAGTTGGTCGCTTTTTGGTTGGAACGCCTGGTGGTGATGTTTTGGGACCATTAGGACCACCTGGTCCACCAGGGCCTCTGGGTCCTCCAGGACCTCCAGGACCACCTGGGCCACCCGGACCTCCTGGACCACCGGGACCCCCTGGCTCCCCTGGACGCTTTGTTATAGGCTTCTTTGCTGGCTTTGAAGGCTTTTTGGTCGGAGGGCCGCCTGGTCCACCAGGACCTCCAGGACCACCCGGGCCCCCTGGCCCTAAAACAGTTTAAAAATGCTTGCCTTATTCCCGAGAAAGCTATATAATTTCTCGAAACTAATCTTCAACGTAACAAAAACATAACATTGAACTCACCTGTACAGTTGTATGACGAATACGAGTTCTGATCAAAGAAGCCAATCACGATAACAAAACGTATTGCGTGCGTAATACGTAGTGAAGATAGGCACGACGCGCTACGGTTTATGTAAGCTATAACGACGCTTACTGTGAACGCCCTTGATCGGTAAAAACAAAAGCTGTCATATCGTTCATGGGTAGAAAACATGGAAGTCTTCTTTATAAATTTCAACGAAAAACGTTCGTGTTTAAATTAAAGTAAAATGCATTCTTTACGACGTTCCTAAAGAATAAAGAAACTGAATTTGGTTACGGGGAAAAGAGGGTAAATGCCGTGAACATAAAGTTCAGCGTTAAACAGGTATGTCAGACTCCTGGGAGGCTACTGATAACAGCAACGTCATTTGTCGATGTGAATTTTTTGATACTGCTGAATATTAACTGATGGCCTCCGTTTAGGAATTTTGTGACTAATACTATACTAATATCATGAAGTAATATTTTGAAAACTATCATTGTTTCAAAAAGTGTCACAAGGTTTCAACGTAAGTAGTTTAACCGATCTGTAGGTATTAAGGAAATCTCAATTTGCGTTGTAGATTTATTTCAACAGAAAATAAGTGTAATTAATACTAGTTACCTGCAGGACCTCCTGGACCACCTGGACCGCCTGGTCCGCCCGGACCATTAGGACCTCCGGGTCCCCCTGGACCTGCTGGTCCTCCAGGACCATAGGGCTTTCCAGGTGGGTACCGAGTTGGAGTCGTTTTCTTTATTGGAGCTCTAGGGGATTTTGTTGTTGGTCCTCCTTTACCACCGGGTCCTCCTGGACCACCAGGGCCTCCTGGTCCCCCAGATCCGCCTGGTCCTCCTGGTCCACCACGTCCACCTGGACCTCCTGGCCCACCTGGGCCACCAGGACCTCTTGGGCCTCCTGGACCACCTGGTGAACCTGGAAGTTTCGTTGGAGTAGTCGGCCTCGTCGGTTGTCCCGGACGTGGTTTTTTTTGGCCCTCCTGGCCCTCCTGGTCCTCCTGGGCCACCAGGCCCTCCAGGTCCACCGGGGCCACCAGGTCCTCCTGGACCTCCGGGAGTTCCCGGTTTATTGGTGGGTTTGGGTCGTTTGGTGGGTTTACCAGAAACTGGCGTTTTAGGTCCACCTGGACCCCCTGGTCCTCCTGGCCCCCAGGGCCACCTGGGCCACCTTGGCCCCCAGGGCCTCCAGGTCCATTTGGTCCTCCGGGTCCCCCTGGTATTCCAGGAGCTTTGTTAGTGGGTTTTGTTGGCCTTGTTCGCACGCCTTGAAGAACAATTACTTGCACTTCTTAGACTAGTATGTATAACTTTTATATAATATTGACGATATAACCCCAACCTTTTTGATGTTAATACGATTGTAGTGTAGTTTTGTTGCTACATCTAAGGTAGATCGACACATATTTATCAGCTCAGAATCTTTTGGCGATCTAGGGTATCGTTAACTTTCACGTACACGTTAGATTAGTGGACGTTACTAAATACAACTGTTTGATGCAAATTTTGTGTAATCGTAGCTGAACTCCCATCTTACCTGGTGTTTTGGTTGTTGGTCCACCAGGCCCACCTGGACCCCCAGGGCCACCTGAACCACCAGGGCCTCCAGGACCTCCAGGTCCTCCAGGACCACCAGGTGTCCCTGGGGGTTTTGTAGGCTTTGTTGGCTCTCCTGGTTTTGGTGTTGTTTTGGGGCCTCCTTGGCCACCAGGACCACCAGGACCTCCAGGTCCTCCAGGTCCACCTGGCCCTCCAGGACCTCCGGGTCCATTGGGACCTCCTGGTCCACCTGGTCCTCCTGGACCTCCCGGTCCATTAGGTTTACCTTCAAAAGAGTTAGATACACGGATTAGGTACGACTAGGCTGGGGCTGATGTACCCCTGTTTTGCAAAGACACTAGTATAAACTGTTTCAATAGAGAGTATTTATCTTAGAAAGTTGTGAAAAGTACCTGGAGGCGCTTTAGTTGGTGTTGTTGGTTTTGATGGTTTACCAGGTTTCGCTGTTGTCGGCCCCCCAGGTCCACCTGGACCGCCCGGACCACCTGGGCCTCCCGGACCCTCGGGGCCTCCTGGTCCACCGGGTACTCCAGGGCCACCAGGACCCCCTGGACCTCCTGGGCCTCCTGGTCCTCCTGGAGTTCCTGGTTTCTTTGTTGGCGTCGTAGCTACAGCAAAAATGCAACTTCCCTAAGTACCCTATTTTCAGGTAATACTAATTTGAAAATAACAACAGGAGCAATGAAAATTGATGAATGTTAACTTTAACAGCCAGATGAAAGCAATTTTACCGACAATTGTCTTGCCCCATCATTTGTCTGATATCTTCCGTCGATGTTACAGTTTGTATAATCGAACTAGAAGTAATTAAAAGTACTTGATTTTGGTGGTGAGACTAGATTAAGTGGCTGATATAAACACAGATCCAACTTGCCATAACAATTTCAGTGAGCTCGTGGGAGCTGGCTCCGAAATGGTTAGTGTTTTTACGAACTCTAAAATTGTCCACTCTCGTTTTCGCCGCTCAGTGACCACTCGCACTAATGGTAATGGTAATGTATTCATATACGCGCATGTTACATAGTCTCATGGCAATTCTTCTGAAGGGTAAGATCGGTCTTCAAATATTATAAGGTGGTACACACCTGGTTTTGGTGGCCCAACTGGTTTTGTTGGCCCGCAAACACATGGTTGTAGTGAGGATGCAGTAAGAGTACCACCAGCACCTAAAAACAAAAGCAATACGTGTTTCTTCTAGTGTGGCTTCACTAAGCTTTTCTTATTGATATCATGTAGTGCTGCTTTCTTCTCAAGTAACGCTAAAGCAAATTATTTTTGTGGCGATGCATGTCAATCACTTCTAGAACAATAGGTTTGCACCCAGGACGAAGGGCTTTCTTAGTGAGTGCTTACCCATACAAATGACTTTCTTGAGATCGTTAGTGATGTATTGCAGCTGCTTAAAATCTGACGTAAAGACATGAGTCTTGTCCGGATCAGTTGCCATGGAATCCAGCTCTCTGGCATTGAAGTACCTTCCCACTCCTACCGAGAAGATTGTGACGCCGCGGGCTCGCAGTTGCTTGGAAACTAAATGTACGTCATCCAGAGAACGACCGTCGGTAATAACAACAATAACCTTGGGAATACGTGATCGTCGACTTCTCCTCAACAGCCTTCTGTAGGCACTTCTCAGGGCTCGGCCAGTCCTAGCCCCTGTCCTTGGGTAGTAGATGGGGCGATTGAGGGCAGTAAACAGCTGGGAGTTACTTTGGTATCTGGAATTTCATAAAATACAATTAATTAAATCATCATATTCTCTAGTACTGTATTTAAGTGGCTTTCCTTAAAGGGTTTTGTGTGTTGAACGTATTATTTTTACAACTTAGTACAGTCCACGTACAGTTTTTAATCTTGACTTGGACTGTCACTATACACTTTGGTTAAGATTTTACCAAAGTACAACGAGTAACTGTAAGAGTGGTTCATCTGTGTACCAAAACTAAGAATATAGTCAACCCAGAAGGATAAAATCTAAACAAACAGGAGACCAGAAGAAGCTGTTTTCTTGTCGTGCAGTGTAACTTACTTGACTTTCCTTCTACACCCGGTAACAGGAAAAATGCAAATGGCCTTTACTTTCAAACACACGGTTGGTAGCTTTTCAATCAACCCCATTTCACAGCAACAGTTTATTAAATGGAAAGAGGAAAAATAATTCAATGCTATTTTAGATCAACAAAGATGCTAACGTCGGTATGTCCCAAATTATTAAAAACTGAACTACGGATAGAAGATTTCCAGCATTTTCATTCGCTTGCCGGACACAGGTTATCAGCTCTTAGTATAAATCAACCAGCGTTCTATCACGAACGCCGTTCTCTTATTGGCTATACGCTGCTCGCTATCTATTCTGTTGTAGATAGTGAGTAACAGTTGTCAAGAAAATGGCAGCCGTTTATTCGCGTTTTCAAAGTTTCTGCTAGGAGGATTTAGATAATTTACTTGCTTAGTTTTGAACGACTAGTAGATTTATATAAAAATATTAGATTATTCACTCTCGATTTCTATGCGCGTCAGCTGATTCGGGCTGCGCTGTCATCAGCCTTTTAAGGTGGCTCACATCGGCTTTTAGCACTTTCCAGCTCTTCTACTTTAATGGATCATCATTACCAATATTTATAAGTTGTTCCCCTTATAGTCGTATCAAACAAATGCTTAGTCATTGGTGAACACATTATGAAAAATTTTCCGGTATAATAGGTTACCATAGCAATACTATAACCTGTTAGAAACAACCCTAATTTTAGCTCGCATGTAGGAGCGGATTCAGAGCCACCTTAAATTTCCAAAAAGTCAAGGTGGGTCTGACAATTTGTTTTAAACTTTCGAAAATGTTGGATCTTGACACGCTTATTACTTTTCAACATTAAAAAATGGGGGGCACCGAGCTCGATTTTGGGTTATTGTCGGTTAAAGTTAAAATTAGGTTTTTTTTTGAACAGGTTTAAGTGTTGTTATGGTATCCTATTATGTCGAAAAAAGTTTCATACTTCGTTTGCCAATGATTAGGCATTTGCTTGATACCACTATAATAATAATAATAATAATAATAATAATAATAATAATAATAATAACTTTATTAAAGTCTCAAATCTTTCTAGCCGAGCACAGAAGCTCTACTTATTGGGGAGACTAAATCAAATCAATCACTATAAAGGAAATGACATATAAAGATTTGTAGTAATGATCCATCAAACTCGGGTGTCAACTACCTTAACAAATAGATCATGATCTTGAGGTCATAATGTAATAGGCCTTTCCACGCTTTCTGACGCCATTTTGACTGGGGGGCAAACAAGTTGAAATTACAATGAATGTATGGGATTTTGGCCGGCTTTGAACTGATGTAACGCCGCAACAAAGAGGCGTTTTTTTTTACCGTGAAAATGTCTTTTAAAAATTATTTGCACTGCCATTATTTTCATGAAGTATAAAGAACAGATTTAGGCTGCAACGACCGTAAACGAATTTTTAAGATTTCATACTATCTCTTCTAATCAAAATTATGCAAATTGCCGCGAAACAATAAAACTTTTTGGAAATCTGCCTCTTTGTAGCGGAGAAAATGTTCGAAGGGTTTTTTTAAAATTAAAATTGACACATACTGAAAATGTTCTTTTACCTGCACTCAACGTATCAACCACCAGCTTCAAACTCTCAATTCTTACAAATAGGATGTGTTGCAAAATGAGAAGAATCGCTACTCTCGTTGTTTTTGTTATTCTGTTTGGCCGCGTGTCCAGGTTTTCTGTCACCCATCAGACAAATTTCAAGAAGTCATTTGTTAAAGCATAACCTGGATTTCATTTGCTTATTCCTCGGGTATCTTGTTTGCGACCAGTTTTAGTCAGGCAATGTCCCAGTTCATCAAAATAAACTGGAAATGAGTCATCATTTTGATCAAATCAGTCGCACATGGCGCTGTCGTTTGAATGCAGAACTCACTTCCTTCGTCCTGTACATCTGTAAAAGCTGTTCCATCCGCTTTAAGCGATAATTGAAATAATTTTTACGAAGCCACTGACCATTTAAACCAGTTCAGAGCCGATAAATAGAGTACGTTTTCCAAAAGTGTAGCTTCTACTTTCTACTCGGCTATTTCCATGGAATTCATTGAACTTTGCCCAGAAACGTCGCAACGCATCGAAAGGTTTTCGCGCCCTTTTTGTTTATATCATGTGATCGTCATGTGTTTCCTTACATTAGTTGCCTGTTGAGCAGAGGGTTATGTTTAAGGTTCTGTTACTTCCTTATAAAGCACTAATTAACTTAGCTCCTGTGTATATCAGTAACTTATTTGCGCGTTATGAACCATCAAGGAATCTAAGGTCAACCGACAAATATCTTTTACAAATACCCAAGACTCGCCTGAAAACTTACGGAGACAGGGCCTTTTCGGTCGCAGCCCCTAGGCTATGGAATACCTTACCCATGGACATTAAGCTTAGTCCGTCGGTTTCTGTTTTTAAGAACAGACTAAATACGCATCTTTTTAGAGCTACTTATAATAAATTTCTTGTGTATTTATCTTTTAATGCATGTAGGTTAATCTTTTCTTCTGTATAGTTTTTAATTTTTATTGTTAACCGATATAGAGCTTTTTTTATATACCGCTATAGAAATAAAGTTGACCTCGCTGGGACTTCGAGTCCGTACGTTAGTCTCTCATTTAGTCCCCTTTTTTTTCATTTTCACTAAATGGAAATTACTAAATAAATAAATAAATAAATAAATAAATAAATATTATTATTATTTCCTCCACCTCTGCGTTCTGCCTTTCTTTCACTTGTTTTGCTCAGTTTCTCAATTATGTTTCTTAGAGTTTTTAATAAAACAATTATTCTACTCTGTCGGGCTTGCTGGATATGAAAGATGATCGTAACCAACTCGAAGCGTTATTTATCATTTCATTTCCAGCGCGCCCTCGTAGAATAATTGTTAAATTAATAAATTTGCTTTGATTGTTTGAACTTCTTTCTCTTGATGGAAGTTTGAGATTTAGTATCGTAATTACTATAAGGATCGAGACTCTGGTTACCGTGCTCGACTGAATTCCTTGTTTTTGACAAAGTTTCTCTGCAACGTTAACCTTTGTTTGGGACCTTTTTACTAGTTATCTATAAGAAAACAAAACAGTTATCTCTCGTTGCTAACCTGCGAAAGCCAAAGATAACTTTCGGTCTTGTTCCGTAGACAATTAACGACACCCGGGTGTTTGTTCGTGAAATCGCGAAGCCCATTGTCAGACCTCGGACAAAATCAATAATTCTTCGGAAGTTACCAACACCGTATCTTTCGACACTTGAAGATCCGTCGACCAGGAAAGCCAGATCTATTTTAGCATTACAAGCTGAGGAGGTAAAAGCAGTAATACGAAGTAATAATTTATAAGCAACAGTTACATAAATTTAAGCATTGACATGCACCATTTTGTTCTAGTCAATGATGAAGTTTGTAAAACCTGACATATCCTGCTGTATAAAATACAAGCATACGTAAAGCGTAGAAAGATTACGCGGGTCCAAAATCACACGGTGAAACAGTGTTTGTGTCTTTGTGGTAATACCTTGAGCTTTCGTGGGCTTCGCTGTAAAAATAAAGAAAAAGAAATATGTGTTATATTTGTTCCTATTAATGTCTCGATATATTAATGACAATCGTTTAGAGGCTCGGAATTGTTAAGTCTTGAGGGAAACAGTTATGAAACTGTAGGCCACTGTCCTAAAAGTATGCACGAGATGTATTTGTTTTGGTTTAAATCTCACCTTTGTTTGATCTCAAAAGTTCTGTATGCGCTCTTGTTTTTTTCTCACCTCATTGCATGTTGTATACAACTAACTGAATTGGTGTTAGCTTAAAAATCTATTCTAGTCGGAACTAACATAAAAATGTCTTAACTCTAAAAAATTCAAACAACAATATGTTTTATTTTTAAGGGTAATTTCAACTGAGTGTCTAAAAACTAAAGCTTCGAATGTACTTGATGGGAATATTTCCTGGCTGGTTGATTTGTTATCTGTATCAATCTGCTATACAATGTGTTTTATTTGTGTTAACTATACTCACGGCAAGGAGGACACATTCCTGGCACAACAGTGGGTGATACAGCAAACGATCGGTCAGCCGTGTTATTAATTGCAGCATGTTGCTTTATAGAATCGTTATTTGAATGTCCTATGTGGTCTTCGCTGACGTTATTACTGCTTCTCGGCTCGTCTTCATCAAAAGCATCATCATCGTCATCGTCGCCGGCCTCATTATCATCACTGTCGTCGTCGTCGTCGTCGTCATAATCATCATCGTCGTCCTCGTCGTTTTGGGGTCCCTCCTTCTCTGCTTCCTTGTCAACCTCTTTCTCTTGGTCCACGGCTTCCTTCTCAATTTCGTCTTTGTAATCGTGTTCACTAGAAGGGTGTCTTTTGTTCGGCTGTGAGTTGTCTTCACTGCTTTTTTGCGGGAAATCATTTTCTATTACATGTTTGTTGTCATTTTTCTTGGTTTGTAGTAGAGTAGTGTTTCGTTTTCCATTGAATTGATCTGTAAATGAACTCGATGCGTTTCTTTCTGGAAAAGAACTTGACACATTTTTCTCGAGAAGCAAACCTCTATAATGTTCATGCTTTGCAGAAATTTTGTCCGACTTGTCTTCATTTTCTTTATCGTTGTAGCCTGCATAACTCTGCTCGATTGAGTTGAATCCTGCCAGGTCCACTGCTGCTGAAATGATACCCTTTGTTTGCGGTGAGACAGCAAGTTTGTTGCCCTTTCTTTTAGTTGAAGATTCGATTGATTCCTCTGAAAATATCCTTCTCGTTGACGCCTTTTCCGCTGTTGGTTTTGCTTTGACTGGGGCAACGTTGCCGCCTTTAACAGAAGGTGCATTAATCATATACTGAGGTGGGGTTGGGACGAACGGAGACTGAAAGCTTGGTACAACAGGAGGCTGGTAACTAGGGTAGCCCGGATAATTGAGGTAACCTTGGAAACCTTTGTATCCACCGGTATTTGGAACACAAGGCGGTTTATCTGAGAAAAAAGAGAGAAAGAGAGAGAGAGAGAGAGAGAGAGAGAGAGAGAGAGAGAGAGAGAGAGAGAGAGAGAGAGAGATTTATGCTGAACGTTCAGTCTTTAAGTGAACTTAGCTTACAGATGGCTCATCTTTCTCATCCATAACGTCTCCGCTTTGCTCTGCATCATCCAGCAAACTATTGGACGTTTCATTAATCCCATCGTTCATGGTCTGACTGCTGACGTCGTTACCGTACCATCCACCAGCCTCGTATGTGCGATTGGTCTCTGCGATGGTCATGTTTGTGTTTAAAGACCCTTCCCCATCACTGGACTGATGATTTTCATCGGAACCGTTCCTAACGTGATCTGATAAGGAGTGATCTGTGGCGTCACTGGAGACGGTATATGTGACGTCACGACTCTGCTCATCGTCCTCAGTATCCATGTCTCGTTTTTGACGAACGTTCGTGGCATAATGATACGTTGAATAAGCGGAGTTTGAATCATTAGCTATATTTTCAGCTTGTCGTTTGTTTAGTACTGGGACTGCGTCTGGCGCGTAGTACTCAGGTCCAAACTCCTGTTGTGTGTACCATTCTTGAGTAAGAGAATGGTTTGCTAGAAGAAGCAACAGCGTGCCTCTTAGCAGAAATGAAAAAAACATCTTAAAGCTGGAAAAAAAATTCGGTAGAAGACTAATGAGTATGTTTTTTAACGCAAAAAATCCTGTATTTTGTTATTCGATTGTCGTTTTAGCATACGTTTCTCGATTGAGAAAGTAAAGGAATGATTCTTGATAAGCCATGTCACAGGCTAATATTTCCCTCACACAAACCACCATTCCCAGCCAATCAGAATTTGCGTCGAATTTCAGTGGTTAGTTACACAGTTACAGTGTCCATCCTTTAGCATTTTTTTAATGACGTCGCAGTGTCAACTTCGATGGTGACTTCCACAGGAATTTCAAGTCCACCCTGCACGAGAGGGTATCGTCGATACTTAGTATCGATCTCTGTCCCCTTAAAAGTCTTAACAGTTTCTCTTCTTGAAATTAAGAAACTGGTCAATCTGAACCTCTCTGTTGATAGATGTCATACAGTAGAATTAACCAATCGTCCCGGAAGTCGTTTAGTTGTTGCTATTGCATAACGATCATAGCTCCGCCTAAATTTGATTTCATTTGATTTCATTTGATTTGAGTTGAGTTGATTTAATTTGACTTTATTTGTTTCTGTATTTGCTCGGCCCCACTAGCCTTTGTGCTATAAATACTACGGAGGGTAAATAAAGGTTATTAATTTGAGGTGGAGCTGTCAAAATTTGACATGTTTACGCTAAAAAACGTGACAGTTTGTCTAGACAAACTTGAATGTTTTGAGCGTGTAACAACGCGGAAAAAGTTAACCTGTCACGGTAGCTCGAAAATGGTAGTATTGGTTTCTATATATCGTGATACACCTTATCTAAAAGTTCCTGTTCAAAATACCTTAGTACGATATATTGATGATTCATTAACTCTGTAAATTGGTTTCTGGAAATAAACCTTTGTTGACGCACTTTCGCGACATTTAATGCTCTTTTTTTTCATTTTGTCTTCTTGAAATCGTGATATTAAAACCTCGCAAAATAGTGCGTGCCCGAAATCGCTAAATTAAGTGCGAATAAGGTAGATGCTGATTACATGATGCCCAACAGAGCAAGAACTGTCTTACTGTTTAGAGCAAAAGTAATGTTCCCTAAATAATAAAGTGTTTTCAACTGTCTCAAGTGTTTTCGACTAAACATCTTGGTTGGTTTGTCAGTCAGTCGGGCGATCAAAAAAAAAAAAAAAATTAGCTGCCTCTAATATTTCCATTCCTACGTGTTTCCATTGCTCTGCCTCCTTTATTAGGAGAACTTAAGAATATGTCCAATTTAATTGTAAGTATAATTCATGTGTAACTCACCTGTAAGTCCCTTACATGAATCCACTGTGCAGTAAATACTCCCGAATTGTAGTTTCTTAATGAACTCCTACACAGTGATTTTACCTTGCCTTAACTCTACATGACAGTTTGAAAATTTATACTTTAGTCACGTCACCCTTATACGTCAGGCCTGCTTAATTTAATAGTGTTATTATGACCAACAATAACAGGTTTATTTTCGATTTAGTTGGTGGTATTGAATGAATAAACATCTTAAACACTCTGTATCAGCTACAAAAACGATCCGTGGTTGTGATCATGATCAGTTGTGTTAACTTCTGCCTGGTGTCAAACTCATCGCTTTCAGGGGCAACTCGTTTCACATATTAGTGATAAATTGATATCAAGACACATATTATTTAGGTTATTTCGGCAGGTATTAATATGTTGCTTATGAGATAACAAGTGTCTACAGAAGTAATGTTTTTATTACCTGTCTTAAATTTACAAACAGTTGTTGAGCTATAAGAGCCTCCTCTGTACCCTTATAAAAGAGCATTTTGAACAAAACTAAGCTTGCGCCGTGCACGACGTTTGGCGCCGAAAGGTGTAGGGGAGAGGGACTAGAATGATACGAAACACCAGTCTGTAAAAATTAATAAAAATGTTTTGAACACAGAGACTGGTGACCTTGAAATGACCCGCGGAAGTTCATCTAAACACACTTTCCAATATTTGCATTTCTGTAGTGATGGGATGTAGTAAAAGAGTAAATAATAAATAGCGCGAGTAACCGTTATGAAAAAGATTGACGAGTAAGGCATTTAACAATGTCCTTGTTTAATGGCGTAACCGCTTGCAACAGACACAAAAAATTAGGACTTGCTCTCTCTCGTGACGTGATCCGAACTGATTTCCCCACGCCCAAACTCTACAGGCTTAGAAACTAAAAAGTCGCTCGCTTGTTGTCTTGTTGGAAGTTTGAATTCTTAGAGACAACTATAATACTAGCATCTAAATCAGCTTATTATATCGATCGCGTTAGAACTAATTATGGTACTGAAGTTCAATTTACATTTCTCTGGTCCTTCTATTTGGAACAACTTGGATAAAGAGATAAAAGTTTATCTCTGCGTGGTCCTTCTATTTGGAACAACTTGGATGAAGAGATAAAAAGTTTATCTCTGCGTTCATTTAAGCACACTATGAATAAACAATTCTTAAGTTCTTACGCCTAATGCTAGCTTAGTATTTTTAAGTTCGTGTCGCTCTTAATTAATATACAAATTTTATTCTATGAGAATGAATATATGAAAATCATATATTTGAACTGCGGATAAACGAAAAAGAAAAAAATTCAGGCTTGTACGGGATTCGAACCCACGACCTCTGCGATACCGGTGTACTGCTCTACCGACTGAGCTAACAAGCCATCTGGGAGCTGGTCGTTTTGTTGGTTCGTAATATACCCGTGAGGCTTTATTTTCACCACTGCTTAGGTAGTGTTCATAACTGCGATGATCAGTCACATATTTTATCGTTTATCCGCAGTTCAAATATATGACTTTCATATATTCATTCTCATATATTTACCACTCACGGGTATATTACAAATCAACAAAACGACCAGCTCCCAGATGGCTTGTTAGCTCAGTCGGTAGAGCAGTACACCGGTATCGCAGAGGTCGTGGGTTCGAATCCCGTACAAGCCTGAATTTTTTTTCAGGCTTTATTTTCACCACTGCTTAAGTAGTGTTCATAACTGCGATGATCAGTCACATGTTCAAATTTTATTCTGTCAATAACTGCTACTGTTACTACCTGTTTGTATTTCTGTTTTTCGTTTTCTTTTTTTTCTTATTCTTCTTTCAACTCATTTAAAGCTTAACAATTTTAGTAACTACTCAGCTCGTTTAGTTTTTACTATTCTGAGTAGTGTTTTGCTTATTTAAGTTTATCTTTTCTTGCTGTAATGTATATTCTATATTTAACAAAATAAAATGGTTGTTGTTGTTGCTGTTAAGACGGATGCTGTACCGTGATCTGTTTCTCTTAGTACTTACAGTTATATGACAAGTACAAAACGAGGACTGAAGCAAAGGAATAACTGCCATAAATGTTATACTACCGTAAAGATTTATTGCCCCTTACAAAACTTAGTGTCAATCTCACAGAGTTACTAACTGCTTCGGCAGTTTGCCCAAATGATAATAATGTCAGTGATTACTAAACAACCGTTCCACGGAAGATATGTTTTTCGTGTGTGTGTATGTGCCAGTGTGTTGTTTGTCTGGCCGGTCAGGCATTAGTTTCGATACTGCACAACTTTTGTCACAATCTTGTCTCCGTCGGACCGCTTGGGTCCAGGTCTTCTACGGCAGTAAATTCTGTAATCTTCTTCCCAGGCCTCCGCCTGCTCCACGGTCTGAAGCATGGGACTGAATAGTATCTCTGGTAACCAAAGAGAAATAATCCCCGCAATGACCCCGAGCACTCCAAAAACAACCAGTGGTAGCGTTTTCTTGAGGCTAGGAAGATCTGCCTTGAAAAAAGGTGAATTAAAACTACTGTAATTAGTCACACTAATAATCAACTTTGTGTAACTTGTTTGTAACAAAGAATCATTTAGTGAAAAGATCTAGATTGTATTGCAGAAGTAAGGTTAATATTAATACGTTTCAACGTTATAGAATTGAAAGAACATTTTTTTGTCGATAGCCATCCCTCTTCCCCTTTTCAATGGGAAGCGAAGAGTGGCGTACGGTCGTACTTTCTTTACTCCGCGATAATTGCTTTAATTTCTTAGTGAATCTTGTTTTACACTCAATTTTTGTTATCGCTATTTGCCATTTACGACTCTAACTAAATTAACTATGCCTGAAACTCGTACCACGAAGGCTGCTAGCACTCAAGGAGCTGATTCCGCGGGATCTGAACTTGTCACAATGGCGACAGTGAGGGAGTTGTTGAAAGTGTAAGAAAGAATGTTTAAGAATTTATTCGACTCACTGTTGGCCAACGTAAACGCACGGCTAGATTCCATCATCGGCCAAGTCGCAGAAATCAAAGCTAGACTAGATATTTACGAGAAAGACACTGGCGACTTGAAGGTGAGCCTCGAGTTCTCCCAGAAAGATATCAAGGACTTGAAACCATGCTCATCCCGACTGCATGAGGTCGAAGAAGAGATTGAAAAGATGTGCGGTTCCCTCGATTACCACACTGATAAGATCGAATATCTGGAGAACCAAAGTAGAAGGAGTAATATTCAAATAGACGGCATTCGAGAGGAAGAAGCAGAAACTTGGGACAACACCGAAACCAAAGTAAAGGAGATACTCAAAGAGAAGCTTAACCTCGATGAAGAACCGGATATCGAGCGGGCTCATCGAGTCGGCAGAAGAGCAAATGCTACAACTGGCTCCGTAAGACGTCCAAGGACCATCGTTTGTCGCCTCCGCAATTGGAAGCAAAAAGAACAGATCATCAGAAGTGCAAGGAGAATCAAGCCCCCTGGAATTTTTGTTAATGAAGACCTGGCACAAGAAACCCTTGACAAGAGGGAAGAGCAGCGTCCTAAGTTTGAAGAAGCGAGAAGAAACGGGAAAATAGCCTATTTCGTTTTAGACCGACTGGTTATTAAAGACAGAATTGAGCGTCCCAGTTAAGTAGCTGTGTAGTTTTGTGCTTTAGCTTTCTATAATATTTATAGTACGTATTTATATGTTTATTATTTATTAGCCATGGCTTCGATTCCTGATCACACTTTACCTTTTAATGCTTTAGACGATTATAGTTTTAACCTTGCAATTTACGAACTTCAACATGGCCCGGTCCGTTATGATCCTGACACACTTTCCAGCCTAAATTACGATCCTTTATTTTCAAGTCACAATCTTTCCCTAACTCGTTCTGACGATATAGATCCTGATGTTAATTTCTGCACAGACGACGTCCATTGTGATTACTACATTGAAGATAAATTTAACGAAATGTTGAGAAATGATAATTTATGTGATGAAGATTTTTCGCTTCTACACCTAAATATTCGTAGTCTTCAACGTAATCTAAACAGCCTTTCTATTCTTTTGACATGCTTGAATATTAAGTTCTCTTTAATAGGCGTTTCTGAGACATGGCTAAATGATTATTCCCATTCAGTAGACATAGATGGTTTCAATTTTATTCACAAACATCGCCCAAATAGAACTGGTGGTGGTGTTGGCTTATATATTTCTGACAATCTCGATTTTAAAATTCGCGCTGACTTGAGTTTTGACGATATTGATGTTGCAGAATCTTTGTTTATTGAAATAGCAAGACCCCATGGGAAAAATATTATCGGTGGTGTTATTTACAGGCCACCTAATCAGAGAGTTGGTGACTTTGTGTCAAAACACAATGATCTGTTAGCGAAAATCTCTAGAGAGAACAAAATATGTTTTATTATGGGTGATTTCAATTTGAATTTAATTAACTTTCAACATCACCAAAACACCGGCGAATTCCTTGATGGATTGCACTCGTATATGTTTTTTCCCATGATAACACGTCCCACCCGAATAACTTCTCACACCGCAACATTGCTAGATAACATTTTCGCAAACACATTTTTTGATCACTCGACAAGTGGTTTATTGATTACTGATATCTCTGATCACTTACCTGTTTTTTCGATTCATTCAAATAATGACTCTTCCAACAGCCACGCTCACGACCCAGTGGTCATTCGAGACAATAATAAAGAAAACTTAGCGAGTTTTCTCGAAACGCTAAAACAAATTACCTGGTCCTCCCTTGATGGTTATCATGACCCCCAAAACGCGTATAATAGCTTTATAAAGAAGTATTCTGAAAGTTATAATGTGTGCTTCCCTGTAAAAAAATTAACTAGAAAACAGTGCCGTTTAAATAAACCGTGGCTATCCAATGCGCTTATTAAGTGTATTAGGAAGAAAAATAGGCTTTATAAAAAATATCTGCGAAATCCAACAATGGATCTTCAATCAGTTTACAAAAGTTATAAAAACAAATTAAATCATTCTCTGCGGACAGCAAAACGTCTATACTACGAGAAGAAATTGAATAACGTTCAATCTAATACTCGTGCTACTTGGAAAGTTTGAAATGAAATCCTAAACAGAAGCAAAAGAAATTCCAATAGATGCTCAACATTTAAAGCTGATAATCGTGAAGTTACTGATCCTGTCGAAATTGCCAACAAGTTTTGTAGTTATTTTTCAAGCATCGGTCCTAATTTAGCAAGGGGTATACAGTCGTCAGCTTCACACCGTTGTTTTCTTAATGGTTCCTTTGCACAGTCAATATTCTTCAACCCTACAACTCAAGATGAGATCACTGAGATTGCGAAAACTTTTCTTCCAGGCAAAGCAGCTGGCTACGACCAGATTCCAATGACAGTCATTAAGGAGTCCATTCTACTTGTTTCTGAACCACTCACCCATATCATAAACTTGTCAATCCAGCATGGTATTGTTCCCGATGAAATGAAAATCGCTCGCGTGATACCTATTTTTAAATCTGATGATCAGTCGCTTTTCACCAACTACCGACCTATCTCGGTGCTTCCCAGCTTTTCAAAATTCTTTGAAAGAGTTATCTACAATCGTTTAATGCAATATCTGATGAACTTCAACATCCTCTGTAGTAACCAATACGGCTTCAGGAAAAATCATTCCACTGCACTCGCGCTAATCGACTTGCATGATAAGATCTCCACTGCCTTTGACCGAGGTGAATTTTCCGTAGGTATTTTTCTTGACCTCTCAAAAGCCTTTGACACTGTAAATCATATCATCCTTTTTGATAAACTCGAACATTACGGTATTCGTGGCTTAGCGCTGGACTGGATAAGAAGTTACTTTTCAAACAGAAAGCAATATGTTGAATATAATGGCCACCGGTTCGTTAAGAAATGAAATCTCTTGTGGGGTCCCTCAGGGTTCCATCCTCGGACCACTATTTTTCTTACTGTACATTAACGACATCAATAATGCTTCTAATCTATTAAATCTGATATTGTTCGCTGACGATACCAATGTATTCATGTCACATAAAGATCTGAACTATCTCTCAGATATGTTAAACTTGGAGATGGACAAACTGTCAATCTGGTTTAAAGCAAACAAGCTTTCTCTAAATCTTAAAAAGACTAAATTTATGGTCTTTAAACCAAGACAAAAGCGTTCAATTTGTAATATTCAAATAAGTATAGATAATCAAAATATTGTTAAAGTAAAGGAGACAAATTTTCTAGGCGTAATTTTGGATGAAAACCTAAATTGGAAATCGGAAATATCTCACGTTGCAAGTAAAGTTGCGAAGTCAGTCGGTATAATATCTAGATGCAGCTTCTTTCTTCCTAAATCGTCTTTACGTATGCTCTACTATTCCTTAATTTATCCTTATTTTTACTACTGCAATATCGTTTAGGCTTCGACCTATAAAACTAATCTCCGCCGCCTTGTTATCCTGCAAAAGCGCATTATTAGAATTATTAATAAATCACATTTTAATGCTCATACTGACCCTATCTTTAAGGACCTCGGTATACTAAAATTTAATGATATCCATTTGCTTCAACTGGGCCAATTTATGTATTCTTGCAAAAATTCATTCTTACCTCCAAAGTTTAATAACAATTTCTCTCAAAGCAATCAATTCCACTCTTACAATACAAGAAATTCCCAGGCCTACCGTCTACCGTATTGTCGTACAAACACGAAAAAGTTCTCGCCCTTTTTTCAAGGGCCTAGGTTTTTTAATTCACTTGACAACAAGATCATCAACTCTCAATCCCTCTCCTCTTTTAAGAAAAAACTGAAGATTAAATTATTGAGTAAGTATGAAAACAGTTTATAAATCTTTCCATCTTCGACTTTTCGCCTTCTTTTCTTCAATTGATGTGAAACAGCTCTAGCTCATAGTTTGAGGAAGCCTAACTTCTCATAAGCTCCTATAGTTTCTGTTAGGTCTCCTCGCCACTTCTTTTTTTTTTTTCTCTTCTTTTCCTATATTTTTGTAATTAGTGTGGCAAATAAAAAAAAAAAATAAAAAAAATAAAAGTGCTATGGTTTTCAACGGTGGGACGATTGGAGAGGAAGGCTCCTCACTTAAGCAAGAAGAAGTTTAATATAATCTCGTCCATTAAAAGTGATAGAAACCTGCTGCAAGTCTTTTGAGTGAGGGGAGAGGTAGGAAAGAGGAGAATGGTATTAGGTTTGTGTATCAGTGAATCCACAAGAGGCCGGGACACACAGTGAGACAATGTCTGGAAAGACGCGCAACACAAGGGTATCCCTGGCACTCCTTCGTTCTCCTTTAGACCCTTGGTGCGCAAAATTGCACACAACAATTCGTGGGGTAGCCAGACGGTCCTCGCCATGTTTCAAGTGTAAGAACTAAGAAAAAACAGTCGTTTTCTTAATAGCAGAACAATATACGGCGCCAGTATTGCTCCAACACGGGCCGTCATAGACGATACTCCTACACCGATATTCCTGAAAAAATGCCAGTGAAGTAAAATAGACAATGGAGCATTTGTGAGTATTGGTAGTTGGGTATTGCTTTATAAAAGACAATGGTAAAACATGGAACGAATGACCAGCGCAATGAATTCACCCACCTGATGACGGTTGGAAACAGCTCAGCAGTGAAAATGTCAGATTGCAAAAAATGTAGACAGAATGCAAAACTTGCCGATATCGCCAGGGTTGGCTGATATTCTGAAAAGAAACGATCGGATACAGCGAAGGTTAAATAATGCAAAACAAAATTTTGACTTGAATGCAGTATTGCAAGCCATGTTGCATCTTTGCTAGAAGCAAAACACACAAGCGAAAAATCAAAATTAGTTGGAGTAATTTGAAGCCATGTGTTGTAGTCAGTATCCAAGTAGACAATAGGAAACAAAGCTGTCAGCGACGGCAACCTCTTAATCTTTTAAGAAAAATCGTACTGTCATCATCATCATCACCGTTGTGCTCGTCATCGTTGTCGTCAACGCATGATCATTATCCGCATGATTATTAGGGGCCCCCCATCTCTCAAAAACAGTTCATTTTCGGGGCCTGATAAGTATTTTCGATGGTAAAAACTTTCTCCTGTATAACATACTTTAAAGTCACGTGATTGAATCCCTGAATAGAAAAACCGAGCAAGCAGCTAGTTTTCGGTTGGTAAATTATGGAAACTATCAGGACTGTGTCATAGGCCTCAATTTATATTGCCAGGAAACAACAAATGGCACTTACTCACACTCATTGACTCACCAGGCTTGTCCGGTACAGCTAACACCAACAAGCCTGCCAATCCACCAATCAGCATAAACGTACTGTATGGAATACACCTACCAAACCTAGTGAAATACCAAGGAACATTGGGGAAAGCGCGCTGAGAGAAACTATTAATCTTTTAGCAAAAAAGCAGTGTCTTTACCTCTGCAGGCAGAACCAAACCAACAGAGCACTTGGAAGCTCGATGATGATGAGAATGAAGAAGTTCACGTACATATTCCCGGCGAGGTTCTTAACATTAACACTCAGTCCAAAGCAGACCAGTGTATTAACGAACCTAACAACAAAAGGAAGGCCGGAGAGCAAATTCTTCTGACTGATTCCGTGTATTTGCTTATGCCGGTCATACAGCATCTCAGCCAACAATGCGCCGTACGCCTCGGTAGCTTCTTTTTGACATGTATCTCGACTGCATGGAATGTGTTAATTTATGTCAGTTTGTGAGAACTTATAGCTTACTGTAAAGACCAGTTACCTGTAGTGCTAGTAGTTATATCCCAGTGCGCCTGATAGTGTCACCCATGTTAATAATAATAATAATAATAATAATAATAATAATAATAATAATAATAATAATAATAATAATAATAATAATAATAATAATAAACTCTATTTATATAGCGCCCATATCACTAGCTGTTCTAGGCGCTTTACAACACTGGCCGGGGGACTTTTGCCAGACTGCTTACAACGCAGTCTACAATTAATGAAGTTGAGTTATGAGTGCCCCCGTAATATCAATATCAAATTAAGACAGACACTAGGGGTGGTCACTGCCAGAGTTTTGTTATGTCCCTACTTGTTCTTTTGCGTCCCACAGAATCAGAGAATTATAAAGAGTTGTGAGACGGGGCCTACGATTTATCGTCCTTATCCGAGAAGACTAGAAAGTCTAACCGTATGTAGATGTCATTACAAAGGAAAAGACCCTGAGTGTTGGTCCGGCCGGGGTTTGCACCCGCGACCTCCCGCACAGTAGTCTGGTGCTCTACCACTGAGCTAACCGGTCGGCGGTTAGAAGTATGGAGTGCTAGTGACTTTAATTAACGTCAACTATTAGGTAGAGAAATCCGAAAATTGGTCGTGACTTCGATTTTAAATCCCAGTTGAGTGATCGATCGGCAAATGACTGGAAAAAGAACGCGCACCTTTGGCATTTGGGGAAACGTGCCTAAGAATAAGTATCAGTCTGGACATGACGCAAAAATAGTGGCAGGCAGTTTATTTTGTTAATCGAATGTATTGAATAAAAGTCAGAAAAAGGAGAAATCTGTAAATAAAATGTTTTCCACGGTTTGTGACAAAGTTATTTCCCCGGCACTGAAGCCAATCCCTAATGTTCACATTTTTTGTGAAGTCAGTCCTGACAATAACAACGTGGCTATTGTAAATATTATCAGTCGAACCTGTACTTGAACTCAAATTCCTCGACTTAACAAAATAGCGATCTACATATCTTACCAGTTAAAACAGCAGATGATGATTCTTTTCCTCAGTTTCGGAGTCTCAAACAGGTCAAAAGTCCCGTACTTCCGGGTTTCATCCTTCCTGACGTCTCCTTTTCTTACTTCTGAGATCACGTGACGCAGATGTTTGTGGACACCATTTTTGACAGCGTAGGTCATTAGCCATTAGCACACTGTGAGCCTTGTCCAGTCGATTGTTAGCAACAAGCCCGCGAGGAAACTCGGGTATCCACCTGAGCAACAAACAAACAAACAAAAAAGTAAGACCGGTTCCATATCAATTGAGCTCAAACTAATCACAATCACAAACAGACAATTGGAATCGCTTTAAGAGAAACGAAGAAGATACTAGTCATACTAGATTTTTAATTTATTCTATTTTCACTGCAATTGCAAGAAAAAAAAGAAAGAGATATACAATATTACAATAATCACATTAATAAAAAATTCTAAGTACATAACAGGGCAGTGGGGAAGACTAGAAGGGAACTGACGAACCATACGTGCTTGTCAACCCATCATGAAAAGAAAATGTCTGAATATAAAAGGTTAAATATGTAACTAGCAATTTGAAAAGAAGAGGAAAAGAAACTTGGTTGACTGCATACCTTCAGTAAAAGAATGAGCTATGAAACTTAGGAAACGTGTTTTGCGCTCATTCGGTAGGCTTATCTGTTTGGTAATATGAATTATTGCCAAGTCTGACTTTGCTTTCAGTTTTGAGGAAATGGAAAAGTGTACTGAACTACACGATCAAAGACAGCATAACCAGATTAAGCTGAAGATTAAAATCTTGCTTTTCTCTGTAACTGTTTCATGCTAAACATACCACCAAAGGCCCAGCAGCAATACTGATGCCTGGTAAAGACACGGCAAGCATCAAGTGCCTCCAGTCTCTTAGGAAGTAGGCCAGTAAGGACAAAATGGCGTAACCCAGCGTCATAAAGATATTGCTCACAAACCCAGCTGCTGCCCTGTTGGATGTGACAGACAACTCCATGCAATAAACAAACCGAGAAAGAAGGCAACCTGCTGCCCCAACTCCGACACCAATACGAAACAAAGCGAAAAGCGAAAGACAATCCGGCAGCCACGGCTGATACTGTGCCACAGCCTGCCTGTAAGGTCAACAACACCAATATGAATTCATGATTGGTCCAGAACTTGTCAATAAGCTAGCGCCTGTAAAAGAGTGGTTCCAAACCAACTTATACATTTGTAACATTTTGCAGCATGCGTTAAAATGCCACTTAGTTTTGTACCGAATAGACGCGGCCGAAGCGAACTCATTCATTTTATTCCGTTATAAACTAAAGTTCTTGTCTAGCTGAAATAATGAATTAGAATTAGACCCTAGGACAGACGGAAAAGGAGAAATATTTGCTTATAATTAAGCCATGAGCCCTCTTGCTAAGGTCAAGGCCGCTGACCTCGGTAACACTGTTAGCTTGAGAGGTACTTACCAGGAGGGCGAAACTCCCGATGGTATAGCCATACTTATAGTATAAGGCAAGGTACAATGTATGCCCTCCGTACATAAAGGACCTTTTTAAACTAGATAAATCTCGATATGGACTTGGAAACATAGCTTGAGACATGTGGGTCCGGTGATTTGGTCCAAATTGAGTAAAGACGTTAAAAATGCCGCATCAATTTACAGCTCTAAGATGAAAATTCGAAAGGTAGATCTTCAACATATAAATAAGAGGGCTTTAAAAATTGCTTTTTATGTTGTACGTAACGGACATTTGCGACACAGTACTGACCTGTCATTTTACTTCATGGTTAAGTCATGCACCGATGCAGTCAATCTCGGATGCCTGCTGGTTGAATATTGTTCTAAAGACAGCACTTGTGGCCAGCAAAACTAACCCTAACAAATGATAAGGCTTATTACAGAATTAATTTATATTGACTCAAAGCAAGGTTTTGTTAGTGAAATATTTCGGTTGCCGTTATCGCAGTTTGCTCTGAGTCTCATTTACAGCGCGGTACAAAACAACGGCAACAAAAGAAATTACAGAGGAGAGGAATGGGGTCGATTGGGTGCACAATGCGGGTACCTTGGTGACAACAGTTGTTTGCTGACGATATGGGAAAACGGAATTCGAACTTCATTTACGTTTCAGTTGCGTTCTTCGCCTTCGGCATCCGCGAAAAACGGACTTCAACCTCCTTTTTTCGTTTCCCCGAATCCAACAACAATCGATTTCCGTTCTTGTTTTTAGAATTTTCTGTGACAGTTGATGAGAAACAGAATACAATTGAATATGTAAATGATCATCGCAGTTATGAACACTACTTAAGCAGTAGTGCATACAGTTGATCTATCGTCTGAAAAAGTGGTGGACCTTATCAGTTTTCGAACCTCTTCCATTGGACCGAACCGATCCATTCAGGTTCGAACCGAAATTGCTGGAAGTTACACTGAGTTGAATGCACCGGGTTCGCACCCTCAGTTTCGGGGCTGTCTTGACCTGTGGTCCTTGGATTTTTCATAAACGTTTATGTTCACTAATACATACATACATACATACATACATGCATACACACACACACACACACACACGCACACACACACACACACGCACACACACACACACATACATACATACATACATACATACATACATACATACATACATTACTTTATTTACCCTCGGATTTCAGAGTAGCTCATTGTGCAGCTAATATCTCCGAGAATTTAACCATCAGATGAAAGATAGACCACCACACCGGGAACTACGTCTCCTACTCAATGGCTCCTATAAAGCCATATCGTTTATTATATTCGTTGCTTATTCTTTCTTTCACTCTGAGTTCGTTTTCTAAGCCGCTACAAGAGACAAACGGATTTGTAACTTGGCTCAAACGGCTCAAAAATGGTTTACGCAACAAAAAACTATCAAAGGCTTGCGTAAAGCTTGCGTTCAACGTAGTTCAACAGGGTGCAACAAAATCGAACGGGTGTTGAAGCAAACGTTGAAGTAGCCTCCAAAGCAGACGTCTTTGGGCTCGTCACGTGTTCCTCCCCCACTTGGGGGAGGAAGGCGTGACGAGCCCCACGACCGTCTGCGTAGGATGCTAATGTTGAAGCCGTTTGCCCGGGCCCTTAGAATACACACGGACTGGATCAGATGTACCCTGAGAGGGTAGGTCAAGTGGACGCAGTGGAGAGGAGAGGAGAAGGAATGCGATCCAAACGTTACTACGTCACAAAATATGATGCTGTTGTCACATTAATTCGTGGCAAATACTTAGCTTTATCACTTCACGTTTACTTTACTTTTCACTTTATTTCAATAATTTGTAATATACAATTTCAATTTAGAAAAATACACAACGCGCATGTAGCAAAGCTAATCGAGGCGGGTTGTGTAACAATAAGTATAAAAATCTTCGCGGTAAACTTGAATTGAAGCCAGGGAGGGGGAGTGGGGGTGGGGTGGGGTGGGGTGAGGCGGGTACTCCCTGTTAGGGCGGTATAGGAATGTTCGGCCTCAAAGGGTATGGTTTTTTTTAGCCGTTTTGGCCTGAAATAGGGTATCGATTTTGACCATTTTGGTCTGAAATAGGGTATGGTTTGTGTACTCTAGTCTTGAATTAGTTGTGCTTACAGAAGAAGCTACTTCTTAATCATGCAGTTTTGTATTTAACGGTGGTCTGAACTAGGGAACTGATTATAAGGCAGCTCTGAAATAGGGGGTCAGGTCTGAAATAGGGAATCGAAATTTTGGTCAGGTCTGTAATAGGGTAGGGAAAATCGCAAATTTGTCTGATATAGGGTAAGGGTTTCGGGAAGCGGGCCGCACACCCCCACCCAATTTTTCTGGGAGTACCCCCCCGGGAATTGAAGGGAGCGAAGCAGCTACCGTGGTGAATTGCGCGCGAAAGACGCGCGAAACTCTTTAGCTTGCGACCTCCTACCCCCGGGGGGGGTACTCCCTTATATGGGATAGATAGGTATGTGCGGCCCTGAAGGGTATGGTTTTTAAGACGTTTTGGTCTGAAAATAGGGTATCGATTTTAATCATTTTGGTCTGAAATTGGGTATGGTTTGTGCACTCTATTCCTTAATTGAGTATGTTTTTTTAGAAGAAGATACATCGTCATCATTAGGCAATAAGGCCATCAACAAAAGAGTCACAAAAGCCCTTCTCAAATTATGTTTACGCCAACCACATACGCGAAATAGGTCTGAAATAGGGTAGGGAAAATCGCATATTTTGGTCTGAAATAGGGTAAGGGTTTCAGGAAGCGGGCCGCACACCCCTACCCAATTTTTCTGGGAGTACGCCCCCCCCCCCCCCCGGGCCTTCGACCAGTGTTTGGCCGAATTAAGCCGATACGATAGTCAAATGCCCCGTCGTGTGGTCAAATACCACCCTGGGTATGCCCGGGGTAATGGGCGCTTTTTGGAATTGACTGATACCTAACGACAACAATAGAAATCACACAATGGACAGAAACATTCCGATCGGGACAAGAGTGTGTATAATTGTTTGATTTCATTATTTCTTCCATTCCAGGCAGGAGCATCCCTAAGTGCTCCAGAAAGTGCTTCGATAGCACGAAAGCGAAAAGTTCCGATCAACAAAGGGAAGAACAAGCAAAGAGGAAGCGTCAAAACCACCAATGTGAGTACATGGGATCCAAAAACCCAAACCAACACTTTGCCGTGGTAAGAGGAAAGCTAACTGTTCACAACTTTTAGCACTTTTTGAGCACTATTTTGAGATTTTGATCACTTTTTAGCCATTTTTGGCAGCACTTTTTTAGGATTTTACGAGCGCAATCGGGAAAGGCCTAATTCCAGTATACTTGGATAAAGCTAAGCATTTGCTTCGAATTAATGTCAGCAGATGGAAATGGAGAGGGGCTCATCTAGCGGCTAGCGCAGCTACTGGCGAGCCCCGTGACCAGTGTGACAAACGCATGAGCATAAGGCACGTGATCAATCACCTGATAGACACACCCCCACTAACCACATTATGAATAACACCGTCCGTCTCTGTTCTGCTCAGCCCTGTACTCAGCGTTGTTGGTGTCGGGTTCTGTAGCTTCGATTTTCCGTTAAAATGTCTCCCAAAAAGCCATATTGTTTATTATATTCGTTGCTTATTCTTTCTTTCACTCTGAGTTCGTTTTCTAAGCCGCTACAAGAGACAAACGGGTTTGTATCTTGGCTCAAACGGCTCGAAGATGGCTTACGTAACAAAATACTGTCAAAGGGAACTTGCGAAGCTTGTAAATTGTTAACGTTACTGGCTCAAGGAGCTTTCTTGACAAAGAACGCCCAAAGTGACGTGGTTTTCGAATCAAGAATGGTCTGTAAAGAGCTTAAGATGGAGGACAACCGAGTTTGCACTGAGGTTACTGCTGAATTCAAAACTGAAGTATTGACGGTCGTGGACAAAGTATTTCTGAGTCCTATCGAAGTTTGTGGAAGTCTCTTGGGTCCTACATGCGCTCATAAAAGAGATCCGAGCGGATTCTGGAATGTAACTATACCTGAAAAGAAGCCACCTGTAAAGCCGATACCACCGCCAAAAGTATGTAAGCTTATAATCGAAAGATTATTTGAAAATTGTCAGTGTTTGCATGCACTCTACTTTTTTACTGCCTAGAAATCAGATGATCGTATATCTATTGTGTGACTGCGTGTTTGTTTTTCTTCACATCACGGGAAAGCTTCCCAGTTATCCCTCTTGTAGTGACAATTTGCTTTGGTGATAGCCTATAAAAAAGGAAGGTTCAAGCATACGCATATAATATGCACTGCATCAAGCTTCCTTTCTTTTATTTCAGTGTTTGGTACATGAACAATTTAAGCTCATCATTTTCCTTGCCGTACATGTATATCTCGTTCTATCGAATATTGTCAATTTTGCCATGATGTTTATTTAGAGGAAATACCAGCCTTTTGATGCTCTTCTCCATTCTTAACACTCAATTGACTTCACATAGTGGACAACGGCTAGATGCTGCCAAAATCACCCAAGTGGTAAAACCTGTCCATCTGGAATCCGAACAAGCACTTTGTTTACCATGACTTGTTTAACTGATATAAGTGGTGTGATCACAGCCCATATATTAGTTATGCATGGTTTCAACTAAAATTTTATTCGTTCTTGCTGCTTGTTTGACAGGAGTAGCATTAGAGTAATGCATATATTTTGTGGGGTTGTGTGGAAAACGTTCCCCATAGCTTCAAGTGCCATTGTATAACTCACAGCTGGTTTTTTTCACCCCAGTGAATTGGGCTGTATTTTTTCAGGAGTTCTTGTTAGCCACAGGTGAAAGGAACAAAACATACACTAGGGTTTTTTTGTATGTTATATAAGAACACAAATGCCTGTATATGTTTGTAGTATGTGAGAGAGAAAAACAAACACCCTTGAATATTTTAGTTTTTATGATTAGTCAGTGTGATGAATGAATTATTGAATGGTATTGATAATGATTTTATTATTTATGATTACTGATTGACTGATATTGCAAATTGTTATAGACAGGAAACCTAACAAGTTACATTGTATGATTGAAATCTCGATTGCATGTGTTGGACTATTCAGTAGTTATCATTGTAACTTAAGAAAAATTTCAAGAGAATGTACATGCATGTTGATTAGGTACAATACTAAAAAATATCATTTAACTGCTGGCACTGATGAGTTTATTTTGTGATCATCTGTTTTCTTTGCAAATCTAAACTGGCTTATAATTGAAGATCTGATCGCAAACTTTAGCTGAGATGCAGGGCTTGACACTAACACTTACCCGTTCACTGTTGGAGAGTAAAATAAGTTGAGTGGAAAGTAAATAAGCAAAATCAACCAAAAATACTTGCCCGATAAGGCAAGTGGTTTTCTACAGTTTAGAAAGTAGTTTTTGGTGTTCAAACAGTCAGACAAAAATTATGAATAATAAATAAATATCCAAGAATAACTGCATTCTGACTTTGATCCACATCCTGCATTAAAAAGTTGGTGGAACAGTGGTCCAAGAGCAAGGCACCCTAATTTTAATGACTAATGAAGTGCTCAAGACAAAAGATTTGGTAAATTAAAAACTTAATTACATTCATTGATTATAGCTAGTAAAAAATATGCTTCCTTCTTAGGTTATCAGCTTTTCTTAAATAATAGTTATATATAGTGTATGTAGTTTGTACATCTGTGTCTTATTCATATACTTATTTTATTTATTTTTTACAGTTGGTGTGATATCTTAACGATTTTACTGACCCAATACATGTAAATGTAAAAAATGTAAAAATGTTCTTTTCTGGAAAGGAAATTTTTACTGTGGAAAGAAAATTTCCAAATGTACTTTCCATACTGGCAAGTTATGGGAAAAGTAGGTAGAGATGGAGGATCATAGTGGTGGAGTTTTTTCAAATCCATTTGATCTTTAATCAGAGAGTTGAAATATTTAGATTATTCCATAAAATAGTACCCTGTGCTTTTTTTTTGTGTGGAATGGTGGAAGTCTAACAAATGTGTTAAATTGATTGACTTTCAGCCTGGTTCTCCTGTTTCAAGGGTGCTGCAGTTTTCTGATATCCATATTGATCACATGTATCAAGAAGGCAGTAACCCAAAATGTGGAGAACCTCTTTGTTGCCGCAGCAATGATAAACCTCCAGGTATGTTTCATCAAGCCTAGAATAAAATAATGTTTCTGCTGAGCTTAAATATTCCAGATTGGAAAATGCCCAACCAGGTGGGATATAATGAATACAGATGTTACCAAAAAATCTCCCTAGTACAGTTTTGGGTACATTTGAAAAGACAAACAGCATATAAGAAACATTTCAGTTCCTTGTCTGTTTTTTTCTGTTTTAATCCAGAGACTTAATCCTCTTGAGACCAAAACATTACAGTTACATGTAATTAAGGACGGTGCCTCCTATTGCTAGTGCGCATTCCTTCTGCACACCACGCAACCATCTTATCTTGCGTGATTACTCGCGCGATTTCCCCAGAAGGTTGTTGTTTTGATGGTTATCGTACTTTTTGTAAGCTCTTGATTTAGCAGATAGTTTTACAGGATTGGCAACAAGCTGTCCAAAAACCCGTAAACGAAAGCGTTATTGTGGTGTGTTTTATGAAATTATGCTGAATCACGCCGGGAAAAGCAAATGAAGTGAAGTGGCAAATAATATAAGACTTAAGATTAATCAAAACATATCGCTGTATAAACTGATTCAAGGGAATCGCTTAAAAAAGTCATGCGCTACACATATCGGTTTAATACACAACAAATCCGTTTCAGTTATATTCTTTTATTTTATTGCTGTTTCAACAATAATAAAAAGAAATATGTTTTCATTGAATGTAAGATATAACACGAACACGATGTCTTACCTTTGTAACTGATGAAAACCTTGAACTTAATTGGCCTGGATAACGGACTGCGAAAATCACGAATACTGGCTCTCAAACTGCGTAATTTTTATGCATTTCAAAACTCCTTCCAGAAAGATAATACAACCACAAGAAACAACTGCAAAAGTAATTGACAAAACTACAAAACGTCATCTTACGTACGTGTTTGTCTTCCACTTCGCCAGAGCCTAAAAGGGCAAGTTATACTGGAAAACTTTGAAATTTATGCAAAATGCACATCTCAAAACGTCTTCGAATTTGTTCCTAGCATTCAAAGCCATCTTCATTGAAAAAATGTCCTCTAATTCCCGACGAATCAAGAAAACTTTTTGTTCCAGCATGTGTCGCCATACCGGATATCCCAGCATGCCCAAGGAAAAGACATGCAAATATTTCACTTGCTAGGGAGGGGGTAGAGCAAAAATTAATAGTAGAAAATAACCAATTAAGCTCTAAAAAACGCACAGTGACCCCCACTTTTTACCTCACAAAACGAAAGTGGTAAGCCTACTCAACACATGGTGATTTTTTTGTAGTTCGCAAAATACATTTAGCCTGTGTTTTTGCTCAACTAAAAGGGAGCAGTCAGGGCCAAAAATGCCTCCAATGCAATGATTTTGTAATAAATACCACATAAATAGTAGTTTTTATATCACCAGTTATGTGTTTCAAAGCTTTTGGTTTGTTGTTGCCTTGGTATATGTAAACAGGAATTCTAAGGAAATGTTCAGAGAAATATTTCTTCTTTTCTTTTTTGCGAAAAAAATAGTCTCTATTTTTTGCAGCTTTGGACTTAATTATCTCTGAAAAATGCACAGTTACCCCCTATTTTCTTTTCAATTTTCGTTAGCCCTTACCAACATCTACATTTTAGCATAGTGATAATCCGCGAAAAAATATCTTCGTATTAGGAGGCACCGTCCTTAAGGCTACAAATTTTTCTTAATAAGTACATCAGTGAAACAAAGCAATCCATTGGCAGACTTGAAAATGTAAAGCTTGTGGGATGTGGCTAGAGTGACAAGGATACAGTTTACCTCACAAATTAATGTGATTTGGTAGGCTGAAGCCACTCTAAGGGCACTAAGGCCACATGGTAGAGGGCACTACCCCTTAAATCTACCAAATCAATGACTGAGCCGAAGCATTAGCAGCCATGGACAGCTGTTTTGGCCTTGTTAGGCCTCATATCAGGATGTCATAGTCAACGCTCAGGCTCAAGTACCGATATGTGAATAAAACAAAGTAAGTGAAAATGTGAAGCTTATGGGATGTGGCTTACCAGCTTACCAGATCACATTAATCTGTGAGGTATCCTTGTCACTTCAGCCACATCCCACAAGCTTTACATTTTCACTACTTTGTTTTATTCATATATGGGTACTTGAGCCTGAGCGTTGGCTATGCCATGCTGATGAGGCCTAACAAGGCTGAAACAGCTGTCCATGGCTACTAATGCTTGGGATCAATCTTTGCTTTGGTAGATTTAAGGGGTAATGCCCTCTACCATGTGGCCTTAGTGCCCTTAGAGTGGCTTCAGCTTACCAAATCACATTAATTGACAGACTTGGGCTGGTACCATATCCAGTTTTTTTCAACTGATGTTATTTCCCCTTGACTAACTCAAAGCTTGGTTCACCAGAAAAAATGTTATTTTCCTGGGGCCATTTCCTGAAAGGTGTAATAATTCTATTCCAGGGATAAATCTACCTTATTCCAGGAATACCTTTTGCAATAAGGCAGATTTATCCCTGGAATAGAGTTATTACACCTTTCAGGATCTGGCCCTTGGATAGTTCAAATTAGTGGTATTCTACTGTTTGTAGTGATGTGAATAGAGCAGAAAACTGGAAGTGCATTAAGTTGAATTAAAACAAGGTTGTACCACTAGTGCAAAGTTGTTGAGTGAGGAAAATAAATTAACATTCACCAATGTTTTATTATTATTCAGGACCTGGGAAGCCCAAAGCAGGGAAATATGGAGACTATCTATGTGATATTCCAACAATAACATTTGAGAGTATGCTGCAGCATATTAATAAAACTCATCAGGTAAGGTTGAAAACTAACACCATTTCACAAATTGCATGTAGGAATCTCTCCTTTGTACAGAGCTGGATGAGAAAAGTACATGTAAAAGATCTATGACATAATTCTAAAAAGTTTCCCAATTTGCTGTCCATGAAGAACAATGATGTATTCTCAAAAGTTTCTGCTTTCATGACATGTGTTTCAAGAGTTTCTTCTCTCTTTAAATGTTTGAGTATTTGAAGTGGATGTGTGAATGGAATCTGAAAATCCAAAGCAATGTTTCTGTCTTTGAAAAAAGGTTCCCAGTTAATTTAAAAACATACTTTTTATTGCTTGAGATCAGAGAAGTATAATTTACATTATCATGTTACGTCATTTATGATAGTGGATGCATTTTACCACAGTTAACACTCTGTACTACATGGCCTCAAGCAATGAAACAAACCCTTATTAGTACCTTTTGTTTGCACAGGATATTGATTATGCCCTTTGGACTGGAGATGTTCCTCCACACAACATTTGGAACCAGTCACGTGCAGATCAGGTGCATGTTCACACTTGTTTCCTGTTTTTTTTTTTTTTATAATTTCCTCCTTGGATGGAAGACTTTCTTGACCAGCTGATTTTACTGCATTGAGCTGATCCAAATTTCAGTCATTACCGTATTTACCTGTGTATAAGTCGACCTTTTACAGCCTAAAAATCGGTCCGAAAAATTGCCCTCGACTTATACACAGGTCAAAAACTGAGATAAAAAAAAGTTCAGGACAAATTAGCATAATAATTGTCTCATATGTCGACAAACATTCACTTTTACACGGTACAATTGATGATATCTTTTCCCTGAGCCACTTGAGCAGTTCAAGTTAAAACGCTTTAAGATTTATCTCCTAACGTAAAGCTGAATGTTGTAGATACTCACTGGCACAATTCTGGAATAAAGAACTGATATTTGTTGCCAATAAAGTGGCAAGTGTGCTCGACAAAAGCAACATTTCTATTGTAGCTTCGAAAGTTCGCTGCTTAGTAACCTGGTTTTGTATCGTGCGAGCGCATGCGAGGACTTTGTGTGTTTAGCGCATGTTCCAATAAAATGCTGGCTGGTGGAGTTTTTGTTTTGGTTGTTAAGCGCCTTTACCAATTAAATTGCTGTTGGTAAGTTCTTTTGTGTTTTGTTGCTAGAGAAACTAGTTTTGTTAAGGTCTTTTGTTTTCTTGTTATGCGCGTGGACCAATAAAAGTGCTGGTGGTAAGTTCTTTTGTGTTGTTTGCAATCAGTAACTTAGCACAGACCAATGAAAATGCTTTTTATTGATAGAAATAAACAAACCTGTTATGGTGCTTAACACATCTGACAAGGTCTTGACCGTGTTACATCAACTGTTTACCAAGTCAGAAAAAAGTCAATGATCAACAATAAAAATGTCTTTATTTTTCCCTTTCTTCAAAGTTCTCCTTTTCCCCAGTTATTAGTTACCAGTACCCAACCAACCTAGTAGCTAGCTCAGTTACCAAGTTCCCAGGCAGCGAGGCACTTTGTTTATCAAGGCATTTTCGAAGTTTCTTGAGCTTCTTTGGAGTTTAGCCTGTCTTCTAAACCTTCTTTACAACTCTCCACAACGATAAAGGTTTGTTAAGGAATCATTAGTATGTTTGATTTTGTGAGCTTTTTAAAAAAATTATGAAGAAAATGCTGCTTATACACGTGTTGCTAAAACACGCTTCAACGCTCGCATACACGCAATAATAAACATTACGTCCAAACTTGCTGTGATTTTTTTCGTGTAACCATAGTACCTGAAAGAAAATTCTAAGAGATATAAGATTAGTTTTTCAAGATAATTCTGACCCAGAAATAAGAAAAGCTTATTTTTTGGCTTCAAAATAGGGGGTCGACTTATACACGGGATCGACTTATGCATGGGTAAATACGGTATTTGCGTGGTCTGATTATAGGAAATTTGCAAGTGTTCTTTCTCTTTATCAGGTTTGTATTACAGGAAGTCATCTCTCATTTTAATTTATGTTGTGAATTTCCCAAGCAGTGCCTGATCAGGGTAAAGGATGGTAAATGAATCACAGATAGATGGCCAGTAATATATGGGAAACTTGGGATATTGGATGTGGTGTGCTTATAGTTGCATGTATTGTACCAGTGGTTGATAATGATGTTTGGCTGACATTGTGTTAGCAAAGTAACAATAAAATTATTTATTTATCCAGGTCGGTTAGCTGGTATACAGCTGTAGGTACCATTCATTAGAGATGATGAAGACCAATAATGTATGTTTGACCAGGATCAAGGATTGATTTTAATTTTTTATCGCTTTATACAATAGCACCTGCCATAAACTTGGTGGATGATTGAATTACATCAAGATTGTTGTTTTATAGGCGGATCACGATGTACAGAGATATTTTGTTCATAATTATTTTTAATGATCCTTTTACTCCATGTAACAACAAGAACCATTTTATTTTGCTATATATAGAAGATATATATATATTACAGCAAAAGAAAGATAAACTTAAATAAGCACAAAAAATATATATAAATAAAATAAAATAACTACTCAGAATAGTAAACACTAAACGAGCTTTAACTAAACATTCCTTTACACAGAAAGCTGCCATAGACTATGCCACCAGAATGATTGTAAAGTACCTGCCAGAACTAAAAATATTTCCTGCAGTTGGAAATCACGAGAGTGCTCCAGTTAACAGGTAAACTAGTTACATGTTCGTCTGGGCCCAGTTGCTTGAAGCATGGTTAGCGCTAACCATTTGTTAAGATGTATTAAAACCTATAGGTTGTCATGGTATTTAATCCTGGTTAGCACTAACCATACTTCGAGCAACTGGGCCCTGATTGTTACATACAAACCAGAAACCTTCATCATAGTGTCAGGGTTCTCAATTACATTTTTTGTCAACCATTCTACATGTATGTTACAACAGGCATTGTTTTCTTGGCGTCATAGTGCTTATTGTGTACACCAGTGGTATCCTGTACACAGCTGATCACAGCATGAAGCACTCTTAACTCTATAATATTCCTTTCTTCTTGATAGAGAAGTAAGGGGAATGGAGTAGTTCACTTTTGGTATTGACCTGTTTAAAGTTACCTCTTTATTGTTACATTTTGATGGGATCCCATTCCATTTCTAAAGCAAGCAGCATGTGGGTTGCAACAAGTAGTATTGTCCCAGTTGTGTTCTGTATTCCTAGTCAGTGTAAGTTATAACTTGAATACTGATATTTTCTTGATGGCAATAAGCAATATCAACTAGTAATCAAATGATTTCTGTTTTTTTTAAAATTTCCATCCAGCTTTCCTCCACCATTCATCACAGGTGCCAATTCAAATCAGTGGTTAAGAGATTCCTTAGCAGAGCACTGGAAAATCTGGCTTCCAGAGTATGCCCTGCCTACAGTTTACAAGTAAGTTCAGACATGTATTTGTGACTGTTAAATAGGTATTTTGAAAGCTTCCAAGTTATCGGTTTTGGGTGTTTTGGGTGATACAGAAAACTGTTGCTGCCTTGAGCTCACTGGACTTGTTTAGCCTGTTAGTTAACTTAACTTATTATAAACAGTCATCTTATCAAGTTGATAATCAATACAGATTCTTTCCAAAGAATTTAAGCTAATTTCACTAAACATGAACTACTGCAACAATTTGAACTGGTATATGAAACAATTTTTTCAATGGAGTTAAATGCAATTTAACTTAGTTAACTATGAGGAGCATTGTCAATTTTGGTGTGTTAACGTTTTTATTCTATTGGCGGCTTACATTCTATGGTTTAAATTGCGGGTTAATGAAAGGCTACAACAACAACAAGATTATTCAAATAGTGATGTAAAAGTTACAATATTGGCAACCTGCAAATCGCGATACACAAGCCCACAAGTAATAAATACTATAGTTTTTTGGTTATAAGGCAGGTGTTTCAATAAGTTTAGGAATAGCAGTCTGAGCTAACTAAAGTAGGTGGCGACCTGATGAATTTGTTTAATAATTTGAGTTAAAATAATATGGGCAAAGTAGGCAGGGATTTTCACCGGTTGCTGAGTTCTAATGAAACCCCTGTAAGGCGCATACACCCACTAATTCAACCAAAAAATCATCTTAAACTTGGGGTGCACCTTATAGGCAAATATTTTCCTGAAACAATTTTTTGAATTTGCATTCTCCGGCATGATTAAACACTGACTTTCAAAGATATGGAGGTTTTTCGAATCCACTCTCTAGATCCCAAGATGATGGTAAAAGAAAATTTGATTCAAAACTGGTAATTCTTATTAATAATGCTTTAGAAATACACATGGAAGTAAAAACTAGCGATCTTAAAACTAGCAATATAATGTTCCGACGTTTCCTTGAGAATGGCATTATGAGGTCACCGGAATGTTGGGACATTATATTGCTAGTTTTTACTTGCTTGTGTAAAACTCGGGTAATGCGAGATAACAAAACATTGTACCGTATTTATTCACTTATAAGGCGCACTCGGTTATAAGACGCACCCTAAACTTTCGAAGACGATTGTGACAAGTAAGCAAAATGAAAATTTCACCTAAATACCCTGTTATAAGGCGCACCCAGAATTAGGGAAATTTTGTTGACCACGTTTGCTAAACTCACAACAATTTTGCTTCCAAAAGGTACTAATTACGGTGCTTTCATTCTCAAAACAAAAGTAAAAAAGTCACACATGGACAATAGCATAAAAGTCACACTCTTTAATTCACTCAAGTCATCCTTCTCAGGAAACAGTGTTTTAAGTTATGAATACTAATTGATCCGTTTTACGTTTATAAACAATACTCATCTGACAGATCTTTCGCTCATCTGTTGCAAAACACATCTTAATCTTCGAGCATTCTTTCAGCGTACCGTAAATTTTCAGTAATTGTTCCAAGCACTCGTCGTCATTCCTATGATTTAAACTTCAAGCTGAAGATCGTAGCAGAAGCGGAAGCCATGAACAACAATCGTGAAATTGCTCGCGAATACGGCATATCGGAATGGATGGTCCGTAAATGGAGAAACCAACAGCATGTCTTGTTCTCCGGCGAGTTAAAGATGCTGATATTCAAAGGCGTTCGTCAGCTATGAATTCAGGTGCCCAGGAGAATGCAGGTTTCTATACACAAGAAGGCCTGGATGGACGAAGAACGTTTGTTCTTTTCCCTTTATCATTTTCGGAGTATTTAATAGCGGCCATGACGATTTTTTCGAACGATTTGTAGTCGAGTTTGCCTCAATCATGGGAGCGAGGTTAGGAATTTGTTCAATTGTTTCTGACGTCAATCATTTCAAGCACGTGCTTTTTAGCATGTTCGCTCGTTGCTGAAATCACCCCGGCTTTGTTTACGAACTTGTTCGCCGTAGCAGCATTTATCGGAGTTGTTTTTCTTTGCATTTGTAGTTTGTTTAATTTGCTTTTAAGCACCTTCGGTTTGGGACGACGAGGAAGAAGACGCAGAAGAGTTGATTGTCAACGAGTTCGAGACAAATAGCGAAGCCAAGGACGATGAGTAGCTGAGCTCAGCCGAGATTTCAAACAAGCGGTTCTTTTCAGAGCCAGCCCGGTTCTTTTTAGAACCATTACAAATCAGATAAAGTCAATGATCAACGTTGTCTTTTGTTTATTCATTTACCGGCATTTATTTACATACTCATTTCAGTTTAGCATTAATTATTAGGGAAATTTGGAAAAGTTATATTTTGTTGCGCGAAAATACTCGGTTATAAGACGCACCCCGAGTTTTGAGAAGATTTTGATCGAAGAAGCATATTTTCTTGTAAAAAATGGTGCGCCTTATAAGTGAATAAATACGGTATTTTCAAAACAAAGCTGTATTTGCATATTGGATGTGCTCTGTAATGTGATACTTATCACGCTAACATCGCAAACAAATCCACTGCGAGAAATATAAACTATATTTCTTTACAAATTATATACAAACATTCCTTGTCGAATATATCCATTTTTGTGCACTAAAATTGAAGCTGGTTACCTTGAGCATTCTTTTTGCTGGCAAGTCAAACCAAATCGCCATTGAGCATGTGTTAAATTTACACTTTTGTATAAGGTGAATCAGCATTTGTTTTATTCACTCAAATTGAATCAGGATGCAACTGTTTTGCTTTGTTCATAAAGTTATTTAGTTTAAAGTTATTTAGTAGACACACATGTAATGTGCCACTTCTGGCACAGCAAGCAAGTGACAACTCACGCCTTCATTCAGTTAAACCAAGCCTTAAAAGTTTAAGTTACTCATTTCAATCGTAACTTAAACTTTTAAGGCTTGGATTCAACTGAATGAAGGCGTGCGTTGTCACTTGCATTCTGTGGCCAGAAGCGGCACATTACATGTTTGTGTCCATTGGGGTCGCAGAGCCCCCCAAACAAACTTTTTTCCTTTATATACCCGGGGCCAAGCTGCCCTGTTACCTTGTGCCACACCGCATCCCCTATTAGAGAGAAGGGTGTACAGGGTACACACAAGAATGGCCGCAGCACACATTAGGGAAGAAGTCCTTAATGACTTCAACGGCCGAGCTGCCCCCGAAGGGCTCTGGGATGAGTTCCGCGTTTCAGCCATAGATTTCCAAGACTGGCTTCATGTTTGGAGAATGGATGTCAATTCATACAGTCAAGCGGTGAGAAACCTTTTGGCCTTCTCTGAGTTGAAACTTTTGGAGACAAAGCCCTTCAGGTCTTGGAAAGTGAAACGCAAGCTCTTGGCAACATCAAGGTCTCTTTTGGGATGGAGATTCACTTCAACCGCAAAATCAGAAATGAAGAAGGACAAATGGAATTGGAAACCCAAAAACATTATTTCAAAGGAGACACTCGCGTCTTCAGGGAAGTAAACCTTGCCCAGGACTTTGGGCAAAGATATGACCAATTTCTCTTCCAGATAAATGGGGAAATTGACAACTGGTCAGAGCGAGGATCTGGATGGGTAATTGACAGAATCTCGATTGCCTATGTCAACGTCGGCAGATACCAGCCACTGAGAGGTGGCACTTTCATTCCAATGCGAAAGAAGCTGGCGGTAAAAATGGCAATCATCAATGTTCAAAACAGAGACAATGAATGTTTGAAATGGGCGCTCAGATCTGCTTTGTTTCCAGTGGAAAGAAACCCACAAAGACCCAGCAAAAATCCAACAAACAGTGGTATCAACTGGGGCAGTATCACGTTTCCAACACCACTGAGCCAACTTGACAAACTCGAAAAACAAAACCAAAACCTTGCATTGAATGTGTTTGGGTGGGAAAATGACGATGTTACTTCTCTCAGGATTAGCACAAAAGACAAGACCGTTCAAAGAATAAATTTGATGCTTCTTCATGATTGTGAAACAAACCACTTCTGCTTTGTTAAGAGGCTGTCAGCCCTGCTTTATGACCAAACAAAACATGGCCATAAAATTCATTTCTGCATGATGTGCCTGATTGGCTTCACAACAGAAAAGATTCTTGCAAACCACCAGAAATATTGCAACGGCGTGAACAGAACCCCATCAAGAATTGAAATGCCTGAAAAAGGCAAAAACATCCTAAAGTTTCAAAACTTCTTCAAACAACAAAAAGCCCCTTTTGTTATTTATGCTGACTTCGAAGCCTTGATAGAAAAAATTCCTGAAGCCCAATGTGAAAGAACAACCTGCACGGAAAAAACAGACAAACACACAACATGCGGTTTTGCTGTGACCTTTGGAGATGGCAACAGCCAGGTCCCCAGAGCCACTGCCATGTCCAAATGAACCTTTGCCTCATCTACTGCCAGCTGATAGTGCTGGACGCTCTTTGAAATGTCTGGTGTTCTGATCGCGTCCTCCAGAAGAACAAGAAGTTCTCTCTGCACCTCCTTGGCTCGCCCGCCATTTCCCAGAATGCTACTTCTGACGTTAACCTGCGCACCAAGAATGCAGTACACAAAAGCCTCGATTGACTGGTTCAGATGCGCCAACCCTGCCTGGGTAAGACCGTGCACAGCATCTGGCACAAAATACTCAAACTGTTTGTCCGCACCTTGGTTATTTCTGATGAAATGAAGCTTGTTGCCAGCGTCGTCCGTGCCCCCCTCGTCTGCAAACCTTTGATTAGAAGGGTTGGAAAGGGGCGTCGGGTACTGCCAGAGCTTTTGTGCAAAGTCTCCCGTTATCGTATAGAATGAATACATATCTGAGGCCGTTTTTTTTGCCGTGGGTGAAACGAAAGTCTGAGCTCGGATCAACGCCGAATTCTGTGCAAATCCTTCTGAATGAAGCCTTGTCATATTTGTTGTCTTTTTGGTTGAAATTGGGCTCATCTGGCAGAGAGCTTATGCTCTGAATTCCGCCCATTTCAAAAAGAATTCGCCTTGTTGTGAAATGAACATGGAAGAGATAAAAGGAGCGAAGCTAGTTTGATCCTGTAGCATTACCCAAAACGTCGCCAGTCAAAATATCCCTGGAAACCCCACAACCTGTTGTTGCACACCAAAGTGCAAAGTTAAGCTGTTGTGGCCAAAACCCAATGTGTGGGCTGTCAAGCCATTTTCTGGCAACTTTTGATGTTCTGAATGTGATCTGTGTGTCTTTAAAAATCTGCCTGTATTGTGTCGTGAAAAAGTCTGTGGGTGTGAGGTAAATTTTTTGCAAACCATTCAGCTTTAAGCCAATGTGCGATTGAATTTTTTCTGTGAAATCGTCTGCTGGGATTGTCTGTGGTGGGCACCCTGAAACAGGTGAAAGCTGGAATGGGAACCCGCTATTTGGTTGCATTCCCAGTGCCTCCTTCATAGTTTGAGACCAATATTTTTTGTCTGAACTGAAAACGCTTTTCAGATAATCTGGCCCAGCTTTGAAATAAATTTCAGCTGTTGCCTTATGGTTATTGGTAAAGTCAGTTTGCGTGACAAATTTGCTCTTGTTGGCATTTGGGAATTTCATGAGAAAAGAGGCCCAGGCCTTATCTTTTGCATTTTTAGAAATTTGACTGGCCTCTGGTATTTGGATCCACTGCAAAAGATTTGCCATCTTATGAAAGGGGTGATATTTTCAACTGAATGTTAATGTGTGCTTAAATAAATGGTTGTGTTCACAATTGTCACAACTGAAAACCCCTGCACCATCTTTTTCGACAAGCCGGTTCCGAAAGCTGATTATGTCCGGCTTATTTCCTGCTTGCTTTGCAATTCTTGGCTTGATTTGAAACAGGCTGGGACAATTTGGTTTTTAAATGCCCATGATCAAATTGTTTCCGCAAAAGGGTTTCCTCCAGGGCATTACACCCCCAAAGGTCTGGCAAAAACTCTTAGCTCAGTTTTTACAGAACTCAGTGCCAAAGTAACTGCCGAGGCCAATAGCCCCACAGGCGCTGTTGTAATGAAAAACCCTGAAAATAACAAACTTCAGTTTTCACAAAATTTGGATTTTCTTGATGTCACCTGGCACCTTGAGACAGACAAATTTATTTCATAGCTCAACGTGCCAAGTGTATTCTTTGTGTACTGTGATTTGGTCGAACGGGACCAAAATTTGTTGAATGCGGAAAAAACAAACCTGCTTGTCAAGTTTGACATTGTGGGGGAGGCTTTCGAAAAAATAAACTATCGTGCGCCTGAAAAGCAAGCATTTCATGCCGCTTCGACGGGTGAACATGTGCACAGTGTGTTGCTTTCAGTCAAAGATGAAAATGGTGAACTGTTTGATTTTCGCGGACAAACGCTTTACTTTGAGTTGATGTTAATTTAAAGAAAAAATTTCGACTAAATATATCATGCGGGATGAGGATGTCTTGCCATTTGCCACTGTGGTGTCTGCTCCACCCGAAAGCATTGCAGAACAGCAGTATACACCGCTTTATCCCAATCTTCCCGATGCCGAAACTTTCCGGCTGACTGAACTCAGCAAAATTGAGAAACGTATTTCCGATGAAGCGGAGCACTACAGAGTTGTGCTCAAAAAATACAAAAAGGCTCAAAAAGCCTGTAGCTATGCTGTTGCTGGTCTTGGTGTTACAACAACGGCTCTGTCTTCTGGAGCTGTCGCCTCTGCACTGATGGGTGTTGGAGTTGTGGTCAGCGTTCCTCTCAGTGTTGTGGGGGGTGTTTGCGGTGCGGTTTCCACCATTTTGACTGGTGTTAACAAACTGCTTGAAACGAAAGTTAACAAGCGCAGCAGACTGAGTGCTTTGGCCATTGCAAAGCATGACACAATCAATGCCTTTGTTTCCAAGGCACTCAATGATAATCGGGTTTCGAATATGGAGTTTAAACATGCAACACATCAAATGAAGAGCTATGCCCAAATGAAAGAGGCTTTGCGTGCAAAATTCGCAAAAAAACAGCCCGATTCGACACCTCCAGATCTTAACAAAATAAGGGAGGAGGTTCATGAGGAATTCAGAAAAAAGCTAGCAGAGACAAGCGCAGCTTTGAACTAAAATTTGAGAGAAAAAACATAAGATTCTTTCTAAGTCTCGTGAAAAATGTAAATTAAATAAACAGCCGATGTGAATAAATTACATCTTCTGGGACAGAATGATTGCTCTGTTCCATATTATTGGCTGTTTTTTATAGAGCTTTCAACACCTGTTTGGCAAAAAGAGGTCAGACAAATTACCTTTGAATTTGTTGAAGCGATGAAAGATGCAGAAAAGGCAAACTGGTTGCCACAAACCTCTTTGCAGAATTGTTTAGTACATCCCTGAAGGCTAACATTCCTTTGGGCTTGAAAAAATTTAAGCCTTCAGGAATGTGCATTGAAACAAAAGATGTGGTTTCATATCTGCGCAAAAACAAAGCCTGTTTTTTTAACCTCAATCATAACAATGGTCACACAACGTGATAACGTTATCTGATGACTCATTCAAAAGGGGAACCCCCAAACAAAGGTTGCCCGACACTTTTTTTGGGGGGCTGTAACAAGCCCCCCCCCCCCCCCCCCCAAAAAAAAGGAAAGAACCTGGTGCCTAACCGGATGAAAGAAGTGGTAACCAACGAAACTTTGTTGGTGTTATGAATCCATCGGGAAGACAGGGAATACCCTATTTACTTGGGTATAACAGCCTTTCAAAAGGAAAATTAACGATAAAAACGTTACATGATGTTTCGACGACCTCATGTCATCATTCTCGAATGTGGATACATTAACTTAATTGACACTACATATATACAGAAATAGGTGTGTATGTGAATGATAAGAATGTGAATAATGAAATAATATCGCGAGAGTCTAGTGTTCACACAAAGAGTTTCGCACGAATAGAGTCACTTTGGGTGTTAAGCTTTGGTCTTTTCTTCTTAATCAAGAGCATTTCAAAAATTAAACACTCTACTGTGCTCCGGCATTTCTTAAGAATTTTAAAATTCTCACGCAGGTTCGACGGCCTTAAATTATATGCTTGTCCTCGAAGTGTTTCCTGATTACAGAATGTTTATGTTCCTCAACACGCTGATGGAGGTGGCAGCACGTGTAACCGATATAATTTGTATCACACAAATCACATTTGAATTCGTAGACTACGCACTGCTGATTCACTAAGGGAGGCTTTAATTCCGTAACTCTTAGCTCGTCAATGATCTTTCTACTGATAAAAATTGGTTGTAGATCATGGTTGATCTTTCTTCTGAGGTCACAAAGTCGACTGCGAACCACGTTGGCACATTTTTGATCTTTGAAAGGGATAGTGATCTGTAGGGGGCTGTCCAATGGCGTGTGACTCGGTTCTGGAGGGCACTGAAAGCTGTTGATAGTTGCGTTGATAAGCTTCTCAGGATATTTCAATTTCAAAAATATCCCTTTCAAGTTCTTACATTCTTGAGAAAAGAATTCTGGTGTTGATGACAAATGTTTTGCACAATCTAACATAGTTCTTAAAAGTAATCGTTTATACCTGTTATCAACATGACTTTGGTAGTGTAGAAGAAGCCCTTTGTTGGTCTGTGTTCTGTACACATGTTTCAAGACGGTGGTCAGTCTTGATGATTTCGATGCCAATGAATGGCAAGCGATTGTTAATGGCTGCCTCCATTGTGAAATTGATGGAGGGATGGGCTCCATTGAGAGTCATAAGTAAGGCAGTGGCGTGGGATTGTTCACGTACTAAGGCAAGCGTGTCATCTACATACCTCTTATAGAAACTCGGAAGCTTGTTCTCGCGTGCGAGTTTTTCTTCAATGGAGCACATGAACGCGTTTGCCATGAGAGGACCTAATGGTGATCCCATTGTGACACCATCAATTTGTGCGTAAAGTTTCCCGTTGAACTGGAAGAGCTGGTATTTGTTGGCGATGCTCAGTAGCTCAATGAAGTCATCTCTGCTGATGTTAAGGCCATAGGTGTTGTTGAACCAGTTGTCGTTGAACGCCTTATCTGTCAAAATTCTGATGGTTTCATCCAGCGGTACATTTGTAAAGAGCGCTGTGACGTCATACGAGACAAGAAAATCATTGTCATCAATTTGGTGGTGTTGGATTCCTTCTGCAAATTGGAAAACATCAGTGATAGTAAACTCATTGATCGACAAAGGTTTCAGCTTTTGATCTAGCCACTTTGCAAGAGCGTAATTGTATGTTCCAGTCGCAGACAGGATCGGCCAACCTTTACGGCCTCCCCAAGACACATAAGGTCCGTCTTGCAATGCGACCGATCCTGCGTGAGAATTTTAAAATTCTTAAGAAATGCCGGAGCAAACTAGAGTGTTAAATGTTTAATTTTTGAAATGCTCTTGATTAAGAAGAAAAGACTGAAGCTAAACACCCAAAGTGACTCTATTCGCGCAAAACTCTTTGTGTGAACACTAGACTCTCGCGATATTTTTTCATTATTCACATTCTTATCATTCACATACACACCTATTTCTGTATATATGTAGTGTCAATTAAGTTAATGTATCCACATTCAACAATGATGACATGAGGTCGTCGAAACGTCATGTAACGTTTTTATCGTTAATTTTCCTTTTGAAATGTTTTTTCTAAATCGATCTTTATCATAACAGCCTTTACTATAAATTTAATTGAGTTTACTGAAGAAAGCATTTCTTTTGGGTCCCTGTCTTGGTCTGTTACATCAAATATTTCCCTTAAAGTTGGAATAAAATCACAAAGTACTGAATTTATTGTTTTACAAAGGACTTTATAATAAAATATTCGGTGCATGCTTTTTTAAATCTTTTTTTAAAATCTTTTGCAAAGTAATATGGGCTAACCCTTTCAAAAAGATGCTGTTCTACTGTTTCATAAAATTTGGGGTTAATTTCATAATCTGGCCAATCTTTTACCATTGCCACAAAATTGTTGTGAAGCCACTTTGAAAAAGCTTAGCTGTTTGGAACTTGTGGAGGTTGTTTTACCTGTGTTTCGCCATTTTTCCTCAATTGAAATGGCTTGGTATGGTTGGGAATCCATATAACAGGGTACCCACTATTCAAAAGACCGCGTTGCATTCCTCAGCCTTTACCAGAATTTCAAGAAGTCTTCTTCATAGTCTTTGGGGTGAAACCAAGGCGGTTCTATATAGTGTTTTTGTTCCCCTTTTCTCGGGCGTAAGTCACAAAGTCCGTTTAAGCTGCAGGGGTTATATTTGCTTTAAACTAATATTCTTGTAATTCGTTCCCTTTTGTCACACACAGGGGCTTCACGAACAACTTGATTAATCCCATAGCTTTTTGCTCTTTGATTTTAAAGTCGACCTTTTTAAGGATGGGCTCGGAGAGCAAGTGGTTACCAGTGATCTCTGGTGGAAGTACTTCCATCATACCCTGTACACCCTTCTCTCTAATGTGGGTGTGGAACAAGGTAACAGGGCAGCTTGGCCCCGGGTATATAAAGGAAAAAAGTTTGTTTTGGGGACTCTGCGACCCCAATGGACACACACATGTAATGTGCTGCTTCTGGCCAGAGCATGCAAGTGACAACTCACGCCTTTATTCAGTTGAATCCAAGCCTTAAAAGTTTAAGTTATGATTGAAATGAGTAACTTAAACTTTTAAGCGGCACATTACATGTGTGGAGTAGGTTACAAGTAGTAGGTTACAAGTGGAGTAGGTTACAAGTAAATAAACTCCATAAAATCTGTTCCCTCTACTCTTTGTTTTTACAACTTCGTTGTTGCTCCATGTGTATTTCCTTATGATGTTCCTTCTCAGTTTATAGTGCGTCTTATAACCAAGTGTTTTACAGAAACTTTCCGTAGGAAAAATTGACACAGTTGAGTTGCTGAGTTAGGGGTGCATCTTATAGCCGAGTGCGCCTTATAACCGAAAACTATGGTACCTAATATTATAGGTTTAACAGGACTGTTCTCTTAACTAAATAATTACTCCACTAAACTGATCAATATTGTTAAATTTACACTTCTTGGTAAAGTTAGTAATTGCCTGCTTTCTTGATTTCAGGGGAGGCTTCTACACAGTGTTGTTATCCAAAGGATTTAGGCTAATTTCACTAAACATGAACTACTGCAACAATTTGAACTGGTTTGTGGAACAATTATTTATTGTGGATTTTAATTTGTTTTAGTTTCAATTTTTCAAAACCTGTAATGGTTACTTTCTGCTGAAATAAATGTTACAACCACCGCGCTACTTGGAGACTTGATTAGGTTCATATGCACCATGCAACACATGTTGACTGTGTCTAGTTCACTCACAAAAATTGCAAAATGTGTTTTTGTTTGTCTTGAGTTTGAGTATGCAGACTAGGTGAAATGTTTGTTGTCACTTACAATGATGTTTTTGTCCTTTTTGTTGTGCAGGTGGCTTTTAGTAAACAATGTTGATCCAGCTCAACAGCTTCAGTGGTTAGTGGACACCTTACAACAGGCTGAAGACAATGGTGAAAAGGTTAGTGTTGTTTAAAGCACAGAGCTGCTCTCCTATCAGATAAATAAGGCACAGTGGCCTCCAGTAATGGGAATGAAGGTTTATCAACTTGTTAACCCTTTCACTGCCAAGGGGACTTTATAGATTTTACTCTGGCTAATGCCAGACGATTTTATTCATCAAAGGGTGGCCCCTTGGTGGTTAAGATGCATGTGCAGCAAACAATTGAACAAAATCAACAGTGAACTCCAGATTTGGTTATTGTCTCATGAATCACTTTGTTTGTATTTTATTACGCTTCTAGAACAAGATAACTATTGTAGTATTTCCTGCTGAACCTATCACAGCTTAGGGATATTGGATTATTCAGTTTAAACTGACCTGAAATGGCTTGGTTCATGCTTGTTAGTCCCATTGTACTGCCAAAGTCCTAACCAAGTGAGTCACTTGGTTGATGGCCTGTGCTTCCCCTTGTCAAAACTAAGACTTTCTTTGACAAGGTGGGAAGCCTTATTTTTCTGTTTAATTATAACTGTGTGCCCTGATGTCTGTCTATTGAATAAATATATACCTCAGATTATCAAAAATTAGAAATGGCATCTCCATGAATGCCCCTCTCAGCTCCAAAATACACAATGCTTGTTTGTATTTACAGGTCCACATTATTGGCCACATTTTACCTGGAAGCTCAGACTGCCTCAAACCATGGAGTTGGAATTATTACAAGATCATCAATCGATACCAAAGCACTGTAACAGCACAGTTCTTTGCTCATACTCATGCTGATGAGTTTGAAATATTTTATGATGAGAAGACCAGGAAAATGCCAACAAAGTAAGAATTTAAATCAAAACATTCAGAGAATGTTGCACACACACATGTTCACCCCAACTTTTCCAGATGTCATTGTAGGCGACTTAATCCTAAGAATACTAGACCTTAGTAAACTACTGCTTCTATCAACTTGGTTAATGAAATAACGTGACAAACATGATTAATATGACTATTTTATGACAGCATTGCCTTCATTGGACCAAGTGTTACAACCTTCTCTACTCACAACCCGGGATACAGGATTTATGAAGTGGATGGAGACTATGCTAACAGTTCAAGGGTATGTGACATGTTCATTCAACTGCTACTTTAACTGAACCCTTTTACTGTCAAAGTGACAACATCAGTTATTGGTGGGCTTAGCATCTCCTAGGAAGAGTTGGATAATTTATTCAGCACTCTAGTGCCTAAGCTTATGTATGGAATATCTGTATATGGTTCATCCCCACCAGAACTTAATACCATGATACAATGTTTCCTTGATTGTTTTGCTTAGAAAAGTCTGATAAAGGTATTTTCAAGAAATTAAGTGAGTGGGAACGTCATCCTTTACATCACTCCCTTCCTAGGATTAACCCTGCTACCCTTAAGCTTAGACAAGTCAAGCCTACATTTCCGATTTGTAATACTGAACATTTTAAAAATTCTTTTATTGACAGACTTAGTTTTAATTACAATAATTTAGCTATTAGTAATTAACACATATTCGGTGCATTTTTTCTTTAGTAGTTATAATCCATGTAACACTTGATATGTATTTTATCAGTGAAATAAAGACTACTACTACTCAATTTGAGGATTGCAGAATCCTTGTTTTTGGATGAGCATTCTTGAGAGTGCTGTCATGAATGTGGTACTGTTTGTTCTTTAATATTTTAAAAGTAAAATGTAGTCTCTTTAAGGTGACACACTGTTCAGTGCATTATCTCAAGCTGGGATGAAGAAGTACTGGAGGTAGATTGTACACAACTACTACAGAACTATCAGAGGAGGCAGTGAAACATAGTTTCCTTATAAAATATGAGGAAGAAAGCCTGGGTCTAAATTGAGGCATTGTAAATGGCAAATTTGAGGATTTATGAGATGACAAGACTAGTGATTATCTCCATGAATTTGAGACTGTTTGGCATTTTGAAATGTGAGACAAGCTGAGACTGCAATTCCTAGAATTTACTGAGTTCTTTTCTTCAGGTTGTACTGAACCATGAAACATACATTTTGGATCTGGTGGAAGCCAATAAAGGGAATGTTGATTGGAAGCTGGAGTATTCTGCCAAGGTACTGATGTGTCAGTAATGTATGTGGGCTGTTTAATACAAAACTATTGGAACACTAGCAAACAGGAATATTTATCGTGTGACTGAAAATATTCCTTAGCAAGGGTGTGGTTTACACGAATAAGATGCAGAATACACCCAAGAGAAAAGATTCTCTTGATTTTCCTAAAGTGGTCAACTCTCTGCCATCAAAGGTTAAGTGAACAATGCTTGTATGTTTGCAATCCAAACTGACTTCTTACTTGCTCCTAAAACTGGGTTGACATTGTTCCTGTAGTTCCAGGAAAACATCTGCCATTAGAAAAGAAGTTAAAACCCTTTTGTGTATTAGATGTGGCTTTCTGATCTTTCTGATTTGTGTGCACTTACAGGAAGCTTATGACATGCCATCTGTTCTTCCTGAAGATTGGAACAACTTGGTCCACAGATTTGCACAAAACAAGACTCTCTTTAACACTTTTTACAAGTAAGTGCTGAGTAAGACAGGGTGAAGAGACTGATGTAAACTGTATTCACTGCCAAGTGCATGTACAGGGAAGTTTGTGTCTGCATAACCAACTGCTATGTTAAAAAAAAATAGAAAAATACATGCCCTTTTGCCGGGGTTTTCATTAATTTTTCAAGTAAAAGGGAACCTAATGTGGACTGGCCAGGTACCCTGAATGAATTTTATGGTCGTCGCTTTCTTAAACGCCGGGTAACGACAAATTTACTGTAATATTAATAGCAGCTGATCAAGAGAAATATGGTGTCCCTACAGGTTTTAAATTTTGTTGCCAATAATGATCCTACCCTATGCTAAACACAAGCTGTAGTATTCATCACCCACTATTGTGCTAATAAAACTCTATGGTTGCTATGTTTCTTCCACAGTTTTCTCTCACAAGCAGCTACTGTTAAGAACACTGTTTATTATATGATTGGCTCTTTCAGCGGTCAAGATGAATCAGTTCTCTTGCTGTGATTGACCACCCGCGAGGTCAAGATGGAGACATCTTGACCGCTCGGGATAGCCCGTTTGTCCAGCGTTTTACTATCTTTTAATTGCGTCCTTTGAGTCATATAATAAATCCTTTATTGACTAGGCTTGTTCGGTCAAGATGGTGGGATATTGGCCTCATTCTTTTTTTGCGTGTTTATGGACCTTGACTTCGTCTTGGTCCATAAACATGCAAAAAAAGAACTTGGCCAATATCCCGCCATCTTGACCTCACGCTTGGCCAATAACCCATATGTACCTCTCTATTTCAGTTAAATTAATCTGCAGCTAAGTCAGCCAGTCACTTTCCCAATGCAGCCAAATATCAATTTTTATGACCTGTTGATGGTTTAATACGTACTAACAAACTTAACTGTACCACTGTTTTAAAAAATATGCATTAAAATCAGAATGGAAAGTTAATGCTGAGAGTCAGAGAAAAAGCTTCTTTGTTGATTGTTTCATGTTCTGTTGTGTCTGATTAGGAAACACTTGTCTGTTTTATGGCAGGTATTTTTGGAAATCTGCTCCTGGTCATTCATGTGATGACAGTTGCCGGTCAAGCATGCTATGTCGACTGATGACAGGACGTTCCTATGACAACAGCACCTGCACTCTCATGCAAGAGATCTTTTCAGAAGAGAAAAGGCATTTGTTTGAAGAATCTTTGGATGTTTGTTAGCCAGTGCTGCGGTATAAGAGGACTTACACAGCCATTTGAGAGTTATTTCAAATATAACTCAGGGCTCGACACTAACTTTTGACACCACTTTCCACTTTGGAAAGCAGATTTCAAAACTTACTTTCCACCTCAAAATTTTACTTTTCAAAATAGATTACAGTATCATAGTTGCTATCCACAATGTTTTTCTTACCATGTCTCATTGACAGTATTTTTAATTTGTCTGTGTAAAACCAAACCAAAATAGACTCATTCTTTACTGCTACGTATCTCCAATATGTCACATTCACTTACTATGTGTAAATTATTGTTGTGCCCTGACCTCCTTGGAAGTTTTTTCGATCCTTCAATAATTTATGGTGGAAATATGAGAATTCATGGCGAAATTTGCCCTTATCAAGAATGAAATAAATGCCTGAGAGTTGTTTTCTCATTTCATTTGCAAACATTGACTAAAGCCATTTTAAAAGAAAATTCCGCTTTCCATCATAGCCCAAAGTTTACTTTCCAGATCGGGTGAGTATTCTGGTTCATTTTCGTTTTTTCACTCTCCAAGATGTAAATTTAGTCTCCAATGGAAAGCGGGTGAGTGTTAGTGTCGAGCCCTGTAACTAAATGCAAGTTTGGATGAGCTGAGTTATTTACAA
>JAEMWC010000159.1:517500-520000 GCA_016490735.1 Pachyseris speciosa
AAATATCGAGATCATGAACTCCTGAACTCGTCCTCCCATGTCTCCTTTAAAAAAGCACTTAAGGCGTTTATTTGTAATAACTAATAGTAGTTTTACATAAATATGTTTAAGTATTAACTTTACCTTCTATTTGATGTTGTAATTGTATCCGTACGCGTCGTCATGCTCTTCTTTTTTAATTTCATCTTGTAAAACAATAACCGAGGAGGCCTAATTAACATAAGCTACATAGTTTCCTTTAGGCCTCGACTCGTTCTATCTTTTTTGTTTTCATTGGTGTGGCAAAATAAATAAATAAAAATAATAATAGTAATAAAAAACTTGGAGCAGTTTGTTGGTTGAACCAGAACCTTCCCATTTTATTTTGAATGTTTCCTGTTTGCACCCACCTCCTCTTCTTCTAATTCTACCGTAAATCTTAATTTACTATTGTTTTGTCGGCAACATCCACAAGGGACATCAGGTCTACTCTAAAATAATAATAAAATAAAACTACACTAAAATTATACAAGATAATAGCAAAAACTAAAACTGCTGTTAAAAACTACTAGTAAAAAACTACTGGTAAAAGTTTGCTTTTAAAAGTAGTGAGAGAGAGACTGGTAACAGTTTCTTCCGGAAGTTTGTTCCATTCAGTTATTGTCCTGAGAAAGAAAGAAAATCTAAAAATATCTTTACGTCCTTTAGGTACAATAAATTGAAAATCATGGCTTCCTCGTGTTCGCATGTCTAATCCACGGAACCCACGCAACCAGCGGAACCTACGGAACTGCCTCTAAATTTATTGTTTAAAACCTCCCCAGAGTATAGTTTTCTTCGCAAAAATACAGTGGAACCGTGCTCTACGAACACCCGCTTATTACGGACAGTTTTCTTTGTCTCGACAACTAAAAAGACAATATATTTTCTCTTAAGTTAGCCCGCTTAGTTAATACGGACAGCTGGATCATGCGAACACATTGGCATGTCCCTCTTACTGAGGGTTTGTTACGGTACCGTCAAGCCGTTCGCACCCCACCATCAGTACGTCTTCCTCCACTTTTAATTGTTCCTTTGCACACCCTAAGTTATTAAAAGGGACTGAAAGCACTTTTTCTTTAATGTTAACTTACATACAGTAAGACTTAAATAAACTGAAAGTATATATGTAAATACCTTCGAAGCCATGAAAGCCGTAGAACAATATACTAAAGGAACCATGCAAACACATATATGCAAATACATATATACATGTATTTCTAATTCCCGTCCAGGGAATTTAGAAGCCAGGAAACACACAAAAGTCTCGAAAGAAAAATGTTCCGAGGAATGGCCGACGTGCGATACTACTCACTCTCTAAAGTGGCCGCGTTGCCAGCGTGGTTGTTCCGGTAGTGTAGTGGTTATCACGCCCGACTAGTAACTGGGGAACGTCAGTTCCGACTCGGGGCAGAAAGTTTTTCTTTCAACAGAGATGTGTGTCGATAGCTGAGTGGCATGTGTAGCTGTGTTTGCATGGTTCCTTTAGTAAACTGAAAGTAGTAAGAGAAGAAAAATAACTGTATACAAGCCCGTAGACAGGTTTTTGCTTGTGGAAATGCGTTTGAGCGCTGAAGGCTCAAATTGACGAGCGCCGTAGGTGAGAGTTTCAAGGGGGGTCGACCGGGTGCATGTTCTCCCGGAAAAAAATTTGAAAAATCTGGCCTTTCAAAACTTTATTTTGGGCGTTTTGAAGGACGTTACATAGAAAATCCGAAAGTCAAGATCAGACGCAAAAACGTCAATACTTATAACTTTTTTGGTCGAAATGGATTTTGGGCTTATTAATCATTGAGTATTGTGCCAAGCTCAAGCCTCCTTTAATGCTTCTGAGCAAACAAGTCTACTACTTCGCATTAACGAGAGAGCCTTCCTTGAGCTATGCTGACTCTGTTGTAAATTGGGAGCCGTCTTAGAGCTCTTGCGCTCCTTTCACATTCGCAGCTGGTCGCTGGAATTTTTTTGAATTGTGCAACAAATCTTCAAGAGGACGTAAAGATTTGGGTACAAATCCCTCAAGGCTTTTGCAGTGGTATTAGGTCTTTCCTCTATTGGCTTCGAGCTGTATCCGAAATAGTCTTCTAGCAATTTAATAGGATCGACATAGCAGGGGATCACATAGCGGACATAAAAAGAAAACGGTTCAATAACTTGGGAAAACTACATAACAGCGAGTCAGTACGCAAGTACTACAGTTACTTTGTGTTTATCTTTTTGTTGTAATAGACTTACTTTCTTTTTGTAATCGCCGGTATATAGTAAATCAGGAGCTACTGAGTAAACGGACTTTCGCGACCCGTTAGCGGGAGGGGGGGAGGAAGGGGGAAGGGGGTTGCGTACGCACCAGTCGCACCCCCCTGCCTACGGGCCTGGTATAGAGTGGGCTTCGAACCCGGGTCGTTTGCTTATCTGCTTCACCATTCCAGGAATGATAGGAGGAGAAGTACATTTTAACATATTTATATAGAGTTGCCCATCACAA
>JAEMWC010000159.1:527500-600000 GCA_016490735.1 Pachyseris speciosa
AATATATGTTTAATCCACCAAATATTGGTTCAATTTAAACCAGTGAAAATTCATTCAATCCATAATCCACCAAATATTGGTTCAATTTAAACCAGTGAAAATTCATTCAATCCATAATCCACCAAATATTGGTTCAATTTAAACCAGTGAAAAGTCATTCAATCTAATTGTAAATATAAATTTTCATTCAATTCAATCTTTTGATTATTATCATTTAATCCAATACCTCGAGTTTTGATTCAATCCAAACCTTGAAATATTTGTTTAAACCTCTGTCCGGTTTTATGCAATCTTCCTGGGCCGAGCACGGTCAAGAGAAACCAGAGTAGGTTGAGTACGAGAGAGTAGCGACAACATGGCGAGCGAAGAAGATTTTGAGTAAGAAAAAGACTTGCCGAAGTTTCTTGCAGAAGTTTTAGATAAAACCGAGAACCTTTTTCAAGGTAATTTTGACGTGGAAACAGGAGAAGCGAACGCTGACGTTCTTGATCAAGCTATTTGTTTGGTTAGGTCGTTAAGGGATTACTGCAGCACGAGCGACAAGGAAAATCTGGATTCTATTGCTGTGGCTTTTGGAGATGTGCTTAGTGTATTGCGTCGCAGCGCAGTATTATTACTCCGTCAACCGTAGCTGGGGATTCTCTTACGACAGGAAGCGAAAAAAAGGGAAATCGCGGAAGACCATGTCTTAAAATTCCTGTTGAGATGCTTGAGGAACTGTGAGGACTAGGATTCACCTGGACCAGGATTGCAGAAATGCTTGGTGTTTCGAGGTGGACAATTCACAGAAGAGTAGCCGAGTATGGTTTAGAAGACATAAGGGGTTTCGACCACTTATCTGATGAAGAACTTGACGAAATAATTAAAGGGTATATTTGTAACCATGGGAGGGCTACTGGATATAACTTGATCGCAGGTTCTCTTAACTCGATTGGGTTACGTATTCAACGTAGAAGAGTAAGAGAAAGGTTAGCAAAACTAGATCCTCAGAACACTGCCTTAAGATGGGGTGCTGTCGTGGCACGCAGGAAATACCAGGTGCCTTGGCCAAATTCACTTTGGCATCTTGATGGCCACCATTCCCTGATCCGTTGGAAACTTGTTCTAGAAGGATAATGTTTTTGAGATGCAGTGCCAACAATAAAGCAGAAATAGTTCTTGAATTGTTTCTGAATGCTGTTAGGAATGATGGGGATCTTTGGCCATCAAGAATTAGCCTGCAGTGCAGGCGTATTTCGGGCGCGCGAGTGCACATTTTCGTATTAGGGCGCCATCTTGGATTTGGTAACTGTGGAGGGTTGGGGCGAGGAAAAATTTGCCGAGGGAGTAGGCGCGAGGTGGAAAAAACGGGCGTGGGGGAGGGGGAGGGAAGGCGAAAAATACGCCTGCCCGCAGTGTTTGTTCGCTTGCAGAACCCGTACACCAGATAGACGGGGTCTCTGATTGGTGCGGTAGATTGCAAATTGATCGATAGCTGTCAATCTAAGATAGTTTTTCTTTCGGCCGTTCCTTCTGATTTACAGAGATAATGGCGGACTCGCTAAGCTTTGATGCTGCACTCGAAGAAGCGCTTTTATTTCTCTCTTAGCTAGGTATGTCGCGTGAATTACGACCTGAGCAAAAGGAAGCCATTTCGACCCTTGTTCATGGAAGCGATTTATTAGCTGTTCTTCCGACGGGCTTTGGGAAAAGCTTCATCTTTCAGTTGTTGATTCGTGTGAAACAAATATTATCGTCGAAAGCTGCGTGATTGTTGTCTGTCCGCTCAAAAGCATCGTACAAGATCAGTTAACGGAAGCATCTTCAATGGGTTTGACGGCGACATCACTAGCTAGTGCTAGATTAGAAGATGTTGAGAATGGTAAATACCAGATAATCTTTGCGTCCGCAGAGGAAATATTAGCTAAGCCTTTTCTCTCTTCCCTGAAAAAGAGCAGTTCACCATTGCACCAAAACCTTGCTGCAATAATTGTCGACATGTCACACACTGTGGAAACGTGGACCGGACAAAGGTTTGATTTTTCTCTTACGTTTCACGTAAAATGGGGGTGGAAGGCCTTCACGTCTCCTACTCACATGTTTGTCGCTTCTATCTCGGTCTTTTGACCCAGCTTCTTGTATGTTTTCAGCGGGTTAACATGATGATTTAGAGGATTTTCTTGTTAGCGACTAAATGAAGCCATGTGCTTAAATGTCGCATACTTGATCTCAAAGGTCACTTCTGGGTTACAAGTTTCAACGCCTGTTTGTTTGAACCCTTGTTGTTTCTTGTCGATAGTTTCAGAGTTGTGTGACTTGTTTACATTTTGCCTTTTGTTATTGCGTTACTGTTACAAAATATTTTTAGATTTAAAATTCAGTTATCATATTAGCAATAGATCGCTTTTCCGCTTAGGTCAATTTGCTCAAGATCAATCAGCATTATCAGTTTCATCAGATAAAGAGAACAAAGAACGATAGACTCGAAAGTTGTTTTAGGTTAGCGCGCTCACGCTATATGTTTCAGATGTAATCAACCTTTGGACGGAATATATCTCTTTGGAATAAAATACAGTAGATCACAATCGAAGGAAAATTGGATTTATTCATTCTCAACACAAACTGGTCCTTCGAGCCGGATACAAGAACGAGGAAAATCATGGCTGTGGATGTAAAACACCAAATCAAGGTTCGTGGAGGTCACCGCTCGTACGTGTCGAAGTTACTCAAACGAGTGTCGGAGGTCGATCAGGGGAACGAGGAGCAAATCGAAATGTTACGGGTCTCTCTCAAGGGAAAGCTCTCAATATTGGAGGAATTGGACAAGACTATCTTGGATCATAGTACAGAAGACCAGATCGAAGCCGAAATAGAGGAATCAGAAAGGGTCAAGGATGAAATTCACGTGAATTTACTCAAATTGGAGTCGTTTTCAAGGGCATTGAAAGCGCCTTCGGATCAACCACCATCAGGGGGTTCTCAAACATCTCAGTCAACTAAACTTCCAAAACTCGTCCTTAAGAAATTCTCGGGTGACCCTAAGGCTTGACAAGGATGGTGGGACAGCTTTAAGGTTGCCGTTCATGAAAATAGTATCTCACAAGTCGAGAAATTTAATCATCTTAGAAGCTTGGTGGAGGGTGCGGCATATGCAACGATTGCGGGATTACCCTTGACAGAGGAGAGTTACAAAACAGCGCTTGATCTTCTTCAAGAGAGGTTTGCGCAAAAGCAGATCATCGTTAACTCTCACGTGGAGGCACTGCTTAAATTGAACAACGTAAATGCGATGGCAGACATCAAGAAGATTCGTCACCTTTACGATCAAATTGAAATTCACGTGCGTGGCTTGCAAGCGCAAGGTGTGGGTTCGGTTCAGTATGGCACATTTCTCATCCCAATAATGATGTCGAAGATTCCCGAAGACCTTCGCTTGATTTTAAGTCGTCAGTTTTCAGATGAAAGCTGGAGTCTGGATGAGCTTCTAAAGGCCTTCAAGACCGAACTCGAAGCCCGAGAAAGATGCGCTTCCTCGAGCATTGGAATTCAAAACCGTCACACCCAGGAAAACCCAACCCCACAGAAATGGAGAGGAGCAGAAAGTGATTTATTATCTGCAGGAAATCCAACAGCAGCAGCGTTGGCTTCGTTTGGTCGTAAGGTAACCTGTTCCTATTGTCGCAATTCACACCCATCTGTGAATTGTACCGTCGTAACAGAAGTGAATGCTAGGAAGTCTTCGCTGGTGAAACAAGGGAGATGCTTTATTTGTCTCAAGAGATCACATCTCGCGCGCGATTGTTCAAGTACCACGCGATGTTTTAAGTGTCAGGGACGTAACCATCACGCGAGCATCTGTGACAAGGAACCAATTGTTCAGCGCAATTCACACGATCCCAAGATACCCGCCTATGGGCAAGACAACATAACGTTGTTTTCCGACGCAACAACATCAGTTTTACTTCAAACTGCCAAGGTTTTCGCTTCAAGAGCTGACGATCTACGTCATCGCGTTCAAGCACGACTTATTCTCGACACTGGCAGTCAACGATCCTATATCTCCACGCGGCTGAGGAATGCTCTCCAACTGCCTACAATCAAGCAAGACGCATTGATGATAAAAACATTCGGATCTGATACAGGCCAGCTACAATCACGCGATTTGGTCCAACTTTGCGTGCAAGGATTGACGTCAGAAACATGCCTGTATGTCAACGCTTATTCGGTTCCTATCATTTGCTCCCCACTTCAAAATCAAGCTGTCAATTTCGCTGCAAGCGCCTATCAACACCTAAATGGACTGTCCTTAGCGGACTCAATCTCCGACAACGAAAATGGAAACCACGTGGAGGTTGATGTTCTGATCGGTGCCGACTATTATTGGCATTTTCTTACCGGCGCTATCAAACGGGGGGAGAGCGGTCCAATAGCGGTGCAAACCAAGGTTGGCTGGGTTCTTTCTGGACCTGTACAGGGAGTACCCGACTCCAGTTCGACTCAAGTGAGCTTCACAAATACCCACGCGCTGCGAGTAGAAATGCAACCGCTTGACGAAAACTTATCGGAAAACAGAGCATTGGAAACGAAGCTGTCCAGATTCTGGGATCTCGAAGCTATAGGAATTTCACCTGCGGAAAAATCTGTGTATGAAAGGTTTAACGAAGATATCAAATTCAAGGATGGCCGATATGAAGTCAAACTCCCCTGGAAGGAATGTCACGCAATCTTGCCGGACAATTACACAATGTGTCAAGGAAGATTGAAATCACTCACCCGAAGGCTAAACTCAGAAGAAATTACCAAGGAATACGACGCAGTTATTCAAGATCAACTGGACAAGGGAGTCATCGAGAAGGTGGACAGCAGACAGCCATCAACCCCAGGAAAAACGCACTATCTGCCACATCACCCAGTTATCAGGAGGGACAAAGAAACCACTAAACTTCGTATCGTGTACGATGCATCAGCCAAGATAAATGACAACCCCTCGTTGAACGATTGTCTCTATTCTGGACCGAGCCTTCTACCTGGTATAGCGGATGTGCTGATCAGATTCCGATTTCATAAGATTGCTCTGGTCGCTGACATCGAAAAGGCCTTCCTGATGATCTCCGTGTCCCCAAGTGATAGAGACGCCCTTAGATTCATCTGGCTGGATGACATTCACAAGGATAATCCCAAGCAAGTCATTTACAGATTTTGCAGAGTAGTCTTTGGAGTTACTTCCAGCCCATTCCTTCTGAACGCCACAATTGAGCAGCATCTTAAGAAATACGGACATGAGCAGCCAGGTATTGCCAGTGCCTTGCTGAATAGTCTCTACGTGGATGATCTGACCTCTGGAGAATCGACCGTCGACGCAAGTTTCGAATTGTTTGTCAAATCAAAGAGGATCATGGCGGAAGGTGGGTTCAACCTTCGGAAGTGGCAGACAAATTCATCCGAACTGCGACGACTTATAGAAGATTGTGACAAATCTCACGCTCACGGTTCTACTCAAGAAGGTTCAAGAAACAGTCTCCTGGAGGAAGATCAAACCTACACGAGAACCACAGTTGGAACAGAGGATGTAGAGGATAGCGTCTGCGAGCGACAGGTCCTTGGAGTCAGCTGGAATTTCCTGGAAGATGCGTTCATATTTTCACTCCAGCCCCTAGCACAGTTTGCCAGTGAGTTGCCACCGACAAAACGGAGCATTTTGCGAGTCGTGGCGAAGATCTTCGATCCACTGGGGGTGATTTCGCCAGTCACTATACAGATGAAGGTGCTGTTTCAAGACCTCTGTAAACAGAAAATCAACTGGGATGACCAACTGCCTGATGAAATGGAGAGACGCTGGACTGGCTGGTACAATGAACTCGCCACGACTGAGTACGTGAAGATTCCAAGATGTTATATTCAAGGTGGCCAGCAAGATTCAGCTAGCTATCAGCCCCATGGCGTCTGTGACAGCTCTCAATCAGGATACGCAGCAGTGGTCTATCTCAGAGTGGAAGGGCAAACAGGAGGCGTCCAAACGGCATTCGTCGCTTCGAAGACGAGAGTAGCTCCACTAGCTCAGCTCACGATCCCCCGCCTGGAATTGCTGTCAGCTCTGATTTTGTGCAGGCTAGTCACCTCAGTTAAGAAAGCTCTGGAACCACTCGTAGCAATCGAGGAGGTCTACTGCTGGACAGATTCCAAGACAGCGCTCCACTGGATCATCGGGACAGACAAGGAATGGAAAACGTTCGTAGAAAATCGAGTTCAGGAAATCAGGTCTCTTGTGGCTCCTTCATCATGGTTCCATTGTCCCGGAAGAGATAATCCAGCAGATATCCCATCTAGAGGCACGAACGCGTCAAACCTGAGTGAAAATCCTGTGTGGTTCAATGGTCCTGTGTGGCTGAGATCAACGAATGACGAGTGGCCCAATCTTCAAACCAAAACAGAGCCACCAGCGGAGTGTTTCAAGGAAATAAAATCTTCAACTTCAACAAATTTGACGGTGACGGCAACATCGGTAGAAGCCGTCATCGACAGCAAAGGATACAGCAATCTCAAGCGACTACTGCGAGTTACCGCCTACGTCCGACGGTTCACCCACAATATCGGCCGGAAGGGAAGAATCATGGGTCCTTTGAGTACGACTGAAATACAAGAAGCCGAAATGCTATGGATAAGGGACATGCAAGGAACGTTGCAACTAGATCAACTCGAGAGCCAACTTGGACTGTTCAAGGACGTGAATGGTATAATTCGTTACCGGGGACGACTTGGCAACACTCAAGCCTCGTATGACACAAAATTTCCCGCGCTTTTGTCACGGAATCACCACGTCACGTCATTGATCATTCGTCAGTGTCACGAACGCGTAATGCATAACGGGCTAAAGGAAACCCTAACAGAAGTTCGTTCCAAGTTCTGGATCCCGAAGGGGAGACAAACGGTGAAGAAAGAGCTCTTCAGATGCAATGTATGTCGACGATTCCAAGGCCAATGTTACCCAATTCCTGAATCACCCGACTTACCAGAATTTCGGGTCAGAGATGCTCACGCTTTTAGCTGCGTAGGAGTTGACTTCGCTGGTCCTCTGTACGTGAAATCGAATTTCAAGGAAAACCCAGAGATGACGAAGGTGTATGTTGCCCTGTTCACCTGTGCCACAAGTCGAGCGATCCATCTGGAACTGGTTCAAAGTCTAGACGCCCAGACATTCCTGCTATGTCTCAGAAGATTCATTGGACGCCGTGGTCTCCCAAATTTGATTGTCTCGGACAACGCCAAGACCTTCAAAGCCGCAGAGAAGAATTTAGTCAGTTTATTTGAATTACCAGACGTCCAAAAACACCTTTCCAACAAGGGAATAAAATGGCAGTACAACCTGGCGAAGGCACCCTGGTGGGGTGGATTCTTTGAGCGTTTGGTCAAGCAAGTGAATTCCTGCTTGAAGAAGACGATTGGAAGAGCGAAGCTCACTTCGGACGAACTCGCAACTGTTCTCGTTGAAGTTGAAGCAGTCCTGAATTCGAGACCCCTCACGTACCTGTATTCTGATGACGTCGAAGAACCTCTCACGCCTTCTCACCTAATCATAGGGAGACGACTTGTAACCTTGCCCACGGGACCTGTCCATATGGACGATCCAGACTTTGGAGATCATCAAGCAGTGACCAGGCGTTCTCGATATCTTGCCAATCGAATTCAGCACTTCAGACGAAGATGGCAACGCGAATATCTTGTTGATTTGAGAGAATTTCATCGCTCGAAGGGCAAGAACGTCAATCTTTCACCTGTGAAAACTGGTGACGTAGTAATCCTGCACGACCAGAACACCACACAAAGGGCGTTTGGAGGGTCGCTAAAATCGTCGAATTGATCAAGGGAAGAGACGGAGAAGTTCGCGGTGCGAAAGTGTTCACCGTTAAGGATGGAAAGAAGTCGCAAATTGAGAGACCCCTCCAGGAATTATTTCCTCTCGAGGTACAAGCCAGCAACAAAGATTCTACCAAAAACGGGACTGCAACGGATGCTACTCATGAAGCACACCAAGCTGTTCCTGTTGCACAGACGAAGACTCGCCGAACTGCAGCAGTTGTTGCCGAAGAGAGAATCAAGCTTATTGACCACTTGTTAAAGTGAACTTTTCGTTTCTTTTCTCCTTTTTTTTGAGAAAATATTGGACAGTTGAACACTCTTTCGAGTTAATGAAACAAGTGGTCAAGGGGGGAGTGTCGATAGTTTCAGAGTTGTGTGACTTGTTTACATTTTGCCTTTTGTTATTGCGTTACTGTTACAAAATATTTTTAGATTTAAAATTCAGTTATCATATTAGCAATAGATCGCTTTTCCGCTTAGGTCAATTTGCTCAAGATCAATCAGCATTATCAGTTTCATCAGATAAAGAGAACAAAGAACGATAGACTCGAAAGTTGTTTTAGGTTAGCGCGCTCACGCTATATGTTTCAGATGTAATCAACCTTTGGACGGAATATATCTCTTTGGAATAAAATACAGTAGATCGCAATCGAAGGAAAATTGGATTTATTCATTCTCAACATTTCTGTTTAGCGACTGTGGTTTTTACGCCCTTTGAGGCATTTTTATCTATGTTTGGTTTGGCTCATTTAAGTGATTCCGGAGACGGTACAGCCAGTTATCTTTGTAAGGATAGGAGTTTGAGCCGTGTAATAATCTGTCTTGCATTTTTTGTTTTGCCGGGCCCGGCCGTTTGTATTTGCAGCAAGATGGTGTGCTTCTATCACGGCTTTTTGTCTTTCGATCCTTTCTTTAGCACTGTAGCTTCTTAGAGAGCTATGCAGCACCTGGAATAGATCGTTTAGCTTTAGTCACGGCTGTGCTTTTATCGTCGTTTCCGCGCTCCGCTCTGTGACTGAAGTTTTTGTTGCGGGAGCTTAGTACTTTCCTCCTTTTGTTAATGCCAGTTTATGATAGGCAAGACCATGGTTTCGATCCTCCCTTGTGGATCTCATCAGTTGCCGGGAATGGCTTGATTCGAGTTGCTCTTAAGGCAACGTCGTTCTTTTTGTGCGAATGACAAAGCATTCTGTTTGGCATAAGTTTTCGCTTGTGCTTTTATACCCACTAGGCGGATCGAAAATACTGGATTTCTATTGGCTTTCCAGGTTGCCAACTGTGAACTGCGGTGTTCGATCCTTTCATGTTTAAAGCTAGTACATCTTTCCGCTTGTGCGACAATGTATGAAATTTCTAGCACTTCGTTGGTTTCGTAGAGTTGTGGAGATGTCTAATTTAGCGCACATGATTTCCGCGTAAAACGCAGTGTAAGTGCTTTCAATGTAGTGCGCGTTGTCTAGTTTCCTCCTGAACAATGTTTACCAAGTGCTGCTATGTAATTTCTCACACGCAGCAGGACGGGGCCTTCCTGAACTAAATCAATCACGTAAACAACGTTTCCCACACGACTACAAACTTCTGCTAACACAACTCCAAGGCTGTCCTTCCTCTGCGAGGGTTTAAAAAGATTTTCCGACGATGAGTACACTTGTTTGCCGGGAATGTTTCCAAATTTCACTTTAAAAGAGCTTTTGCAAATCCTACAGCTGTCGCTAGGACGTCTTTCCGACATAATTTCACTCGCATACTCGCTCGCTCGATTCCTGTTTTTCACAGACTTGACAAATACACGTGTGTCGATGTTTTTGTCGGAAGTAAATTTTTGGCTTCCGGTAGAAAAGAAATAGATTTTCATTGGCTGCTTACACATTTCCGGAAAGGCGATCAAGCGCTACTAATTAGGGGGCGTTCAACAATTTCACAGGCTTTGCGGGCAGGCGTTATTTCACGTGCCCCACCCCTTCGCCCTCTGCCACTTCGCCTTCTGTCCCAACCCTCTACCGGTCAAGCAACAATCCAAGATGGCGACATCGAAAACCTCGTCTGTCGTTCTGTTCCAAAATAACGCCTGCACTGCAGGCTAATCAAGAATAAGAGTAGATTATGGTGTTGACAACGTCCTAGTCTGTGACGCAATAGTAGAAACTAGAGGGGAAGGGAGGGGCAGCTTCACAGTCAATTAATAATAAGCAACACCCAAAAATCTCAATATCTTGAAAGCGCTACTACGATCAGAAAATCACTTGTCTTTTTTCTTCAAATTTCGAAAGTGTGTTTGCTTAACACCCGACTCGCGAAATTTCAAGCAGAAGACTGTTTACTTTGAGTGCAACTTTTTAATTTAACGGTCCGCCATTACTCACGTTCGTAACCGACCGATTAGGCCTCGGAGAGCTGGATCCAAAAGAGATCGAAAAGAGTAGGGGACGCAGTTCCAGGTGTGATGGTCTATCTCTCATCTGATGATTAAATGCTCGGAGATATTAGCTGCACAAGCTACTCTAAAATCCGAGGGTAAATAATGTGATGTATGTATGTATGTATGTATGTATGTATGTATGTATCCAAGATAAAATGACGTCATATGCTCACGGGTTTAAAATTGCAGTGTGTGAATGCAGCTTCTTAGGTATGCAAAACACGAGTTTGAGAGTCTGAAAGCTCAAAATTCCCATGCTACATACTAAATCAGCCGAGTTTACACACTGCATTCTTACTCTTGTGAGCTTTTTACGTCATTTTGTCCTCGATCCAGTTCTCTCAAGATTTTGAAGTTAGTAATGGCGGATCACTAAATAGAATATTTCAGTCAAAATAAAAAACTGATTTCTCCAAATTAAAGCTTGAAATTTCGTGAGTCGGTTGTTAAGCAAACACACTTTCGAAATTTGAAGAAAAAACACAAGGGATTTTCTGATCGTAGTAACACTTTAAATAGACAGTTTTATTGTCAGAGACTAAATATATGATAAAGTTGATAGTGGGTCCCTTCACAGTGGAGGAGGGCAGGAGGCAAGAGGCAGGAGGGCAGTGACATTGCCTGGTCTATGACATGTCCAGAAAGCTCAGTCCAAATGAGGTTAATTCATCCCTTAAGGTGTAAGATGTAGGGAGCCAGCCAGGTATTCTGGAAAGAGGGATTTGGAGGGCTTACTTCATAATGGATCTCACCCTTGTAATTACTAAGTGAATTCATTTCTGTATGATTTTTATTTTCAAATATGAAACCTCAAAATATACTTTAATGATAGCAAGTCTAACTTCCTATAAACCTATCAACATGGATCAAAGTTTTTCATTCTGCCATTCACACTATTCTGCAAACTCATTTTTCATCAGCTTGCTGTTAATTAATAATGTTAATTTTCCTGCTGTGGGTCAAAATCAGTCTTATTTTTGGCAGTACCCCTAAAAAATTCACAATAAGCTGATGGAAGGTCTGATGTCACAGAATATTGAGAACTATTACTTTTTAATATAAGGTACCTATACAATAAAGAATAAAGAAATTTCTTAAGCTAAGAAGAACTTAAATAGTCCAAATTGGCAGCACCAAACCTCTAAAGTTAATGAAAGTTATGACAATGTTTCCTTTTGCCAAGGTAACAAAGTTAAAATAAGTGTTTATAATGTCATACTTAACACATTCCATGAACGATTGTTTCCTTATAAATGCACAGCTGACTATTTAAAAAATAGCATGAGTACTGAAAAATTCTAATCATAATATCTCTAATAAGTATTTTCATCCTATACTCAACCCATGAATCAATCAGTACTGGCAATTTTCTAATTCAGCTGTGTATTTATACAAAAGCAAACATGTGCATATTTTCTTTTGACGCACTTTAACGAATTCGAAGTCATTTGCTCCTATGATGGGAAATTTCTTGCTGACAGACTCTTTGGTAGCATTTCTGACAGACATTTCATCGTCTTCCTCGTCCAGCATTATCATACCATTGGCAATGACCGAGTCCCATTTTAAGTGATGCTCTTCGCCGACATCTTCGTCGCTCGAATCACCGAAGCACTTTAGTAAAGCAAATTCTAGCGCCTTCTTCTTTCTAGTAACTTGTTTTGCTTGAGTCTTACTTCGATTGTTAAAAGGGGCAGCAGCTCGAAGCCTCTCAGAACGATTCAGACGACGATAGGTCCCATTAGCTGTGCTGTTTCTGATCATGTTTCTACAATGATCCAGTGCTCTCTGTACTGAAGAATTGGAACTTGAAGCCTGAGTAGTATTGGAACTTGAAGCCTGATTGTTGGAACCTGAAGCCTGTTGCATCTGGGAATTTGCCGTCGATGCCGTTTTGCCGAAGGATATTCGAGGCATTTTCCAACATTTGAGCAACACGATGAATTTTATCTTCTGCCCCCTCCATCACAACGAGTTCGACAAAATGGCGTTTACCGAAAGACGGCAAAACATTTATCACGTGATTACTCTCTTGACCGCGCTCGGCCCAGGAAGATTGCATAAAACCGGACAGAGGTTTAAACAAATATTTCAAGGTTTGGATTGAATCAAAACTCGAAGCATTGGATTAAATTATAATAATCAAAAGATTGAATTGAATGAAAATTTATATTTACAATTAGATTGAATGACTTTTCACTGGTTTAAATTGAACCAATATTTGGTGGATTATGGATTGAATGAATTTTCACTGGTTTAAATTGAACCAGTATTTGGTGGATTATGGATTGAATGAATTTTCACTGGTTTAAATTAAACCAATATTTGGTGGATTATGGATTGAATGAATTTTCACTGGTTTAAATTAAACCAATATTTGGTGGATTATGGATTGAATGAATTTTCACTGGTTTAAATTAAACCAATATTTGGTGGATTATGGATTGAATGAATTTTCACTGGTTTAAATTAAACCAATATTTGGTGGATTAAACATATATTTCAAGGATTAAATTTTGCTACAAACGGCTTGCCATAGTGAGACCAATGTTCTGATATAGTATTGCATGGTCACAAAGGTAGTTTGTATACAGTGTATTTATGCTTTATAAATAAAGTTTTATTGCAAGCCGTTGACTTACTACTCACATCACTGATCACATTTCAGATTCACATCTCATTAGTGAATGGACGCCCTGGTGCAGCAAACTTTTCTTACAGTCAAGCCTTGCAGGTATGTTGAGGTTGCCGTAATAGTATTAAGTTTGTTTTAAAAAAAGTAATTTTGACATTAAGAAGAATTACCTCTATGAGGACTTGTACGTTAAGCACAGGTCAGCACTTGGAGGCTAAGATAATAAAGCGGTTTCAACTTTGTTTGTTTGTTTGTTTTTTAACTACAGGAATGGACTCGTGCCACACATATTAGATTGAGATTATTAAAGGTCAAAACCCTGTTGGCAGATCTATTACCACTGGCCAGGCAAGATCCTAGTGTTACAAGAAGGGTATGAACAAAGGGGTTTACCTCGGTGTAAAAACCTGACGAGGGTTTCTTTGTTTTATGAGGTATTGTTTTGCGTACGCCATTGTTTAGAATGTTTTGTTTTCTTTGTTTTACGTCATTCGTGAGTTTCACAGGTTTTTACACCGAGGTAGAGCCGAACAAAGACATTTTGTTATTTAAGCATGACAGACAGGGCTCTGCAAACAACGAAAATCTGATAAGCTGTCAGAAGCAATCAGTCCTTGGGTGGGGTAGCAAGGATGGGCCAATAGTAACAGCAGGGCTCCTGGATTATTTACTGAGGTTTAATGATAAAATTACAAAATTGCACTTTCTACAATAGTTTTTGTTAAAATTCCGGATAAGTTACTGTCCAACAGATATACTAACATGTACTGCCTATACATTTAGTGACTATGCCATCTTTGAACAAATGTGCCCATAATTAAAATATTTGAGAAGATTGAGGTGCTTTAATTAAAGGTAATTTTTTAAACAATACACAATTACAACGAACTAGTGGTCAAGATGAACTCGGCTCGAACTGAGGAAGTTTAAATTATGATTCTACCTCACCATTACATCATTTATGGATCACATGAGATTGCATGACCTGGCAGCTTCAATGTACTGTTAATAGTACTTAGGGTGTTGTTCAGTAATAAGCTAAGTTTTGCTTCTTCTGTTTGCAGTATTTCTACTCCATCAAGGATATCTCTGTAGGAGGTATTTGCATGTGTAATGGCCATGCTAATGACTGTGTTCAGACATCACAGGATGACAACTCGCAGTTTGTATGCAGATGTAAACATCAGACATGCGGCAGCAAGTGTGAGAGATGTTGTCCAGGGTTTGTGCAGAAGCCTTGGAGACCAGCCACACCAGATAGCAGTAACGAGTGTGAACGTGAGTCAAACTTTTGTAGCTCAGGAACCAAAGCAATGTAGGATCTGGGTATGCTGTAATTTGCCAGCATCCTTCCACACCCCTTGGGTGAGGAGGTCCCATGGTTATTGTGGGTGTTTATCGGAGAATTTTGATTCATTGGCTTGACATTAAAATGTTTCTGAGAGTAGATTACAAGATGATTCTGTGTAATTGTGTCATTGGGCTGAAAAAGCTGTAACTTGTTGTGTTTTGTTTTTAATATTTCCAGCGTGTAACTGCCACAGTCATGCAACTGACTGCCATTACAATGATGCCATTGCTCAAGAAAAAAGAAGTTTGGATATCAATGGGAACTATGAGGGGGGTGGTGTGTGTGTGAATTGTCTGCATAACACTATTGGCATTAACTGTGAGAGGTGCAAACCTGGATACTACCGTCCCACTGAAGTACCTATGACTTCTCCTGATGTCTGTCAAGGTGTGTTGATTTTTTAAATAGAATCTGTTTGTGTTCTAATAACCCTAGCTTGTCACTACCAATAGTTTGCACCAAAATGTTTGGATTCTAATTTGCCAAAACAAAAGACTACAGGAAAGTACAGTTTACACAAAATCTTGTTTTTTAAGCTACCGGTATATTTAAGCTTGTTATCCACCGACTGTATTACATGTGAGAGATGTTTACATAATTTAAGTACATTTGATAGAAGGTTTATCTTTCCACCCTTGGTAGTCTTAACAGTTGCTGATAGCTGCTATTCACCGGATGGAAGGTTGATCCCCCTCCCCCTGCCTGTAGTCCTTACAGTTACTGATGGCTACTGATAGTATAGCTGTTATTTTGCAGCCTGCACATGTGATGGAAGGTTTTCAACTGGTCGCTGTGCTGATGGTGATGGTCAGTGCGAGTGTCTTGAAAACTTCAGTGGGCCTCGTTGTGACCAGTGTAATGAAGGATTTTATGGATTTCCAAACTGCAAACGTGAGTGCTACAAACAGCTGAATAATTCTGAAGTGATTAATTTATAGGATATTTGCATGCCCTTTGAGATGGTTAGTTAAGATGGTTCCTTCAATCTGATTTCCACCAGCATGTGACTGTCATCCATTGGGTACAAGTGGGCGTGTCTGTGGACCCTCTGGTGATCAGTGTCCATGTAATCCAGGTTATACTGGTGCCAAGTGTGATGAGTGTGCTTCAGGGTATTATGGATTTCCAAACTGCAGGAGTGAGTACTTACTTGGTTCATAGCACTGGCATCGCTCTGTACACCTTTTTCTTTGTGAGATTGCTTTGAATGTTGTTTGAGTGAAATTTAAATGGCCACCTGTTATAGCAATAACAACAGCAACAACAATAGTGATAGTGAAGTTGGCACTTGATTGCCATCCTAAACTAGTGATAAAATCTAGCTAAAATATTAAAATAAGATATACAGGGTATTTAATATTTCAAAATTTGCCTGTGATCTAAATATTAATAACACCAAATGATGTCTTTGTACTGTTCATCATACTACAGAAGGAGATATTCAGGTTGTCCCTATTTAAGGAGCACGCAGGTTTACAAACATTAGATTTTTAACCAAATCACACTGGGAACTCCTAGATGTCCTTCCTGACTTGTTATAAAATTCATGTCAAGGGAAACAAAGTCAATGGCTCCACATCTTGCCCTTCAACAGACTGGTCACCTAAGCTGTGACTTGCTCTTAGTACACCACCACTATGATCTTTCTACCAACAAGGACATTAACTAGGGTAGGGCAAGTTATGTTATCTAAGTGTAAGGGGTGTTCTACCGACCTGGGTTTGGGTCGGCGGTACCAGCTCCCAGATCCCTGAGCACTCAACCTCCACTTGCAATGCAGACGTTAATGTGGAAAAATAACTATTATTTTTAGTTTCATTTAGCTTTTTTCTTAAAGTTAGGCTTTAACTTGTAAATAGGCATGATAATTTTAACATCTTTGGGTGTATTTGTTTTATTTATAATTATTTGTTGAGAATTTTTTTGCTACAAATTCTTTTTTTACTTCAGCTGATAACCTTTCACATAGTGACATTGCTGTCATTGTTGAGACACTGTTGTAGATTACATAGTATTTACTAATTTCATACATGGCTGCTCTAATGCCTAATGTTTTGTGTATTAATATATTTTAGGGTGCAACTGTGACAATGTGGGTGCTTTGATACCCAATGTCTGTAATGTCAATACTGGACAGTGCACGTGCCGTCAAATGTACACTTCCAGACAGTGTAATCAGTGTAGCAGGGGATTCTACAGCTTCCCTGAATGTAAAGGTTAGTAATCACAAACTGATCAGGAGTATTTGTACAGGACATGGAACTGTAGAACTGTAGTAATGTTTTGCTTGGTTGTTTATTACACCAGGAGTGTGATTATTGGGTGAACAGAAAGTTTCTGGGTTAGCCATTTGTTCAGCTACATGTAGCCATTTGTTCAGGTAGTTGTAACAATGCTAAACCAGTCTGGGGTCGCTGATTTTGAGGTAGCAAAAGCTGTTGGTGATGATTGGATTACGTTTTCACACTGTTTTTGTTTTGCTCTTTCATTTTTCAGTTTGCAACTGTGATGCTGAGGGTACAGCACGTGACATCTGTGACCCAAATACTGGAGTGTGTATTTGCATGATGAATTTTGTAGGTCCTCGTTGTGAAGTCTGTAATGAAGGATATTTCAGATTCCCCGCTTGTGATGGTAAGGTTTATCAACTGTGTTTTAACAGTAGTGATACCTGATTAACTAATAATAATTATTTACTCATAAATAGGCCTGAAATTGGACCAACTCCTTAAACAAGTGTCTCTTTGTAACAGAGTACGGTCTTTTGTAAACTTAACAAACAAGCTGCCCTCCCTGAAAGAAAAAAAGAGAACTCAAGGGTTAAAATTGTCATGTTAGTGATTTCAAACCACTACTCTCACCTGAGCCGGAAACCCCAATTCACATTAAAGTGCACCTATGCAACCCCCAAACCTTTTTTTGATCTTAAATGATTCACCTCTGAATTAGAAGCGCAACTGTGAAAATATTTTCTGATTCGGTTGAATTGTCGCTTTTCTGTGCCCCGGTAAAGTCTTGAAATTACGACCAAAACGCCGTTATTTTGTTTCATGACTGAGTTATGGGGAGAATGGGTTCAGCGCTTGTATGACGTCATCCCGGGAAAGGAAGTTCTGTTGCGCTTACAAAGTTCTTTGAAGGAAGCTCAATAATTAATTCTAACTCTGAGTCGGCAAATAGGACATGATTTTAACCGATAATTTATATTCATAGTATTGTCACATGTAACATTTCTCTCCTAAGAGAAGATTTGATGTTTTGCAAATGAATGAGCCAAAAACAGACTGGCTGTTCCTGAAATAAACATATTCCCATTGGCTGATCTCACAAGCATTTTATGCCCTTTTATGCGGTGAAAACAGAAAATTCCAATGAGCCCGTTCAGTGAAAAGATCTCCTCTTTAAAACTTGTTTATTGTACAGTGATGCAACCCAAACATGTGCGTTTACCATGTTTTCAAAATATCGTGATGTTCGGCATGCTGCGTATCGGATACACAAAGGATTTAACTTCAGTTACACAAGGTGGTATGCAATAATGTACTAATCATTCCTTGATATGTACCTTTAGGAAAACCTCATAAATCTAACTTCCTTTGAATTTTCTGGCCTTCATGAGTCCTACAGTCTTCGACACAAGCACTCTATTAAAACCGGTTTCGAACAGCAGTCAAAATATATTTTCAGAGGCCATGCTAATTCACTGACAGGAGCTCATATCACTGATCAATACATTGTAGACTGCTAAGAAAACTTGAAGTGTTTACAAATCAAATTGATTAACTTCACCGAATTCAGTTGATTTTGACAATGGTGCCGCTCGGACTTTATGTTCAAATGGAGCTACATGTAGTAAAATATATCCAATTGCATCTAAATTTGTGTTAGTTTGTTTACATCGGGTATATTCGCGATGCAAAATTATTCTCGCATCGCGAAGTTGGGTTCACTTATTTCTAACCAACTTTAGATGGATATGTAGCCTCAAATTTTAATTGCAGTAAGCTGTATTTATTTTATTTTACCTTGCCTTGACTTTGTTCAAAAATTTTTGTTTTCTAATAGTACTGCCTGAGGATAATTAGAAGTTCAGCTAATCTTTGAGTCACATAATTTGCCTCGGCTGAGCTCACTTTCTGTTCTCTTATTGTCAAATCTACCTTTGCCTTCTTTGAAAAGATGCCATAAGTGAAGATTCTCCCATAAACAGGCACTTCTACAATTAATTGCTGATTTTAATTTTGTTTAAAAGGACTGATACAAAGTTGGATGTGCGCCGATAACAATTGTTTTCAAACCACTGCATGATTCCCATAGCCGATGCACGGGCAGCTGGTTTTCATTAAATTTTCAAGTAAAAGGGGACCTGATTAGGAGTAGCCAGGTAAGCTGAGTGAATTTGAAAGGCAGAGCTTTCAATTTTGCACCTAAAAAAGCCGGCTATTCCCTTCAGAGTAGACGGGTGCCAGTACCCGGGTCCTGGCTTCTAAGACAAACACTGCACGGGTACTCGGTCGTTCACAATTGAAATGTTAAAGCAAAACATTTGCTCACCAGCAGCATACACATATCACGAGGTACGGCAGATAACACTTATAAACAAAGTTAATCTTTTTTGTATTCCCTTCTTCCTCGAATCTTGCTGTCCATTCCTGGTCTTCATAATGGTGAGGCTCCTTCGAGCTCCTCGCCGATTCTTTACTAGTTGCACTTCAGAAATGAAGTTAATTTGGTATTCACCCTACACGTAGCCTGACTCTGACTCTGAGGACAAGGAGGACATGATTCCAACACAATTTTGACTACTGCCAGACTTTTACCCTCCAATACGTGCTTTGATGACCCCAACAAATGCTTGCAAAAACAGAGATTGACTGAGACGCTATCTTTCAATCGTTCCCGGGATGATGTCACCAACCTCGTTGGACCCAGACTCCCTTTTACTCGGCCGTGCAACAAATTGAATGAGACTTAAGCTGTTCATAAAAAATAGAGGATTCAACCAAATCCAATAATTCTTTCGCAGAAATACTCCAAATGATAAGTAGATTTATTTAGGCGAAAAAAATTTTGGGGTTAGGTGCACTTTAAGTTTGTCTACCTTTTTGATAAGCAACAACAGTGAGCTGCTCATGGCATGCATTAAACTAACACAGAAACAAGATTCATATTTGTCAACCATGCCAATATGTATTCAGCTTATGATAATTACTGATTTCAGCCTCTGAGACTAACAAACTTTATCATCATCAGACTGTGGCTGCTCATCTCAAGGTTCGGTGTCTCCTAACTGTAGTCAGTTTGGTGTGTGTGAGTGCCAAGAGAACTATGATGGTTTTAAGTGTGACAGATGCAAGGTGGGTTACTACAATTATCCCAGGTGTGTGAAGTGTACATGTGACCCTCGTGGATCACAGCACGAATTCTGTGACCCTCGTACAGGACATTGTATCTGCAAGGGGAGCTTTCGTGGTATCAACTGTAACCTCTGCCGTAGTGGGTATTATGGATTTCCTGATTGCCGAGCCTGTCAGTGCAACCCAGCTGGTATTAAACCTCTTCCAGACAGGCCACTTGGTGACTGCTCCTTATCCAATGAGGTTTGTGTTTTGTGTCCTGACTCTGTTATCTGTGTGATATACAGAAGAGTAGGAACAAAATAATGTCAAACTGTTTTGTGGACTCTTCTGTTTTCATTTGAAGACCGTGCAAATGCAAGTTTTAACCATTCACCATTCAGTTAATAGGACTGTAGAATAAATTTTGAAAAATTTTGTAGTATACAAGGTTTTGAATAATATGTGAAAGATCATAGCAGTTAATACTAAACAGTACTTAAGCAGTAGTGAAAATAAAGCCTGAAAAAAATTCAGGCTTGGACGAGATTTGAACCCATGACCCTCTGTGACACTGGTGTAGTGCTCTACCAACTGAGCTAACAAACCAACTAGGAGCTGGTCATTTTGTTGGCTGGTAATATATTTGTGAGTGATGAATATGTGAGAGTGAATATATGAAAATAATATATTTGAACTGTAGGTTAAAGAGTGAATAATTATGTGAATGATCATTGCAGTTAATACTTAACTCTACTTAAGCAGCAGCAAAAATAAAGACTTGTATGGGATTTGAACCCACAACCTCTGTGACACTGGTGCAGTGCTCTACCAACTGAGCTAACAAGCCAACTGGGAGCTACAAGCCTGAATTTTTTCAGGCTTTGTTTTCACTGCTGCTTAAGAACGGTACAGCTTGGAGATAAGCGAACTACCCAGACGCAAAATATACGCGTGTTTTTTTGCGTATAAAAATTTTTTTTGACACGTCTAAAATTGCGTATCCTATACGCGTCTGGCCTTTGTTATTCATAACCATAAGTTCTCTTTGCGTGTAATTGTTTTCAGAAACAAATGAATTAATACCAGCCGCTGAGAAGCAAAAAATCTGCATAATCTCAAAGACGTTGGTGTGCCAGCGAGCGTGAATAATTGTGCCGTCACAACAAACAAAAATGTGACATCTTTGGTTCTACAAGGCACACAGACGATTGAAATGGCAAAATACTGTCTTAAATGCTGAATTTCGTTATTGAAGTGCTTGTGGTGCGTCGTTTATTGACGAGTTGTTCCTTTGAAAGCAAAGTTTCTAAAGTGTTTCTCTTTTCATCGTTGCACCGGCGAGCGTGAATAATTGTGTCGATCATCACAACACAAAAATGTGATATTTTGGTTCTACAATACAAGACGCACAGAGACGAATGAAATGGCAAAATACTCTGTCTTAAATGCTGAATTTTGTTAGAAAAGTGCTTATGATGAGCCAGTTATTGAGGAGTTGTTTCTTTCAAAGCAAAGCTTTTATAAAGTGTTTTCTCTTCTCATCATGCACCGCCAAGCGACTGAATTGTGCCATGACAACAAACAAAAATGTGGCATCTCTGGTTCAACAAGACACAGATACGATTAAAGCAACAAAATACTGTCTTAAACGCTGAATTGCATTAGAAATGATGCGCCATTTATTGAAGAGTATAGATTATTTATTTAGCGTGCACTGACAAGCATGAATTCACAACTAACAAATGTTCTACAAGGCACTACGAGTGAATTGAAATGGCAAAAAAGCTGTCATTAACTTGAATAATTATTCGGTGTATACTGTCAGTAGTAACTCTTGCTATTCAGACTATTCAAAATTAACAATGACTCAACAACAAAGGGAAGACAATGAGTAAGCTCATACATACTAATAAGCCATTTTGCATATGTGATAGATGCATATATAAATATTATATATTAAAAACATATTATAAACAAGTTGAAAACAAGTTAAAAACAAGTTGTTATTACACCTGGAGATAGCAATCCAGGGAATAAACTTTCTTCAATCTCTTCATCATTGCATGACTGTTCCTTGTGTCATTACAAATACAATTTAACCTTCATTTACCCTCACCTCCCATAAGTGTAACACCAATAAACCAAGGCCCCGATGATTTCTCCTTTGAAACTCTACATGTATAACCTCATTGTGACCGCAGAAACATTACTCACAGGACGATATGTCTGCAGAAATTCCATTACGTGCTTTGAAGTTGTCCACAACAAAAGATTGCGACAAAGTCTGTAATAGTAAAAACAGCCTTTATTGTACCATTGAAGACAAGACAAGACAAGACATTTATTTCATAATATTGGCTGTACATTTTCTTGGCATGCAGTTAGCCAAAAATGCTAGTTGTGGCATGCCAATTAAATTCTATTAGAAATCAGATATTACAGATAATAAAAAATGCAAAGAAAAAGGGGACAAAAATATGTGTAAGTCAAAGCGAGAGAGACAAATCTATTTAATGCAAGCTTTGAAAGAAGCAATTTCATCTCATGTGTTTAACAGCGAAGACATTATGTTGGAAACGATAAAAGCAAAACGAATCGAAGCAGAGTGAAGCAGGGAGAGCGGTGAAAGCAACTTCAACAAAAACTAAGAAACAATGAAATGAAAACTGCAATTAAAACTAACCAAAAAACTAGTATTATAAAATATAGAATCAAAAGGTTGTAACATTCATTGATACCAAAGTAATAACTAAAAGATACAAAAAGGTTGAAAACTTACATCTGTGTCCACTTGAGAGATTTCAGAGTAGAAAAGGTAGATGTTAAAACTTGATGTTATCACTGTGACTAGATGACTAAAATTAGCAGTTTACCTTAATACATAGCAAGAATAGGTACCTATTACACAGGATAATAGAATTTATCATTCTGTTTGCTGTAAGTGGGTACGTATATCCGTAGGTTTGACCACAGGAACTAAAGATTATTAAAAAACAAAGAAACTTTAAAAACTTGAAAGGAAATACTTAAGCCAGAATCTATTTGGCAGTAACACTCATGTAAGCCAACACCTATGATCAGTCCTAAGGGTTTCTGCTTAGACAAAGTTTGACTGTATAGAAATTTATTTCTATTAGATTTTACAAATTGATGTGTAATTTCAGGGTCAGTGCGACTGCAAAGATAATGTCCAGGGCCTGGTGTGCACAGAGTGCAAAGGTGGCTACTACAATCTTCAGAGCAGCAATTCTTTGGGCTGCGACAACTGTGATTGTAACTTGGATGGTGTGATTGGTGGAATCAGGTCTTGTGACAAGGTCACAGGGCAGTGTACTTGTAAGCTGTATGTTACTGGCAGAAGGTGTACCTCATGTAAACCAGGATTTTATGGTCTGGCAGGGAGGAAGGTCTTTGGATGTACAGGTATATTCATTGTTAGCAGTATTGGTATTTTGAACATCACATGACAAATTTGATTTATTTGCCCCAAGTATACACAAATTCAAAACTGAAAATTAAGTTGTAAATCTCAAAACAAAAAACAAAAAACAAACAAACAAACAAACAAACAAACCGACAAACAGCCAGTCAAAAATAAAGAAAATCTTCTATCTTTTAGTCGAAGTAAAAAACCATCATTTTCACTGTATGTGTAGTGGTCAATCACAATATTAGGTTGCCATCTATGTATTATATCTGTTGGTGTACCTGGAATTTCACAGGTTAGTCATAATCATGCTAAAAAGAGAAACATATGTTACACTGTAGCTTAGTCCTGTTGTTAGTGTTCTGTCTTGGTTTTTACTACATAGTTTACTTGGAGCATGAGTAACAGTTGTTCCAAGCATGTCTTTGCATTATTAGGGTGTGGCTGTGATGTGGGTGGTGCCTTTGATCAGTTCTGTGACAGTGTATCAGGCCAGTGCAAATGTCGAGCAAATGTTACTGACAGAGACTGCAGCAGGTAAGGGGTTTGGAATTTATTGCATTTGATTTTACTGTCTGGTGTATCAAATTGTTATTGCCACGTGACAAGCACAGACCTCCTTTAAACATGCAATCTTGTTTGCTATATGGTATTTTTAGATGATGATTTTGAGTTTTGTATTGTTTACAGACCTACCCCTCAGCATTACTACCCAACCTTACTGCATATTAAGGCTGAGTTGGAGGAAGGAACTACAGCTCCTGCCAAACAAGGCTCTGATGTGCTGTCACCTGATGAACCATTCTCAAGTGATGGCAGTCCAGCCAGATTTGGCTTTGATGAAAGTGTATTCCCTGGATACTCCTGGCGAGGTTATGCCACCATGTCTGATCTTCAGGTTAGCTGGGAAGTCATTGGTTGGCCACATTTTTGAATGGACATATTTTTTTTGCTTGTCACCAGTAATTTCTGTATCCTTGTTTTCTTTACAGCATAGTAAACTACATGCAAGCTACAATTAATCTCACTGATGCCATCACTAAAAGTCTTACACAAAATTGTGTAGATGATTGCACTGTTGTACAATATTGAAGCTCTTCAACTTTTGTGTCTAACAAAATGTCAGCAATAATTAAGTTTTCCCTTTGATTAAAATTTCATTGTTTATTGATTTAATCAAAGAAGGCAAACAGTCTGGATAAATTATGTTGTTCAACAGAGAGCACTTAAAATCACTATGGACATTCCAAAGACAGCTCGTTACCACGTTGTGTTCCACTATGTGCTGAATGGGAGTTCACCAGTAACAGGAGAGGTGATGTTCATGCCCAAGGGTGGGATAGGAAGTAAACAGAGCAGTAAAGTGACATTCCCAGTCACACAGGCCGGCCCCGCACATCAGACTGTGGGAGAAGCAGACATGGCTACACAGTTTATGCTGACTAAAGGACAGTGGGACCTCATGTTATTACTGCCTCCTGCAAGCATTCTTCTGGTGAGTGTTGGCACTCATTTCCCTTGAATTGTGGACTGTTTGAACACAGAAAACAAAACCATACACCTTACACCATACGCCTTTCACTAATTGAACTATAGTCATACAAGTCTCTCTATTCTCATTGGTAATTAAAACATCCAGGTTTTGTTTAGAAGATCGACTGTGGGTTCAATTCTTGTTGAAGGCTACAACCTTTCTATTTTTTAGGGCTATATATAGTTTGGTAAATTAAAACTTTGAAGTTCCACCTCTCTTGAAATAAAGATTTTTCTTATACTTAAATGTTAATGTTCAGAATGCTCATAAGCAGAAGTTTCAAATTGCAGGGGTAGCCCACTTAAAAAGATATAATATAATATTTAATATTTAGACTGCTTGCATTCGTTTTTAATTTGAATCATACATATAATCTTAACTGTATGCTGTGTATTTGTTACAGGATTATGTTGTTGCATTACCCCAAGAATATTATGAAGCTTACCAACTGGAAGAGAAAGTCACTAAACCCTGTCAAGTGAATGGTTTTGATAGTTTATGTAATCAGTTCTCCTACCTAAGCACAAAGAAGCCAGGACTGTTCACTTCAGAGCTGGAGACAGGATACATCATAATCAGGGGCGGTGGCCGCCAAGACACACAGTTGTTTAAAAATGAATCAGTTCTGGAACAGCTGGATTTCGCTGCCATGGCTTTGCTGGATCGCAATCAGGTAAGAGGTGCATTGCTGTGGTTATGTTGGATAACAATCAGGTCACAAAATCTCAGTGCCCCACTCATTTACCCCACTGCCCCATACTAGAGATAGGTATATAATCCTCCTATAAGCTTTATTTGAATTCTTTGAAAACTATTTGTATTCTGTGCAATAAAGTTCAAAGGTAAGTGTTATGAGTGCTAGTCAGAGTGTTTGTTTGGTTTTGTTTGAAGTTAATTCTTTTTTTCAATAAAGCATTACTAAATTGAAAAAGAAAAAGTTTTCTGGAGTTACTTCATAACGATCTTGTCAGGTTAACAGTGAATGACTCGATCCTATCCTTCCCTAATCGGTTGTTAAATAAATATCCTCTTGTCATTAGAATTTGTAGAAATCTGTGTGTTTCTGTCAGTAAGATGAATTGGGTAGGCTTAAGTAAAAAGTGATGGTGTGTGAAGTTTGACTAACATTAGTATGTGCTACTTTTTTTATCCCAATCTGCAGAATCGTGTCACAGCAGACTTTTCCATCCCTAAGCGTGGTAAATATGTGCTTGTGATTCAGTATTACAAACCTTCAGATGGGAGGGCCCCATTGACTGTTTACTTGAGATACCCAAGAGGAACGCAAAGAGGAGATTTCAACCTTCAGAGCTGTAACTACAGATTTGGCTGCCGTCAGGTGGCTGTGGATTCTTCTGGTGCTGTTAAAGTCTTTGATGTCAAACAGTTACAAAGAATGGTGGTTACCCTGCTATCCCGATCATCTGTACCTGTTGCTGTGGTATGTTATTATTATTATTTTTATTATTAATCCAAACAGTTATGCTATCCCGATCATCTGCACCTGTTGCTGTGGTATGTTATTATTATTATTATTATTATTATTATTTTTATTATTAATCCATGTTACAGTAATTATGACAAAATGTTGTATCTATAACATTCAAAGAACAAACTGGTTGACAACAGATCTTTGCTTGTCTCTCAGGACTCCATCACTGCTATTCCACTGGATATGTGGACATTGGATTTCATTGCACCAAACATTCTTTGCACAACGACAGGTGGAGTATGTATTCTGACATCCTATCCGATTCCTAAAGGAGCTGTTAAAATTGAGGCTGATGGTAATGATTCAAGTGAACAGCAGCCACCAAAGCAAGACCCGTCCACCAAACTACAATATCTAAAAGGACCAGTAAGTGCTGCTTATTATCAGATAGGTTTATTTATCAAGGAGAAAGATGTCTAAACAGCTTGCATATTTTGAGTTAGATCACTGACTACAGTACTGCCTTAAAGTATTGACCCATTTTCTGCATTATTGCCACAGGGCCTCCACGTGTCATTGACACGGTTTTCCGACATCTAGCCTCATAGGTTCATACAGATGTTACAAAAAACTGAACGTGCTTGAATGTTTTCTGTGCTAGATTTATCTTTAACAAACATTTCCTTCGTCTCTCAGCCGGCTACAATTGGTTTTCTAATCAAAGTGAACCCAGAAGAGACCTCAGGCACTGTAAGCAGTGTTGAAAATTTCGAAACGGTGGTCATGAACGAGTGAGTGACTCATGTAAACAGTGTGAATTTAGAAAGGATAGCAAATGGTAAATCAGAGACCTTGCAAGACTGAGACTTTCTTAGCCTTGGAAAAGAAATTGAGACTCCAAGACAATGTTGCGAAAAAAATTGAGACCATGAGACCCATGAAAAACCAATATCGAACAAATCTTGTTGAATGGCTTAATGATAAAGAAAACTTTGAACTAATAACCACAGCCATGTAAACAACAAGTGAACTGATTACCTGACAATATTGAATGGTTTTACTAGCAAGTGAAGAAGTACCCATCATAAAACACAGAAGTAGCCAAACAGTAAACAAAACAAACATTCTGAACTAGGCCCAGACTTAAGTGACCTAAAAAAAATGATTAAATAAAGGTGTAATATTATATTATTAGAGACGTTTTGTTTAGTGCTATTTTTATCAATCTGCAGCATTGCCAAAAAGTTTACAGCCATGTCACATGCTAGGCTACCGGGGTGATCATGTTTCATGCACTCAGCGGATTTGACAGCCCTTCAATATTTCAGGCAACGTTTCGAGTATTTTTTGTCAGCGTGGAAGAAAACAGTTTACCTTTTTGCTATAATGTTAACATTAACTAACAGTGCTTGTTCTTAGCCAAGCAGAAAATTAGTTTATGAGTTCATTCCACGTTCTTTGAAAAGCCAGTTGAAAGCCGAGCAGATATTTGCATAATCTGTGATTTATCTAGTAACCTTTGTGAGAAAATTCTGAAGTATTTGGTAAAAAGCTCGAAAAACAGCAATGCAAGTCTTAAATCTTGTAGCGGCATTTTGTTCAGATGTGGGCATCTTCAGATAAGAAGTAACCTCACCTGTCAAAAGAAAATTGCTCCCTTCATTTTCGACTTGAGTTGTTGCAGGGCAGTGCATCATCAGATAACACCAGCTGATTGAGTGGCTGGTGGATTTTCTGAACAGGTGATCTTTTTTAGTTCACTCCAAACCATGTTGCTTTTCCTTTTACAGGAAAAATACATCCTTTCAGGGTCTGTACCACGACCACGAGAGTATGCTGTCATAGTACAGTATTATCAGCCAATGCATTCTTCATTTGATGCTGATGTGTCTGTCACCAGTGACTGTGCTGTGGATGGGAAAGTCAAATTCCACTACTGTCCCCATACATCTGGCTGCAGATCTGTTTTCAGAAACTTTAACAGAGTTTCCTCCTTTAACATTGGACGTACCTCTGTTGATCTGGAATTTGATATTCCTGCAAACTCATCAACGTGGATTGTAAGTCTTCAAACCATCTCTGCAGCTTGTATGTCACTTCATTAGAACAGTTCTTAACAATGACTTAATCATTTGCCTTCAGTAAATCTAACTTATTATGTGTTTCTGTGTAGGATTACGTCCTCCTTGTGCCTGAAAATGCATTTTCTGATGAACTTCAAGAAGATGCACCAGTCCCTCGAATACAAGAATTCCTTGACTCATGCAGTAAAGATCACTTCTTCATCAAGCCGTCTGGTCCTCAGTTTTGTAAAGACTCAGTGTTTTCCCTCACTGCAAGGTTTAACAATGGAACCTTTGCCTGTGGCTGTAATTCTAGGGGATCTTACAACAATGACTGTCAAGAGTTTGGTGGGCAGTGCTCCTGTCGGCCAAATGTCATTGGAAGAACATGCAGCAGGTGTAAGACAGGATATTATGGCTTCCCCAACTGTAGAAGTAAGTGGATAAAACTAAAAACAGTTGCTCATGTAATTTATTTGGCCTGGAAATCAAACCAGGGCCACACTAAAGAAATGCAAGTGCTTTCACCACTGTATTGTCCCTCCTTCCCTGAAAGTCCCACAACTGATCAGCAACTACTCCTTGTGATAATTTTATTATGACGTACTCAAGCATATACACCTAGGTCATAACAATAAAGGAAATGAACAGCAAATAAAATACCAAATACATGTGGATACTAAAAGGGTTAGAATTTTAGAACACAATGCTACACAACCATTATGAAACCAACTTGTGGAGAGAAAAAGTCATCGTAAGACTCAGTGCCATCTCATCCTTCCTCCAAGAGGTTTATAAGCGTACTCTGTTTCATTTCCTCCCTACTTGTCAGAATCCATTGAAGGCCTTATGTTTTTAAAAGTTGTTAGAATATTAAGTGCTGCTGATTTTAAACAAATTACCTTATTTGTTTTCCTTTATTATTTAAACATTTCTGATGATTGTAACCATTGCTATTTGTGTATTGAATTAACAACTTACAAAGGTAGTAATTAGAATATCTGTATGGCTTCACTCATAAAATGCTTCATCAACAGGTCACATTATATGGTTCACTTTTTATGTAATTAATGAGGCATCATTTTGCTTTTAAACTTCAGAATGCAGCTGTATTTTCTGTAATGAGATTACAGGTGCTTGTGACTGTCCATCAAACACTGTTGGTCCCAACTGTGGGTCCTGTTTACAAGGCACCTATGGTCACGACCCAATCCTTGGCTGTCAGAACTGTGAGTGTGAACGGAATGGTGTCATTGGTGGTAACATAGCTTGTGATGCTAAAACTGGCCGATGTAACTGTAAACCATCGCACACAGGCCGGCAGTGTAATAAGTGTGCCACAGGTTACTACAACTATCCCCTGTGTCAGAAGTGTGAGTTGTGTGATCCCAGAGGAGTTGATGAGAGAGTCTGTGATGGGGATAATGGACAGTGCTTTTGTAAGGTACAGTATAGGTACTGTATGTAATTGAACAAGGTAATTAGATGTAATTGATTCTCCTGCTGTGATTGGCTACCCACGAGGTCAGCATGGAGCTATCTTGACCGCTCGGGATAGCCGGTTCATTCTGCGTTTTTGTTGTCTTTTAATAGCATCCTTTGAGTTATATAATAAATCCTTTATTGACCAAGCTTGTTTGGACAAGATGGCGGGATATTGGCCTCGTTCTTTTTTTGCGTGTTTATGGACCTTGACTTCGTGTTGGTTCATAAACATGCAAAAAAAGAACTTGGCCAATATCCTGCCTCGGGTGGCTGAGTGGTTAGAGCGCTGGACTTCCAATGCGGTGGCACCCACCCTAGCTTGGACATGCTGGTTCACCTCCTGCCAGTTGGGATTCTTAACTTGTTATGTTTATTTGAATCATTTGTTTCATGTATTTGCTTGTCCCCACTAGCATTTGCGTGCTATAAATACTGCCAAGGATAAGTAAAGGTCATTCATTTATCTGCACTGCACAATTACATTAATGACTGGATATACTGTGGTGCATCAGTTCTTGGCAGTCATGAATATCAGTCCATGTGATGTCACCTCACCCATGCAATGATGTGAACATGCCATGCTACAACATAGGGACTATGTGCCACTACATTAATTGTCTAAGTATGAGGCAGTGTAAGATGCAAGGAAAATGAGATAATAATAATTAATTATTTGCTGCCCAATGATGTAGTCATTGGAATTGGAAGATGTAAGAGACAGCAATCATGATCTTACTGGTTATTTCAAAGAAAGGCATAGAAATGATTTAACTGTGACATTCTGCTTGGCAGTTTGTCTATGTAGGAGCAATGAAGTTCCCCAGGCAAGAACAATTTCCTTTAATTTTTAGCCTTATTCCAACTTGTGCATTTCAGCCTGGAGTGAATGGAGAGCGTTGCGATAAATGTTTAGCAGGACATTTCAATCTTGATGCAAGCAATCCTAATGGCTGTACCAAGTGCTGGTGTAATGGTCTCTCGGACACTTGTTTTGAAGGGGTCAAGTACTGGTAAGGATAATAACTGTTATGAGTTGCTAGCATTTGTGTATCCTTCCACGTTAACAACTTTGTTGCATTATGAAGACTGATGGCTTAATTGTTTTGCTGTTGTAAGTTGTGATGATTAAAGTGTGTCTTGGATACACAATGATCAATTAGTGTTTTGAGTTCAATATGTGCATGATTTCAGCAATGTTTAGTTTCAAGGCATGTAAGCACTCATTCTACTCATGATTTAGGTCAAAAGTGAACACTATGGATGACTGGACAATAGAGAACACTCCTGCATTAGTAACAAATATTAGAGCTGACGAACTCTATGCTGGTATAAGCAGTCAAAGGAATGAGAAAGAGAAATCAGTTTATTGGGTGGCACCTGAGGAGTACCTGGGCAACAAGGTATTATCTAACAACAGGAAATACTAATTTCATAAATTTTACTAAATTTAGAGACAAATGAATTTTGAGGCTCATTGATGAATATTTAAGGTAGACTGTATGTACTTATTAAAGCTTTATTAGAAATTTTTTGATGTGATGTCAATTTGCAGATTTCATCGTATGGTGGCAAACTGGCATACTCAGTGGAATATACGGTGCTGCAAGGAGGTGGGTCTCCTGTACTCACCAAAAAACCAGATGTTGTGATGGAGGTATGGTGACAAAAATGAACTTCTTTTGATGATAATTATAGAGCAAAGCTGCATTATCTGCAGGATAGTTCATGTGTGTTGGAGTGCTCCTGTTAGTGATGATTGCATATATTTTGTGGCCTCAGTTATTGCAGGTTACCATTATAGTTTTTCGGTCATAAGGTGTGCTTGGGTATAAGATGCACCCCCAACTCAGTAATTCAACTTTGTCAATTTTTCTAACAGACAATTTCCATAAAACACTTGTTATAAGATGCACCATAAACTGAGAAGGAACATCAGAAGGAAATACATGTGGAGCAACAACAAAGTTGCAATAAACGGAGCCAAAAAAGTAGAGAGAACACGTTTTATCAAGTTTATTCACTGGTGACCACCTAAATGATAAAATTTTTTGTAAACAAAGCAAAAAATTGCATCCTGCATGATTTGATTTGAGTGAAATTGTCATTCGTGCAGGCAAATAAAACTAATTAAAAGCTGATTCCCCTCAATTCTACAAAAGCATGCTTGAGTTACCTGGCTTCAAATGTCAGTGCACAAAAATGGACGGACGGATGAGGAAGGCTTGTATAATTTGTAAAGTAACACATTTTACATTTCTGGCATTTACATTTCTTGCAATGGAGGTGTTTGCGATGTTAGTGTGATAAGTATCACATTACAGAGCACGTGCTTTTAAACACGTCCCATATACAAATATTGAAAATACTGTTTTGCTTCTTTCACATTACCAGTTTTGAATCAAATTGTCTTTACCCTTATCTTCGGAACTAACAAGTGGATTTGAGAAACCTCTATACCTATGAAAGTCAGTGCTTTATCATAGTGGAAAGTGCAAATTTAAAAATTGTTTTAGGAAAATACGTGCCTGTAATGCGCACCCCAAGTCTAAGAATAATTAGTGAAAATCTTCGAAGAAATGGTGTGCCTTATAACTGAAAAACTACAGTAATAAAAATTATTCATCAAAACTAACAAAAACGCCGTACAGCTGCTGGCAGCTCTGCTGTACTTGAGTGGACAAACTGTGATATCAATTTAATAAGTCTTAAGTAAAGTTATCGTTTGTTGTTTTGTTGCTGTTGTTTAACCCTGTTGTTTAACCCTGGTCCTTTATTATAAAGAAGATCCTTGCTCTTATGATACAGTGTCTAGGGATTAAAACCTGCAAATTTAGCCATTATATAATATGGTGATGTATTAGAATTGTGTGACAGCTGAATTCTAAATAAAATAGCTCCACCTCAGTGGATGAACCTCTGAAACTCATGAATGATGTAAAACAAAGGAAAAAAAACATTCTAAACAACAGCGTACAGCAAAACTATGGGGCGCCGTTTGTAAATTTATTATTTAGACTAAATACCTTGCCGTTTTTTTCCTTATTTATAAATAAGGCTTTGTCTTACAAAATTATTTACATATCATGAAGTTAGACAAAGCAGTCGTAAATCTGTTGTTTATAAATAATGAAGTTTGCCAGTTGTGCAAATTTATTATTTATAAATAATAAAATTTCAGGCCATGAGCATAATTCTATGATTTATATATAATGCCTTTTGCTGTGCTGCATGAATGTCATTATTTATAAATAATGACTGAAGCGCTTGGCAAATGTCATTATTTATAAATAATGACTTAAGCAGCGCTTGCAAAATTCCATGATTTATAAATAATGAATTTAGCGGCGCTTAGCAAATTCCATGATTTATAAATCATGAGTTTAGCGGCGCTTGCAAAATTTCATGGTTTATAAATAATCAATTTAGCGGCGCTTAGCAAATTCCATGATTTATAAATCATGAGTTTAGCGGCGGTTGCAAAATTTCATGGTTTACAAATAATGAATGTAGCGGCGCTTGGCAAATTCCATGGTTTATAAATCATGAGTTTAGCGGTGCTTGCAAAATTTCATGGTGTATAAATGAATTTAGCGGCGCTTGGCAAATTCCATGGTTTATAAATCATGACTTTAGCGGCATTTGGCAAATTCCATGGTTTATAAATAATGAATTTAGCGGCGCTTGGCAAATTCGATGGTTTATAAATCATGACTTTAGCGGTGGTTGGAAAATTTCATGGTTTATAAATCATGAATTTAGCGGCGCTTGCAAAAATTTCATGGTTTATAAATAATGACGTGGCGGTTGGGCGCCAAGTGTAAAAATACGCCAAGTGTAAATATGGCCGCCAAGTGTAAAAATATCATTTACTCAACAGTTTAGTACAATTTTTGGTATTTAATTCGTACATTGCAAATGCAGTCGTTTGGTCATAAAAAGGGAGCTTTCTCAAAGACGACGGCCGAAAAAGTCGTTTTCAAAATATAAATTATCGTTTTTGTAACTCTTTAGCGATTATTTCAATTTGTTTAGCTTGTAAGATGTTAACAATATAAACCAGGGACTAAATTACTATAAACGGCGTTACGGCAAGAGAAAGAAAGTGACATTTACCGTAACGCACTCACGTTCTTGAGAAAACCTAAAATTTGGTCATTTCACGTTATTAAGCGGCCGTCGCTTAGCGACGAGCCGCTTCTAGTAATACCCTTTTTTTTTTTTTTAAGCGGCCGTCGCTTAGCGACGAGCCGCTTCTTAAATTACCCGTTTTTTTTTTTTTTAGTTTTTTTTGTCGTGGTGTCCGCCGAGAGGCCCGTGCCCCTCTCGGCCAGAGGAAGAAACAATGACATAAGTAAAGCACTTAATTTTCTAATAGCGGCGCTGCGACTTGAACTCGCGACCTTAAGATCCCAATCTCGGTCCCTTATCCGATTGCGGTAAGGAGACACTTCTTGCGGTTACCAGAGAATTTTGTAGTAAATAAAGTCATTACGTCGGTCACGCATCGTCTCTTTAAAAGCCTTTCAATGCTCAAGGGTTACAGAGGAAAGAAATGTTTTGTCAGAATTAAATTACTCCGATGTACATCCAGTAGGGAAGGAATTTATTCGAAAGCGTTTATTTTGAGCAGTATTTCACAACACCGATGACTTAACTAAAGCTATTCGGAAGACCGTAAATGTTTTTAAACTGAACTAGTAGATTTTGGTGGCCATAAAATACAGGGGTCAGAGTCGGAAATGGCGAAATCCTTTCAAAAAGAAATGTTTAGTCAGAATTATAGGAAATGAATTTATTTGAGCGTTCCTTTTGGCCCAAAATATTGACCGAGTTAGTGATGGTGCAATACCGGAAGTACTAGTGATGGTGCAATACCGGAAGTCAAATACAGCTCTTTTGCGTGGCGTTGTTTGAACATACCTTGGTAGTATTGAGATATCGGTTATCGTCGAGAAGCTGGTCAACGTATCGAAGACTCAGATTTATACCAAATTGTTCGCTTTCTTTGAAATTGTCAAACAAATCGAAGTGCCAGTGTTTTGTCAAGCTTCAGCTGGCCTTGGTTTGTCGCGTAGCGAATATCCATAGTATCGGTTCACTACTTTTCCGTGTTAAATTACAAAATAGGTTTACAGCTTAAGCGTTGACAAAAGAAAAAAGAAAAGTAAGTGAAAAGGAAAAGAAAAAAAAGAGATTAAAAAAAAAAACTTCACTCTGTTGAGGCTTGAACCACCGACCCTAAGCTGTCAATACAGTACGAAAAGAGCGCACTAACCCACCAAGCCACCAAAATCTTCTCTAACGCATAACCGAATTTTAAATTCTTTATCATTCAGAGTGACGAATTGACTGTCATGCCAACTGAAAGGTGACAAAGTGCATTAATCCGGCTCGGATGGTCAAAAAGGCCGCTTCTAATTCTCGCAGAATTTCTTGTTTTTTTTTTTTGTAGTTTTTTTTGTCGTGGTGTCCGTCGAGAGGCCCGTGCCCCTCTCGGCCAGAGGAAGAAACAATGATATAAGTAAAGAAATAATTTAATAATACCAGTTCCGGGATTTGAACTCGCGACCTTCAAATTCCTAACTCGGCTCCTTATCCGACTGCGCTAATGAGACATCTCTTGCGGTAACTGGGGAATTTTGTAGTAAATAAAGTCATTAGGTCGGTCACGCATCGTCTCTTTAAAATCCGTTTCAATGCCCAAGGGTTACAGAGAAAAGAAATGTTTTCTCAGAATTGAATTACTCCAATGTACATCCGATAACGAAGGATTGATTGGGTATGGAATAAAGGTAAAAAGGGTGTACAGGTTTTATTTTGCGTGAATATAATTATTTTCTCGATGCTCGCGTCGTTGTATCTAAACTTCGCGTCATAATGTAAACAGTATAAACTTTAATTGACTAAAAGGCGCCCAGAGTAGCATTACGCTTGCTTTCCCGATATTGCGTGTAAGTTATGTTTCTTGTCTGTTTCACTGGTGGGAACGGGCACTTCTGATTGGACAGATATTATAGTTTTGAAACTGTGTCCTGTCTATGGTTATTTTCGTTTCACAATGCATTTGTTTTAAACAAAATCTTTGGGCATTTGTGTTTCTTTTCCGGAATGATAAATTGTAACAGCGTTTAAAATAATTTATAAGGCCTATGAAATCTTAAAGAAAGTCCATAACTTTCACTGAATTTACTTTACATGTAACGAGATTGGCAAATATTGACCTGAGTTAGTGATGGTGCAATACCGGAAGTACTAGTGATGGTGATATACCGGAAGTGAAATCAACCAACACAGCTCTTTTGCGTGGCGTTGTTTGAACATAGCTTAGTAGTATTGGAGATATCGGTTATCGTCGAGAAACTGGTCAACGTATCGAAGACGCAGATTTATACTAAATTCTTCGCTTCCTTCGAAGTTGTCAAGCAAATCGAAGAGCCAATGTTTTGTCAAACTTCGGCTGGCCTTGGCTTCTCGCGTAGCGAATATCCATAGAATCGATTCAGTACTTTTCCGTGTTAAATTGCAAAATAGGTTTACAGCTTAAGCGTTGACGAAAAGGAATAGAAAAAAAAAAAGATCAAAGAAAAAAAAATACCTTCACTCTGTTGAAGCTTGAACCACCGACCCTAATCTGTCATTACAGTTCGTTAAGAGCGCACTAACCCACTAGGCCACCAGAACCTTCTCTAAATGCTAGATCGAATTTTAACTTTGTTATCATTCGGAGTGAGGAATTGACTGTCATACCAAAATTGAATTACGATCAACTTGAACTTATCCTGTGCATTAATATGGCTCGGATGGTCAAAAAGGCCGCTTCTAATTCTCGCAGAATTTCTTGTTTGTAGTTTTTTTTGTCGTGGTGTCCGTCGAGAGGCCCATGCCCCTCTCGGCCAGAGGGTTTTCGTTGAGAATTGTCAAGCGATTATGAAAAGAAAGGTAGCTTCTTGGCTGACCATTTTTGCGAGCTTGGGCATAGAATGAAATGCCATATTCTCGACACTTTATAAATTTTGTGGCTTTGCCTCGTAGGCTAAAGTTCCGGCAGTCAGATTGATCTCTCTGTTTTTGAACGCGTAGTACGCCCGTTGGGTTACCGGGCAAACAACGGAACGCTTCTACAGCGCGTGCAACCGAATTTGGAAACTGGCGCGCATCGGACGGGTAGGCATATAATCTTCGGTCTCTCTGGTGGCAATTTGAGGGAGATAGGTCGATTTGTTTGGAATTTATTGGCCTTCACGTGGTGAGGGTTGGTTCGGAGCCCACCTGCCTTCAGTTATTTTGTAATGTACAGTACTCGTAGGAAACAAAATCGACGAAATGGTGTTCAAAACGGCTAGAAAGCACAAGGCGGCTATTGAATAAAGGTAAGAAGGCTTTACAGGTTATATTTTGAGTGATCATGATTATTTTCTCGATGCTCGCATCGTTGTATCTAAACTTCGCGTATAGAGTGTAAACTTTAATTGACTAAAAGGCAATTTATTACAGGTAGACAAACAAAAACATTTCTGGCCTTCGCGTGGTGAGGTTTCGTTCAGAGCTTCCCTGCCATCAATTATTTTATTATGTAAAAAATACTCGTAGCAAAAAATTCAACGAAATGGAGTTAAAAATGACGGCTAAACTTCAGCAAGGAGGCTATGGAATAAGGGTATCAAGGCTGTACAGGTTATATTTTGAGTGATTATAATTAATTTCTCGCGTCGTTGAATCTAAACTTCGCGTAATAATGCAAAGAGTATAAACTTTAATTGACTAAAATTCACCGAGAGGAGCATTACGCTTGCTTTCCCGATATTGCGTGCAAGTTATGTTTTGCTTGTTTCACTCGTGGGAACGGGCACTTCTGATTGGACAGATATTTATAGTTTCGAAACACAATGCCGTTGTTTTAAACAAAATCTTTTGATATAATAATTTTCCTACCTATAGAAAGTTCAAACCATGCAGTATTCGAATTCCGTATTCTTGAACAAAAAATTTTATTTAGGGGTAGGAGAAATCACGAATCGCTGAATCCTGTTGACCGAGTAGTAGCCTAGGCACGAGTTACTGCGATGATGGTGCAATACTGGATGAAATCAACAAGGCAGTTGTTTTGATTGCGTGACGTTGTTTGTAGTTAAAGCTAGCTTAGCTTTGCAGTGGTGGAGATATCGGTTATCGTCGAAAAAGTGGTCGACGGATCTAAGAAGCCGCTTTATACCAAATTCTTCACTTTGTGTGAAACAAATCCGAGGATTAGTCATTTGGTGTTTTGACACAGTTTGACAAGCTGTGACAAGTGTTGGAGTCTGTCTGAATCGTCTGTCACGCTAACTGAAAGGCGCCTTCAACAAAAAATGAATTAATGTACGATCGACTTCAACCGCATCCTGTGCATTAATCCGCCTCGAATGGTCAAAAAGGCCGCTTCTAATTCTCGCAGAATTTCTTTTTTTTTTTTTTTGTGGTTATTTTTCGTCGTGGTGTCCGCCGAGAGGCCCGTGCCCCTCTCGGCCAGAGGAAGAAACATTTACATAAAGTGAAGAAATAAATTATCTAATAGCGGCGCCCTGACTTGAACTCGCGACCTCCAGATCCCAACTGCGGCCCCTTATCCGATTGCGCTAATGAGCTATGTCTTGCGATTCTTAGTGAATTTTGTAGTAAACAAGCAATTCTGCGAGAATTAGAAGCGGCCTTTTTGACCATCCGAGCCGGATTAATGCACAGGATAAGTTCAAGTTGATCGTAATTCAATTTTTGTCACCTTTCAGTTGGCATGACAGTCAATTCGTCACTCCGAATGATAAAGTATTTAAAATTTGACCGTGAAGTTAAGGAAGACTTTGGTGGCCTAGTGGGATAGCACGCTCTTATCGCATGGTAATGACAACTTAGGGTCGGTGGTTCCAGCCTCCGACAAGTCAAATTTTTTTTTTCTTTGATCTCTTTTTTTTTTCTATTCCTTTTCACTTGTTTTTCTTTTTTCTTTTGTCAACCCTTAAGCTGTAACCCTATTTTGCAATTTAACACGGAAAAGTACTCAACCGATTCTATGGATATTCGCTACGCGAGAAACCAAGGCCAGCTGAAGCTTGACAAAACACTGGCACTTCGATTTGTTTGACAATTTCAAAGAAAGCGAACAATTTGGTATAAATCTGAGTCTTCGATCCGTTGACCGGTTTCTCGACGATAACTGATATCTCAATACCACTAAGGTATGTTCAAACAACGCCACGCAAAAGAGCTGTGTTGGTTGATTTCACTTCCGGTATTACACCATCACTAACTCGGTCAATATTTGTTTATCTTCAAAACCGGGTCACGAACAATCTCGTTACATGTAAAGTAAATTCAGTCAAAGTTATGGACTTTCTTTAAGATTTCATAGGCCTTATAAATTATTTTAAACGTTGTTACAATTTATCATTCCGGAAAAGAAACACAAATGCCCAAAAAAGATTTTGTTTAAAACAAATTAATTGTGAAACGAAAATAACCATAGACAGGACACAGTTTCAAAACTATAATATCTGTCCAATCAGAAGTGCCCGTTCCCACGAGTGAAACAGACAAGAAACATAACTTACACGCAATATCGGGAAAGCAAGCGTTATGCTACTCTGGGTGCCTTTTAGGCAATTAAAAGTTTATACTCTTTACATTATTACGCAAAGTTTAGATACAACGACGCGAGCATCGAGAAAATAATTATAATCACGCAAAATAAAACCTGTTCACCCTTCTTACCTTTATTCCATACCCAATCATCTGTTGTTCTGAAATACTGCTCAAAACAAACGCTCTCAAATAAATATCGTTCGTTATGGGATGTACACTGGAGTAATTCAATTCTGAGAAAACATTTCTTTTCTCTGTAACCGTTGGGCATTGAAACGGATTTTAAAGAGACGATGCGTGACCGACCTAGTGACTTTATTTACTACAAAATTCCTCGCTCGCCGCAACAGATGTCTCATTAGCGCAGTTGGATAAGGGGCCGAGTTAAGAATTTGATGGACGCGAGTTCTGATACCGGATCCGGTATAATTAAATTATTTCTTTACTTATGTCATTGTTTCTTCCTCTGGCCGAGAGGGGCACGGGCCTCTCGACGGACACCACGACAAAAAAAACTACAAACAAGAAATTCTGCGAGAATTAGAAGCGGCCTTTTTGACCATCCGAGCCGGATTAATGCACAGGATGCGGTTGAAGTCGATCGTACATTAATTCATTTTTTGTTGAAGGCGCCTTTCAGTTAGCGTGACAGACGATTCAGACAGACTCCAACACTTGTCACAGCTTGTCAAACTGTGTCAAAACACCAAATGACTAATCCTCGGATTTGTTTCACACAAAGTGAAGAATTTGGTATAAAGCGGCTTCTTAGATCTGACGACCACTTTTTCGACGATAACCGATATCTCCACCACTGCAAAGCTAAGCTAGCTTTAACTACAAACAACGTCACGCAATCAAAACAAATGCCTTGTTGATTTCATTCAGTATTGCAACATCATCGCAGTAACTCGTGCCTAGGCTACTACTCGGTCAATAGGATTCAAAGGCTTTTGCGATTCGTGACTCCTACCCCCAAATTAAATTTTTTGTTCAAGAATACGGAATTCGAATACTGCATGGTTTGGACTTTCCATAGGTAGGAAAATTATTATCAAGCGATAAATACAAGGCGACTTACAATTTTTCACGCATTCCACAAAATTTAATGTGTTTACTTGCATAAACTCAATTTTTAGTTTTCCATTTTGTTAGAATAAAAAACGTTCTAATATTTGTAAACTGCATTCTTTCTTGTTTCTTTTGGTGTAAAACTAGGCTCATAAGGTGATATTATACAGAAGGAAAGTTATTCAAAAGATTGCATACTTTTCTACCGGAAGCGACGTTAGGCAGTTTCCGGTTCTCAAACTTAGCAGTAACCGTACGCAAATGGTGGTTTTATTTTCCTTTTAAAAGAATAATAGTTTCGGAATTTAAATAGGATATGTTTCTAGCTTCCCGGAGAGACAAAAATTATTACACAACGCCGGGTAAAAGACTAGTTACAAACGTCTTACTTTTACAAAGGCGAGAAATTGTATCAGTTCAAGTCGCTGTGAATATTTTTAAATGAGTTATTTGTGGTTTACCGCAAACAAAAATATTTCAAGTTTTTCTTCTTAGTTACTGCAAACTGCCTTCCAAATTCAAATAGCCCGTATTTTTGGCTTTCCAAAGAGATAAAATTCATTGTGAACTATTGAACTGATAACGAGAGAGACGCGTTTTCACGCAACTGACAACTTTGACAAAATTAATCAGTATGCTCAAGTAAACACAAACAGCTCAAAGCGTACAGCTGTGTGTGGAATCGGGTTCAGTAAAAATTTCTACGTACGCGTATTTCAGAGAAATAAAAGCAAATCTTTCTTCAATATGAAATCTTTTCGTTTGCCCACCTCAGTGTAATAAATTGCCTTTTAGCCAATTAAAGTATATATTCTCTGCATTATTACGCACAGTTTAGATACAAAGACGCGAGCATCGAGAAAATAATCATAATCACGCAAAATATAACCTGTAAAGCCTTTTTTTACCTTTATTCCATACCCGCCTTGTGCCTTCCAGCCCTTTTAAACGCCATTTTGTCGAATTTTTTTCCTATGAGTACTGTACATTATAAAGTAACTAAAGGCAGAGGTGCTCTGAACGAACCCTCACCACGCGAAGGCCAATAAATTCCAAACAAATCGACCTATCTCCTCTAATTGTCACCAGAGATACGGAAGATTATATGCCAACCCGTCTGATGTTCTTACTTACTCAGAGGGAAAGTTTTTCAAGAGATTACATACTTTTCTACAGGAAGCGACGTAACGCAGTTTCCGGTTTCTTAATCTTAGCAGTAACCGTACGCAAATGGCAGTTTTATATTCTTTTTAAAAGAATAACAGGGAAACGGTATGCAATGAACACAAAAGGGAAGCACATGTATTACAAATATGAAGTTTCGACCACTTGAGTTGTCGAAGCCGATTAAATTATGTTTATATCTCGAACAATCTCGTTACATGTAATGTAAATTCACTGAAAGTTATGGACTTTCTTCAAAGTTTCATAGGCCTTATGAATTATTTTAAACGTTGTTACAATTTATCATTCTGGAAAAGAAACACAAATATCAAAAGATTTTGTTTAAAACAAGGGCATTGTGTTTCGAAACTATAAATATCTGTCCAATCAGAAGTGCCCGTTCCCACGAGTGAAACAGGCAAAACATAACTTGCACGCAATATCGCGAAAGCAAGCGTAATGCTCCTCTCGGTGAATTTTAGTCAATTAAAGTTTATACTCTTTGCATTATTACGCGAAGTTTAGATTCAACGACGCGAGCATCGAGAAATTAATTATAATCACCCAAAATATAACCTGTACAGCCTTGTTACCCTTATTCCATGGCCTCCTTGCTGAAGTTTAGCCGTCACTTTTAACTCCATTTCGTTGAATTTTTTCCTACGAGTACTTAACATTATAAAATAACTGAAGGCAGGGAAGCTCTGAACGAAACCTCACCACGCGAAGGCCAGAAATGTTTTTGTTTGTCTACCTGTAATAAATTGCCTTTTAGTCAATTAAAGTTTACACTCTATATTATTACGCGAACTTTAGATACAACGATGCGAGCATCGAGAAAATAATCATGATCACTCAAAATATAACCTGTAAAGCCTTCTTACCTTTATTCAATAGCCGCCTTGTGCCTTCTAGCCGTTTTGAACGCCATTTCGTCGATTTTGTTTCCTACGAGTACTGTACATTACAAAATAACTGAAGGCAGGGAGGCTCCGAACCAACCCTCACCACGCGAATGCCAATAAATTCCAAACAAATCGACCTATCTCCCTCAAATTGCCACCAGAGAGACCGAAGATTTATATGCCTACCCGTCCGATGCGCGCCAGTTTCCAAATTCGGTTGCATGCGCTGTAGAAGCGTTCCGTTGTTTGCCCGGTAACCCAACGGGCGTACTACGCGTTCAAAAACTGAGAGATCAATCAGACTGCCGGAACTTTAGCCTACGAGGCAAAGCCACAAAATTGTTAAAGTGTCGAGAATGTGGCATTTCATACTATTCCCAAGCTCGAAAAAATGGTCAGCCACGAAGCTACCTTTCTTTTCATAGCGCTTGACAATTCTCAACAAAAATCCTCTGGCCGAGAGGGGCACGGGCCTCTCGACGGACACCACGACAAAAAAAACTAAAAAAAAAAAAAAAAATAAAAAAAAACAAGAAATTCTGCGAGAATTAGAAGCGGCCTTTTTGACCATCCGAGCCGGATTAATGCACTTTGTCACCTTTCAGTTGGCATGACAGTCAATTCGTCACTCTGAATGATAAAGAATTTAAAATTCGGTCACGCGTTAGAGAAGGTTTTGGTGGCCAGGTGGGTTAGTGCGCTCTTTTCGTACTGTATTGACAGCTTAGGGTCGGTGGTTCAAGCCTCAACAGAGTGAAGTTTTTTTTTCTTTGGTCTCTTTTTTTTTCTATTCCTTTTCACTTGTTTTTCTTTTTTCTTTTGTCAACGCTTAAGCTGTAAACCTATTTTGTAATTTAACAGGGAAAAGTAGTGAACCGATACTATGGATATTCGCTACACGACAAACCAAGGCCAGCTGAAGCTTGACTAAACACTGGCACTTCGATTTGTTTGACAATTTCAAAGAAAGCGAACAATTTGGTATAAATCTGAGTCTTCGATACGTTGACCAGCTTCTCGACGATAACCGATATCTCAATACTACCAAGGTATGTTCAAACAACGCCACGCAAAAGAGCTGTATTTCACTTCCGGTATTGCACCATCACTAGTACTTCCGGTATTGCACCATCACTAACTCGGTCAATATTTTGGGCCAAAAGGAACGCTCAAATAAATTCATTTCCTATAATTCTGACTAAACATTTCTTTTTGAAAGGATGTCGCCATTTCCGACTCTGACCCCTGTATTTTATGGCCACCAAAATCTACTAGTTCGGTTTAAAAACATTTACGGTCTTCCGAATAGCTTTAGTTAATGCACATGTCATCGGCTTCCCCGAGGGGTCGACCCCCGGGCTGACCAGGGGGATTGTAAAATCAGTCAAGCAAACTGAGGAATTTCCCCGGGGGGTCGGGAATCTCTCAAGACCAAGTCCCCTGGGTGAGGTGTCTCTCAGCTGAAAATCCCCGTGACATCCTTTTTAAACTTGTGAATTCCCCCACCCCTTAATCTTTGATTGTAAAACAATGTCAAGATTTTCCCCTACCCTAGGGCAAAGAATCCCATCCATCTCCTTGTATTCCCCCACATATCTCCCTGGTAGGCCCGGGGTTCGACCCCACGGGGAAGCCGATGACATGTGCATAAGTCATCGGTGTTGTGAAATACTGCTCAAAATAAACGCTTTCGAATAAATTCCTTTCCTACTGGATGTACATCGGAGTAATTTAATTCTGACAAAAAATTTCTTTCCTCTGTAACCCTTGAGCATTGAAAGGCTTTTAAAGAGACGATGCGTGACCGACGTAATGACTTTATTTACTACAAAATTATCTAGTGACCGCAAGAGATGTCTCATCAGCGCAATCGGATAGCGCAATCGGATAAGGGATTTGAAGGTCACGAGTTCAACTCCGGGCGCCGTTATTAGAAAACTTATTTCTTTACTTTATGTAAATGTTTCTTCCTCTGGCTGAGAGGGGCACGGAACGCTCAAATAAATTCATTTCCTATAATTCTGACTAAACATTTCTTTTTGAAAGGATTTCGCCACTTTCGACTCTGACCCCTGTATTTTATGGCCACCAAAATCTACAAGTTCAGTTTAAAAACATTTACCGTCTTCCGAATAGCTTTAGTTAAGTCATCAGTGTTGTGAAATACTGCTCAAAATAAACGCTTTCAAATAAATTCCTTCCCTACTGGATGTACATTGGAGTAATTCAATTCTGACAAAACATTTCTTTCCTCTGTAACCCTTGAGCATTGAAAGGCTTTTAAAGAGACGATGCGTGACCGACGTAATGACTTTATTTACTACAAAATTCTCTAGTAACCGCAAGAAGTGTCTCCTTACCGCAATCGGATAAGGGACCGAGATTGGGATCTTAAGGTCGCGAGTTCAAGCCGCGGCGCCGCTATTAGAAAATTAATTGCTTTACTTATGTCATTGTTTCTTCCTCTGGCCGAGAGGGGCACGGGCCTCTCGGCGGACACCACGACAAAAAAAACTAAAAAAAAAAAAAAAACGGGTAATTTAAGAAGCGGCTCGTCGCTAAGCGACGGCCGCTTAATAAAAAAGGGTATTACTAGAAGCGGCTCGTCGCTAAGCGACGGCCGCTTAAAAAAAAAAAAAATTACTAGAAGCGGCTCGTCGCTAAGCGACGGCCGCTTAACAAGAAATTCTGCGAGAATTAGAAGCGGCCTTTTTGACCATCCGAGCCGGATTAATGCACAGGATAAGTTCAGGTTGATCGTAATTCAATTTTTGTCACCTTTCAGTTGGCATGGCAGTCAATTCGTCATTCTGAACGAAAACGAATTTAAAATTCCATTTTGCGTTGAGAGAAGGTTTTGGTGGCCTAGTGGGTTAATGGGCTCTTTTCGTACTGTAATTATCAGCTTAGGGTCGGTGGTTCAAGTCTCAACAGGGGGAAGTTTTTCTTTTATCTCTTTTTTTTCCATTCCTTTTCACTTGTTTTTCTTTTTTCTTTTGTCAACGCTTTAAGCTGTAAACCTATTTTGCAATTTAACACGGAAAAGTACTCAACCGATTCTATGGATATTCGCTACGCGCGAAACCAAGGCCAGCTGAAGCTTGACAAAATACTGGCACTTCGATTTGTTTGACAATTTTAAAGAAAGCGAACAATTTGGTATAAATCTGAGTCTTCGATCCGTTGACCGGTTTCTCGACGATAACTGATATCACAATACCACTAAGGTATGTTCAAACAACGCCACGCAAAAGAGCTGTTGGTTGATTTCACTTCCGGTATTGCACCATCACTAGTACTTCCGGTATTGCACCATCACTAACTCGGTAAATATTTGTTTATCTTCAAAACCGGGTCACGAGCAATCTCGTTACATGTAAAGTAAATTCAGTGAAAGTTATGGACTTTCTTTAAGATTTCATAGGCCTTATAAATTATTTTAAACGTTGTTACAATTTATCATTCCGGAAAAGAAACACAAATGCCCAAAAAAGATTTTGTTTAAAACAAATTAATTGTGAAACGAAAATAACCATAGACAGGACACAGTTTCAAAACTATAATATCTGTCCAATCAGAAGTGCCCGTTCCCACGAGTGAAACAGACAAGAAACATAACTTACACGCAATATCGGGAAAGCAAGCGTTATGCTACTCTGAGTGCCTTTTAGTCAATTAAAAGTTTATACTCTTTACATTATTACGCAAAGTTTAGATACAACGACGCGAGCATCGAGAAAATAATTATAATCACGCAAAATAAAACCTGTACACCCTTCTTACCTTTATTACATACCTAATCATCTGTTGTTCTGAAATACTGCTCAAAACAAACGCTCTCAAATAAATATCCTTCGTTATGGGATGTACACTGGAGTAATTCAATTCTGAGAAAACATTTCTTTTCTCTATAACCGTTGGGTATAGACCCATTCGGCTAACTCAGTGTTGTACCCAATTCAGATCTCCTGGGCTTAAGATTCTTTGTGTATTGTATTTGCATTATAATGTAACATTCATATTTAAATTATATGGAAATACCAGGAACAAAACGTTTTAATCCCAAAGGGCTTGAATTGGGTACAACATTGAGTAAGCCGAATGGGTCTATTGAAACGGATTTTAAAGAGACGATGCGTGACCGACCTAATGACTTTATTTACTACAAAATTCCCTAGTCACCGCAACAGATGTCTCATTAGCGCAGTCGGATAACGGGCCGAGTTAGGAATTTGAAGGTCGCGAGTTCAAATACCGGAACCGGTATTCTTAAATTATTTCTTTACTTATACCATTGTTTCTTCCTCTGGCCGAGAGGGGCACGGGCCTCTCGACGGACACCACGACAAAAGAAACTACAAACAAGAAATTCTGCGAGAATTAGAAGCGGCCTTTTTGACCATCCGAGCCGGATTAATGCACAGGATGCGGTTGAAGTCGATCGTACATTAATTCATTTTTTGTTGAAGGCGCCTTTCAGTTAGCGTGACAGATGATTCAGGCAGACTCCAACACTTGTGACAGCTTGTCAAACTGTGTCAAAACACCAAATGACTAATCCTCGGATTTGTTTCACACAAAGTGAAGAATTTGGTATAAAGCGGCTTCTTAGATCCGTCGACCACTCTTTCGACGATAACCGATATCTCCACCACTGCAAAGCTAAGCTAGCTTTAACTACAAATAACGTCACGCAATCAAAACAACTGCCTTGTTGATTTCATTCAGTATTGCAACATCATCGCAGTAACTCGTGCCTAGGCTACTACTCGGTCAATAGGATTCAAAGGCTTTTGCGATTCGTGACTCCTACCCCTAAATAAAATTTTTTGTTCAAGAATACGGAATTCGAATGCTACATGGTTTGAACTTTCCATAGGTAGGAAAATTATTATCAAGCGATAAATACAAGGCGACTTACAAATTTTAACGCATTCCACAAAATTCAATGTGTTTACTTGCATAAACTCAATTTTTAGTTTTCCATTTTGTTAGAATCAAAAACGTTCTAATATTTGTAAACTGCATTGTTTCTTGTTTCTTTTGGTGTAAAACTAGGCTCATAAGGTGATATTATACAGAAGGAAAGTTATTCAAAAGATTGCATACTTTTCTACCGGAAGCGACGTTAGGCAGTTTCCGGTTCTCAAACTTAGCAGTAACCGTACGCAAATGGTGGTTTTATTTTCCTTTTAAAAGAATAATAGTTTCGGAATTTAAATAGGATATGTTTCTAGCTTCCCGGAGAGACAAAAATTATTACACAACGCCGGGTAAAAGGCTAGTTACAAACGTCTTACTTTTACAAAGGCGAGAAATTGTATCAGTTTAAGTCGCTGTGAATATTTTTAAATGAGTTATTTGCGGTTTACCGCAAACAAAAATATTTCAAGTTTTTCTTCTTAGTTACTGCAAACTGCTTTCCAAATTCAAATAGCCCGTATTTTTGGCTTTCCAAAGAGATAAAATTCATTGTGAACTATTGAACTGATAACGAGAGAGACGCGTTTTCACGCAACTGACAACTTTGACAAAATTAATTAATTTATGCTCAAGGAAACACAAACAGCTCAAAGCGTACAGCTGTGAGTGGAATCGGGTTCAGTAAAAATTTGTACGTACGCGTATTTCAGAGAAATAAAAGCAAATCTTTCTTCGATATGAAATCTTTTCGTTTGCCTACCTCAGTGTAATAAATTGCCTTTTAGCCAATTAAAGTATATATTCTCTGCATTATTACGCACAGTTTAGATACAAAGACGCGAGCATCGAGAAAATAATCATAATCACGCAAAATATAACCTGTAAAGCCTTTTTTTTTTTTACCTTTATTCCATACCCGCCTTGTGCCTTCCAGCCCTTTTAAACGCCATTTTGTCGAATTTTTTCCTATGAGTACTGTACATTATAAAGTAACTAAAGGCAGAGAAGCTCTGAACGAACCCTCACCACACGAAGGCCAATAAATTCCAAACAAATCGACCTATCTCCTCTAATTGTCACCAGAGATACGGAAGATTATATGCCAACCCGTCCGATGTTCTTACTTACTCAGAAGGAAAGTTTTTCAAGAGATTACATACTTTTCTACCGGAAGCCGGCGACGTAATGCAGTTTCCAGTTTCTTAATCTTAGCAGTAACCGTACGCAAACGGCAGTTTTATATTCTTTTTAAAAGAATAACAGGGAAACGGTGTGCAATAAACACAAAAGGGAAGCACATGTATTACAAATATGAAGTTTCGACCACTTGAGTTGTCGAAGCCGATTAAATTATGTTTATATCTCGAACAATCTCGTTACATGTAAACTAAATTCACTGAAAGTTATGGACTTTCTTCAAAGTTTCATAGGCCTTATGAATTATTTTAAACGTTGTTACAATTTATCATTCTGGAAAAGAAACACAAATATCAAAAGATTTTGTTTAAAACAAGGGCATTGTGTTTCAAAACTATAAATATCTGTCCAATCAGAAGTGCCCGTTCCCACGAGTGAAACAGGCAAAACAGGGTGACCTGAAAACACTGACCCCCGGTCCATGGACCCCACTTCTGACCGGTCCATGGACTACCCCTACTGACCCCCTCTACTGACCCACCTGAAAAATAACGGTAACAAAAAACAGCAACTAGAGATTTTATTTACTTACCGTTTGTCTGGATAGGCCACTCGCGTGGGCGAAATTTCTACTATTACGCTGTGCAAATATTCCTGCCTCCTTCACTTTGGCGACATATGGAGGACCGAAGAGAGTACTTCGAAATATCGCCAACTTGCAAATGGGGTTGAGAGCTGACAAAGAGCACGACCGATAACTTAGTTTTACTTGTGTACTGTCCTTGTGCATTATTTACCTCCGCCATTTTGTTCGGCTCATTCCCCTGCTGGTTCATTATCTCGTCCCAGGCTTCACAAAAATAGTGCTCCTTCGGCGAAAAAAGATATGCTCGAATTTCACTGTTATGAGTTTAGTTGCCAAATCTTTAAACAGGGCGACTTTGTTATGAATGATAGAGAAGGGAAAGTACTGCTATCAGAATAATTCACATATGAAAAGCAGCAACTTTTGTATCACAACAAGGCAATACTACAGCAATATTTGCGCCGCGTAATAGTTGAAATTTCGCCCACGTGAGTGGCCTATCCAGACAAACAGTAAGTATTTAAAATCAAATCTCTAGTTGCCATTTTTTGTTACCGTTGTTTTTTTTAGGGGGGTCAGTAGAGGGGGTCAGTAGAGGTAGTCCATGGACCGGTCTGTAAAGTTATGGCGCGCCGTTTGTTTCAAAATTATTTATCGAAGTGATGTTATATCCTGTATATTCTATGTATTATATTTAGCCATGGTATTATTTGTTTGTTATCTATGAGATTGGTAAACTTACTATTTTGATTTCAATTTACTGCCGTAATGGAACATTTTCTGCCTTGATACCAATTTGCTACCGAGACTTGACTTTTTCTACCTTGATATAATTTTACTCCCGTGATGCAACATTTTCTACCTTGATATCATTTTACTGCCGTGATGCAACATTTTCTACCTTGATATCATTTTACTGCCGTGATGTAACATTTTCTACCTTGATATCATTTAACTGCCGTGATGTAACATTTTCTACCTTGATATCATTTAACTGCCGTGATGTAACATTTTCTACCTTGATATCATTTTACTGCCGTGACGCAACATTTTCTACCTTGATATCATTTTACTACCGTGACGCAACATTTTCTTCTTCAGGACGTAGATCTGCTGACGTATTGGTAGATTTCGAATGAATTATAGAAGTAAGCTTTGGCGAATGCTTTAGAATAACTACAACTGAAAATGTTCAACAAAACGAAAACAAATATATTTAAAACATTTGAAAAAATACCAAAAATTGTCGAACATTGAATAACAAGGGGTATCTTCTCTTGACCTACTTCTTAACGCAGGGCGCGAAAGAACAAACACCATTTAAGTTGCCATCCTTATGAAACGCACCGGATATTGCATTGTCAAATCTCTTCATACTTATCACAGGGGCACCCAACGAGCCAAATCAACCAAAAGCTGCAGGAAGGCATTTTTAAGTACCTGTGGTCTTTCAAGTCTGTTTGAAGTGACGTTCTCATTAGCTAGAGGAAGTTCATCTGTTCGGATTACCTAGCTGAAATTTTAATCACACGAAAATGTAAGGAAAAAAATCTTCCCGTTAGAGAATATGAAGGTGAAATGAACTTTCCACGAACTTTTCAGGGAACTATTTTCTTTCCGAAAATGCTAGCTGACGTTTTTGACTGCCAAAAACAGCAATTACGACCTTTCAGAAAACCTCAGGGGCTACGATTTCCCAATTGCGAATCTTTTAGGCCACGTTTTAGTTACGAAAATCCGAGGGCACTCTTTAATCGCCACCAAAAGCCCAAGGCGCACAATCCTCCACCGAACAGATATCTACCGAAACTTGTCGTTGGGTACCCCTATTATCAAAGAGTGCTAACAACATTTATACCACAAACAGTCCCTCTTTCGCCTCTTAGTTCGTCGAGATTGATGCTAAAACAAAACCGGCGCGCGAAAATAAAATGACCTCACGCTTGATGAACTAAGCGACGAAAGAGGGACTGCTCGTAGTCTAAACAAAAGGAAAGTTGTGTCCAATATCTCTGCAAGGAACAACAAACGATCCCTGAGTGACGGCAGGGAAAAGCAGTGATGAGTTCCTAAGACTGAAAATAATCAGTAAATGCCATCGAAAAGGAGGGAACCGGACCGTTAATTTCCCAAGTAGTATGGTTATTTTCAGTCAACCTTAACAAGTATAGTTTGCACTAAAGTAGGGGTTTGGTTATGTGTTATAATGTGAAGGATTTAATAGGAAAAGGCGTTATGTGCCTTATTCCCATTGCATGTTATTTTAGTGTTCATTGGGTCCGCTTTTCCCTTCCAAGAATCTAAGCCGCACCCAGCTTTCATCAACGGTAGGAGTATGAGATATCCGGTGCCAAACAAAGGAGTTGGAGGCAAAGGAAAGCTAAACGTTCTTATCGCTACAATAGCGTTCATGTGTTATCAAGAGATACGTTATCGATCTGTATTTTTGATGTCTCTGCCTCTCCGAAGGAACTAGTTTTGTACTAACAGGAAAAAAAAAACAACCCACTAACGACAACGCGCAGGATATAACGAGAACGTAAATCCTGCGTTACAACTTGAGCAATGTTAAAGTTTGCGGCCCACGTTAAGCTTTGGTGAATGCTTTATAATTTGCTTTATAAGTTTTTAATTCCAACATTGCAACAATAAGAATAAAATGTAAAAAAATTGCCAAAAAATGTAAGTTATAAAAAAAATTTGAAATAAAAATATTTAAAACATCTGTAAAAGGCATTTTCGAACATTGACAAACGAAAGGTTGTCTTCTCTTGGCTCTCGTGCGAAAGAATAAAGATCGCTTTATAACTTAAAGTCCATATTTGTCTTATTTTTAGTTTCACGAGGATTCCTCAATGGAACCAGAAGAGGCGCGTATCATTTTCCTTTGTTTATTTATAAATCTTGATGAAAAGTTGTATTACTGGAAAATTTACTGATTCTTGTGTACAAGCCATGTCACGTACATCATTCAAACTGTGTAATGCATGATTTCAGATATCTTTCGAATAACGAATTAGTTGTTTGATTGTTTGTAGTATGCAGACAAGACAACAAATTTATTTCACCATGTATCGTTTACACTTTTTTTACAAAAGAAAGAACTTAGCAGGAATAGGTAGGGTGCTGGCTCAGTCGCTGAAAGTGCCAGGAGTCAGGGGAAAAGGTCGAGCGATTTGGAGTCGGATATCTTTCTGACCCGTAACTTATCCTTAGTTGAGTCCTCGACATCCTAGACAATGGAGTCCCTGACCTTCTTATGGATCGCACCCAACATCGTTGTGTCAAGTCCGCTTTCACACTTATCCAGAGTAAATAATATTTAAAGGGATATCTTGCAACTAACGAACAATAAACGATCCGTGGGTGACGGCATGCAGCCCGGAAAAGCATTTAGTGGTGTTCATAAGCCCCGCTTTTCTAGTGAGGTTATCAAATAGTTTTTCCCGTGAAAAATAAAGAAGAAAAAACAAAGCAGACAAACAAAGGAAACCATATCGCCACAGATGCGCTCTTTAATTATCACGATGTACATTATCAAGGTGCATTCTCTATATCTTTGCCTTGCTCAAGGGCCCCTAAGCGCTAAATTGATGACATGAAGCAGACCGAGACTATAAGATAGTGATTTTGGAATCACCGAAGAAATATAAGAATAAGCAGATAGATTTCATAATAAAAGAAATTCAACAACCAGTCTGCTACATTACCACCGCAAACAAGTACGACACACTTACTATCCACCGTATTAAATCAGACTCGCAGTTGTATTCAGACCGGTCACTGTACGACAGTGCTTAGAAGAGAACGTCATACCATGGTAGTAAAGTGATATCAAGATGTAAAAATCGCATCACGGTAGGGAAATGATATCAACGTAGAAAATGTTGCATCACGGCAGTAAAATGATATCAAGGTAGAAAATGTTACATCACGGCAGTAAAATGATATCAAGGTAGAAAATGTTGCATCACGGCAGTAAAATGATATCAAGGTAGAAAATGTTGCATCACGGCAGTAAAATGATATCAAGGTAGAAAATGTTACATCACGGCAGTAAAATGATATCAAGGTAGAAAATGTTGCATCACGGCAGTAAAATGATATCAAGGTAGAAAATGTTGCATCACGGCAGTAAAATGATATCAAGGTAGAAAAAGTCACATCACGGCAGTAAAATGATATCAAGGCAGAAAAAGTCACATCACGGCAGTAAAATGATATCAAGGTAGAAAATGTTACATCACGGCAGTAAAATGATATCAAGGTAGAAAATGTTGCATCACGGCAGTAAAATGATATCAAGGTAGAAAATGTTGCATCACGGCAGTAAAATGATATCAAGGTAGAAAATGTTGCATCACGGCAGTAAAATGATATCAAGGTAGAAAATGTTACATCACGGCAGTAAAATGATATCAAGGTAGAAAATGTTGCATCACGGCAGTAAAATGATATCAACGTAGAAAATGTTGCATCATGGCAGTAAAATGATATCAAGGTAGAAAATGTTGCATCACGGCAGTAAAATGATATCAAGGTAGAAAATGTTGCATCACGGGAGTAAAATTATATCAAGGTAGAAAAAGTCAAGTCTCGGTAGCAAATTGGTATCAAGGCAGAAAATGTTCCATTACGGCAGTAAATTGAAATCAAAATAGTAAGTGTACCAATCTCATAGATAACAAACAAATAATACCAAGGCTAAGTATAATACATAGAATATACAGGATATAACATCACTTCGATAAATAATTTTGAAACAAACGGCGCGCCATATAAAGTAGTCCATGGACCCGGTCAGTGGTGGGGTCCGTGGACTGGGGGTCAGTGTTTTCGGGTCACCCGGCAAAACATAACTTGCACGCAATATCGGGAAAGCAAGCGTAATGCTCCTCTCGGTGAATTTGTCAATTAAAGTTTATACTCTTTGCATTATTACGCGAAGTTTAGATTCAACGAAGCGAGCATCGAGAAATTAATTATAATCACTCAAAATATAACCTGTACAGCCTTGTTACCCTTATTCCATGGCCTCCTTGCTGAAGTTTAGCCGTCATTTTTAACTCCATTTCGTTGAATTTTTTCCTACGAGTACTTTACATTATAAAATAACTGAAGGCAGGGGAGCTCTGAACGAAACCTCACCACGCGAAGGCTAGAAATCTTTTTGTTTGTCTACCTGTAATAAATTGCCTTTTAGTCGATTAAAGTTTACACTCTATATTATTACGCGAAGTTTAGATACAACGATGCGAGCATCGAGAAAATAATCATGATCACTCAAAATATAACCTGTAAAGCCTTCTTACCTTTATTCAATAGCCGCCTTGTGCCTTCTAGCCGTTTTGAACGCCATTTCGTCGATTTTTTTTCCTACGAGTACTATACATTACAAAATAACTGAAGGCAGGGAGGCTCCGAACCAACCCTCACCACGCGAAGGCCAATAAATTCCAAACAAATCGACCTATCTCCCTCAAATTGCCACCAGAGAGACCGAAGATTTATATGCCTACCCGTCCGATGCGCGCCAGTTTCCAAATTCGGTTGCATGCGCTGTAGAAGCGTTCCGTTGTTTGCACGGTAACCCAACGGGCGTACTACGCGTTCAAAAACTGAGAGATCAATCAGACTGCCGGAACTTTAGCCTACGAGGCAAAGCCACAAAATTGTTAAAGTGTCGAGAATGTGGCATTTCATACTATTCCCAAGCTCGAAAAAATGGTCAGCCACGAAGCTACCTTTCTTTTCATAAGCGCTTGACAATTCTCAACAAAAATCCTCTGGCCGAGAGGGGCACGGGCCTCTCGACGGACACCACGACAAAAAAAACTATAAAAACAAGAAATTCTGCGAGAATTAGAAGCGGCCTTTTTGACCATCCGAGCCGGATTAATGCACTTTGTCACCTTTCAGTTGGCATGACAGTCAATTCGTCACTCTGAATGATCAAGAATTGAAAATTCGGTTACGCGTTAGAGATGGTTTTGGTGGCCTGGTGGGTTAGTGCGCTCTTTTCGTACTGTATTGACAGCGTAGGGTCGGTGGTTCAAGCCTCAACAGAGCGAAGTTTTTTTTTCTTTGATCTCTTTTTTTTTTCTATTCCTTTTCACTTGTTGTGAAATACTGCTCAAAATAAACGCTTTCGAATAAATTCCTTTCCTACTGGATGTACATCGGAGTAATTTAATTCTGACAAAACATTTCTCCCTTGAGCATTGAAAGGCTTTTAAAGAGACGATGCGTGACCGACGTAATGACTTTATTTACTACAAAATTCTCTAGTAACCGCAAGAAGTGTCTCCTTACCGCAATCGGATAAGGGACCGAGATTGGGATCTTAAGGTCGCGAGTTCAAGTCGCGGCGCCGCTATTAGAAAATTAAGTGCTTTACTTATGTCATTGTTTCTTCCTCTGGCCGAGAGGGGCACGGGCCTCTCGGCGGACACCACGACAAAAAAAACTAAAAACGAGAATTAGAAGCGGCCTTTTTGACCATCCGAGCCGGATTAATGCACAGGATAAGTTCAAGTTGATCGTAATTCAATTTTTGTCACCTTTCAGTTGGCATGACAGTCAATTCGTCATTCTGAATGATAAAGAATTTAAAATTCGAATCTGCGTTAAGAGAAGGTTTTAGTGGCCTAGTGGGTTAATGTGCTCGTTGCATACTGTCATGACAGCGTAGGGTGGGTGGTTCAAGTCTCAACAGAGTGAAAAATTTTTTCCTTTTATCTCTTTTTTTTTCCATTCCTTTTCACTTGTTTTTCTTTTTTCTTTTGTCAACGCTTAAGCTGTAAACCTATTTTGCAATTTAACACGGAAAAGTAGTGAAGCGATTCTATGGATATTCGCTACGCGCGAAACCAAGGCCAGCTGAAGCTTCACAAAACACTGGCACTTCGATTTGTTTGACAATTTCAAAGAAAGCGAACAATTTGCTATAAATCTGAGTCTTCGATCCGTTGACCGGTTTCTCGACGATAACTGATAACTCAATACCACTAAGGTATGTTCAAACAACGCCACGCAAAAGAGCTGTGTTGGTTGATTTTACTTCTGGTATTGCACCATCACTAACTCGGTCAATATTTGTTTATCTTCAAAACCGGGTCACGAACAATCTCGTTACATGTAAAGTAAATTCAGTGAAAGTTATGGACTTTCTTTAAGATTTCATAGGCCTTATAAATTATTTTAAACGTTGTTACAATTTATCATTCCGGAAAAGAAACACAAATGCCCAAACAAGATTTTTTTTAAAACAAATGAATTGTGAAACGAAAATAACCATAGACAGGACACAGTTTCAAAACTATAATATCTGTCCAATCAGAAGTGCCCGTTCCCACGAGTGAAACAGACAAGAAACATAACTTTTAATACACGCAATATCGGGAAAGCAAGCGTTATGCTACTCTGGGTGCCTTTTAGTCAATTAAAAGTTTATACTCTTTACATTATTACGCAAAGTTTAGATACAACGACGCGAGCATCGAGAAAATAATTATAATCACGCAAAATAAAACCTGTACACCCTTCTGACCTTTATTCCATACCCAATCATCTGTTGTTCTGAAATACTGCTCAAAACAAACGCTTTCAAATAAATATCCTTTGTTATGGGATGTACACTGGGGTAATTCAATTCTGAGAAAACATTTCTTTTCTCTGTAACCGTTGGGCATTGAAACGGATTTTAAAGAGACGATGTGTGACCGACCAAATGACTTTATTTACTACAAAATTCCTTACTCGCCGCAACAGATGTCTCATTAGCGCAATTGGATAAGGGGCCGAGGTAAGAATTTGATGGTCGCGAGTTCTAAAACCGGATCCGGTATAATTAAATTATTTCTTTACTTATGTCATTGTTTCTTCCTCTGGCCGAGAGGGGCACGGGCCTCTCGACGGACACCACGACAAAAAAAACTACAAAAAAAAAAAAAAAAAAAAAAAAAAAGGGTATTACTAGAAGCGGCTCGTCGCTAAGCGACGGCCGCTTAACAAGAAATTCTCCGAGAATTAGAAGCGGCCTTTTTGACCATCCGAGCCGGATTAATGCACAGGATAAGTTCAAGTTGATCGTAATTCAATTTTTGTCACCTTTCAGTTGGCATGACAGTCAATTCGTCATTCTGAATGATAAAGAGTTTAAAATTCGATTCAGCGTTTAGAGAATGTTTTAGTGGCCTAGTGGGTTAATGTGCTCGTTACATACTGTCATGGCAGCGTAGGGTGGGTGCTTCAAGTCTCAACAGAGTGAAAATTTTTTTCCTTTTATCTCTTTTTTTTTTCCATTCCTTTTCACTTGTTTTTCTTTTTTCTTTTGTCAACGCTTAAGCTGTAAACCTATTTTGCAATTTAACACGGAAAAGTAGTGAAGCGATTCTATGGATATTCGCTACGCGCGAAACCAAGGCCAGCTGAAGCTTCGCAAAACACTGGCACTTCGATTTGTTTGACAATTTCAAAGAAAGCGAACAATTTGCTATAAATCTGAGTCTTCGATCCGTTGACCTGTTTCTCGACGATAACTGATAACTCAATACCACTAAGGTATGTTCAAACAACGCCACGCAAAAGCGGTGAGGGTAAAAGGCGGAATGAGTTTGCGGAATGGCATGTGGCATGACTTTGCGGAACCGCATAATTATGCGGAATGTAACATATGCAAAATGGCGCGAAGAAATTAATTCAGCTCAAAGAGTTAATTATTCTACAGCCCACCCAAAGGCAGAGAATAATCGCAAGCTAGCTATCGATCTCGGTCACAACTACTCTTCACTGTGCTTGCTTTCTTATGAACTCTTGAGGTCATTAAATTTTACCTTGAGTTTTGCTTTCATAGGATTAGTCTGTTCGGGAATAATATTGTGCGAATCGTTCGCGGCTGCGAGACAAGCGAGCTTTTGCCATCTTGTCAATTTCACAGTGTAGGTCAAACTCTTTGACTGTTTTCAAACGGATTAAATAAAATCTTTTATTTTTCCGGGGTTGATTGTAAGAGATTTAGTAACGGAGCCTCGTAGAGGCGTATTCAAGTTACGGTTTTCAGAGTTTTACAAGAGTCTCACATCGGTCGCCTGTTGTCATGAAAGGAATAACTGAACTCACCGTGCTCGCGTTCAAGAGTCGCTTCATCGAAGATCGAGTACCCTAGGTACCAGATGTTATAAAATTTCTCGGTCAAATCCAATTTGTTTTCAGCAAATGGTTGTTACCAAGATCGACAACTAGCCCCTTCTCTAGATAATAATTTTATGGTTAATAACCTTGATCTTGCGTTTTGGAGCTCGCGATTATTAAACGCGTCTGCCAGCCTAACACATCTGTAGTGAATAATCGCAAGCTAGTTGCTGATCTCGGTGGCAACAAGTTAAAATGTTGAAAACAAATTGGATTTGACCGAGAAATTTTTCAGTGTAGAGCACTGCTCTACACGGGACTTGTGCTTTGACAGACTTGTTATAAATATTTTACAAATGAACCCGCTTGAAGTGATTTGTCTTGAGTTTGCGTTTATAGGATTAGTCAGTTCGCAACTGATTATAATATTTTCCTCGTTTGTCGCTCGGTCTTCGAGAGTTCAGTTATTCATATCATAACAACAAAAGCAGCTTGACCGATTTGAGACTCTTGTAAAACTCTGAAAACCACAATAAGCCTCTGCGAGATTCCGTTCCTAAATCGTTTACAATCGACTCCGGAAAAATAAAAATTAATTTAATCCATTTCAAAACTGCCAAAAGAGTTTGACCTACACTGTGAAATTGACGACATGGCAAAAGCTCGCTCGATACTTTCGTGCGTAGCTTCACAAATATGCTGCAAATATCATTCGCGAACAGGCTAATCATGTGAAAGCAAAACTCAAGGCAAATTTAATCTCCTCAAGAGTTCATAAGTGTAATGTTTATACGAAAGCAAGCCCGGTGGAGAGTAGTTAATTGTTGTGACCGAGATCGGCAGCTACCGATAGCTTGCGTTTGGCTGTTGAATAATTAACTCCTTCAGTTGAATTAATTTTTTCGCGCCATTCTGCATACATTACATTCCGCATAATTATGCGATTCCGCAAGTCATGCCACATGCCATTCCGCAAACTCATTCCGCCTTTTACCCTCACCGACGCAAAAGAGCTGTGTTGCTTGATTTCACTTCTGGTATTGCACCATCACTAACTCGGTCAATATTTGTTTATCTTCAAAACCGGGTCACGAACAATCTCGTTACATGTAAAGTAAATTCAGTGAAAGTTATGGACTTTCTTTAAGATTTCATAGGCCTTATAAATTATTTTAAACGTTGTTACAATTTATCATTCCGGAAAAGAAACACAAATGCCCAAACAAGATTTTTTTTAAAACAAATGAATTGTGAAACGAAAATAACCATAGACAGGACACAGTTTCAAAACTATAATATCTGTCCAATCAGAAGTGCCCGTTCCCACGAGTGAAACAGACAAGAAACATAACTTTTAATACACGCAATATCGGGAAAGCAAGCGTTATGCTACTCTGGGTGCCTTTTAGTCAATTAAAAGTTTATACTCTTTACATTATTACGCAAAGTTTAGATACAACGACGCGAGCATCGAGAAAATAATTATAATCACGCAAAATAAAACCTGTACACCCTTCTGACCTTTATTCCATACCCAATCATCTGTTGTTCTGAAATACTGCTCAAAACAAACGCTTTCAAATAAATATCCTTTGTTATGGGATGTACACTGGGGTAATTCAATTCTGAGAAAACATTTCTTTTCTCTGTAACCGTTGGGCATTGAAACGGATTTTAAAGAGACGATGCGTGACCGACCTAATGACTTTATTTACTACAAAATTCCTAACTTGCCGCAACAGATGTCTCATTAGCGCAATCGGATAAGGGACCGAGGTAAGAATTTGATGGTCGCGAGTTCTAAAACCGGATCCGGTATAATTAAATTATTTCTTTACTTATGTCATTGTTTCTTCCTCTGGCCGAGAGGGGCACGGGCCTCTCGACGGACACCACGACAAAAAAAACTACAAAAAAAAAAAAAAAAAAAAAGGGTATTACTAGAAGCGGCTCGTCGCTAAGCGACGGCCGCTTAAAAAAAAAAAGAAATTCTGCGAGAATTAGAAGCGGCCTTTTTGACCATCCGAGCCGGATTAATGCACAGGATGCGGTTGAAGTCGATCGTACATTAATTCATTTTTTGTTGAAGGCGCCTTTCAGTTAGCGTGACAGACGATTCAGACAGACTCCAACACTTGTCACAGCTTGTCAAACTGTGTCAAAACACCAAATGACTAATCCTCGGATTTGTTTCACACAAAGTGAAGAATTGGGTATAAAGCGGCTTCTTAGATCCGTCCACCACTTTTTCGACGATAACCGATATCTCCACCACTGCAAAGCTAAGCTAGCTTTAACTACAAACAACGTCACGCAATCAAAACAACTGCCTTGTTGATTTCATTCAGTATTGCACCATCATCGCAGTAACTCGTGCCTAGGCTACTACCCGGTCAACAGGATTCAAAGGCTTTTGCGATTCGTGACTCCTACCCCAAAATAAAATTTTTTGTTCAAGAATACGGAATTCGAATACTGCATGGTTTGAACTTTCCATAGGGAGGAAAATTATTATCAAGCGATAAATACAAGGCGACTTACAATTTTTCACGCATTCCACAAAATTTAATGTGTTTACTTGCATAAACTTAACTTCGCGTGAGCAATTTTTAGTTTTCCATTTTGTTAGAATAAAACACATTCTAATATTTGTAAACTACATTGTTTCTTGTTTCTTTTGGTCTAAAACTAGACTCATAAGGTGATATTATACAGAAGGAAACTTTTTCAAAAGATTGCATACTTTTCTACCGGAAGCGAAGTTAGGCAGTTTCCGGTTTCTCAAACTTAGCAGTAACCGTACGCAAATGGTGGTTTTATTTTCCTTTTAAAAGAATAATAGTTTCGGAATTTGAATAGGATATGTTTCTAGCTTCCCGGAGAGACAAAAATTATTACACAACGCCGGGTAAAAGGCTAGTTACAAACGTCTTACTTTTACAAAGGCGAGAAATTGTACCAGTCCAAGTCGCTGTGAATATTTTTAAATGAGTTATTTGTGGTTTACCGAAACAAAAATATTTCAAGTTTTTCTTCTTAGTTACAGCAAACTGCTTTCCAAATTCAAATAGCCCGTATTTTTGGCTTTCCAAAGAGATAAAAATCATTGTGAACTATTGAACTGATAACGAGAGAGACGCGTTTTCACGCAACTGACAACTTTGACAAAATTAATCAGTATGCTCAAGTAAACACAAACAGCTCAAAGCGTACAGCTGTGTGTGGAATCGGGTTCAGTAAAAATTTCTACGTACGCGTATTTCAGAGAAATAAAAGCAAATCTTTCTTCAATATGAAATCTTTTCCTTTGCCTACCTCAGTGTAATAAATTGCCTTTTAGCCAATTAAAGTATATATTCTCTGCATTATTACGCACAGTTTAGATACAAAGACGCGAGCATCGAGAAAATAATCATAATCACGCAATTGTCACCAGAGATACGGAAGATTTTATGCCAACCCGTCCGATGTTCTTACTTTCAGAAGGAAAGTTTTTCAAGAGATTACATACTTTTCTACCGGAAGCGACGTAACGCAGTTTCCGGTTTCTTAAACTTAGCAGTAACCGTACGCAAATGGCAGTTTTATTTTCTTTTTAAAAGAATAACAGGGAAACGGTATGCAATGAACACAAAAGGGAAGCACATGTATTACAAATATGAAGTTTCGACCACTTGAGTTGTCGAAGCCGATTAAATTATGTTTATATCTCGAACAATCTCGTTACATGTAAAGTAAATTCACTGAAAGTTATGGACTTTCTTCAAAGTTTCATAGGCCTTATGAATTATTCTAAACGTTGTTACAATTTATCATTCTGGAAAAGAAACACAAATATCAAAAGATTTAGTTTAAAACTACGGCACTGTGTTTCGAAACTATAAATATCTGTCCAATCAGAAGTGCCCGTTCCCACGAGTGAAACAGGCAAAACATAACTTGCACGCAATATCGGAAAAGCAAGCGCAATGCTCCTCTCGGTGAATTTTTTAGTCAATTAAAGTTTATACTCTTTGTATTATTACGCGAAGTTTAGATTCAACGACGCGAGCATCGAGAAATTAACTATAATCACTGAAAATATAACCTGTACAGCCTTGTTACCCTTATTCCATAGCTTCCTTGCTGAAGTTTAGCCGTCATTTTTAACTCCATTTCGTTGAATTTTTTCCTACGAGTACTTTACATTATAAAATAACTGAAGGCAGGGAAGCTCTGAACAAAACCTCACCACGCGAAGGCCAGAAATCTTTTTGTTTGTCTACCTGTAATAAATTGCCTTTTAGTCAATTAAAGTTTACACTCTATATTATTACGCGAAGTTTAGACACAACGATGCGAGCATCGAGAAAATAATCATGATCACTCAAAATATAACCTGTAAAGACTTCTTACCCTTATTCAATAGCCGCCTTGTGCCTTCTAGCCGTTTTGAACGCCATTTCGTCGATTTTGTTTCCTACGAGTACTGTACATTACAAAATAACTGAAGGCAGGGGGGCTCCGATCCAACCCTCACCACGCGAAGGCCAATAAATTCCAAACAATTCCAAACCTATCTCCCTCAAATTGCCACCAGAGAGACCGAAGATTATATGCCTACCCGTCCGATGCGCGCCAGTTTCCAAATTCGGTTGCATGCGCTGTAGAAGCGTTCCGTTGTTTGCCCGGTAACCCAACGGGCGTACTACGCGTTCAAAAACTGAGAGATCAATCAGACTGCCGGAACTTTAGCCTACGAGGCAAAGCCACAAAATTGTTAAAGTGTCGAGAATATGGCATTTCATACTATGTCCAAGCTCGCAAAAATGGTCAGCCACGAAGCTACCTTTCTTTTCATAATCGCTTGACAATTCTCAACGGAAATCCTCTGGCCGAGAGGGGCACGGGCCTCTCGACGGACACCACGACAAAAAAAACTACAAAAAAAAAAAAAAAAAAAAAAAAAAGGGTATTACTAGAAGCGGCTCGTTGCTAAGCGACGGCCGCTTAACAAGAAATTCTGCGAGAATTAGAAGCGGCCTTTTTGACCATCCGAGCCATATTAATGCACAGGATAAGTTCAAGTTGATCGTAATTCAATTTTGGTATGACAGTCAATTCCTCACTCCGAATGACAACAAAGTTAAAATTCAATCTAGCATTTAGAGAAGGTTTAGGTCGCCTAGTGGGTTAGTGCACTCTTTTCGAACTGTAATGACAGATTAGGGTCGGTGGTTCAAGCCTCAACAGAGTGAAGGATTTTTTTTTCTTTGATCTCTTTTTTTTTCCTATTCCTTTTCACTTGTTTTTCTTTTTTCTTTTGTCAACGCTTAAGCTGTAAACCTATTTTGCAATTTAACACGGAAAAGTACTGAATCGATTCTATGGATATTCGCTACGCGAGAAACCAAGGCCAGCCGAAGTTTGACAAAACATTGGCTCTTCGATTTGCTTGACAACTTCGAAGAAAGCGAAGAATTTAGTATAAATCTGCGTCTTCGATACGTTGACCAGTTTCTCGACGATAACCGATATCTCCAATACTACTAAGCTATGTTCAAACAACGCCACGCAAAAGAGCTGTGTTGGTTGATTTCACTTCCGGTATATCACCATCACTAGTACTTCCGGTATTGCACTATCACTAACTCAGGTCAATATTTGCCAATCTCGTTACATGTAAAGTAAATTCAGTGAAAGTTATAGACTTTCTTTAAGATTTCATAGGCCTTATAAATTATTTTAAACGTTGTTACAATTTATCATTCCGGAAAAGAAACACAAATGCCCAAAAAAGATTTTTTTTAAACTAATGAATTGTGAAACGAAAATAACCATAGACAGGACACAGTTTCAAAACTATAATATCTGTCCAATCAGAAGTGCCCGTTCCCACGAGTGAAACAGACAAAAAACATAACTTACACGCAATATCGGGAAAGCAAGCGTTATGCTACTCTGGGTGCCTTTTAGTCAATTAAAAGTTTATACTCTTTACATTATTACGCGAAGTTTAGATACACCGACGCGAGCATCGAGAAAATAATTATAATCACGCCAAATAAAACCTGTACACCCTTCTTACCTTTATTCCATACCCAATCATCTGTTGTTCTGAAATACTGCTCAAAACAAACGCTCTCAAATAAATATCCTTCGTTATGGGATGTACACTGGAGTAATTCAATTCTGAGAAAACATTTCTTTTCTCTTTAACCGTTGGGCAGTGAAACGGATTTTAAAGAGACGATGCGTGACCGACCTAGTGACTTTATTTACTACAAAATTCCTCGCTCGCCGCAACAGATGTCTCATTAGCGCAGTTGGATAAGAGGCCGAGTTAAGAATTTGATGGTCGCGAGTTCTAATACCGGATCCGGTATAATTAAATTATTTCTTTACTTATGTCATTGTTTCTTCCTCTGGCCGAGAGGGGCACGGGCCTCTCGATGGACACCACGACAAAAAAAACTACAAAAAAAAAAAAAGAAGAAATTCTGCGAGAATTAGAAGCGGCCTTTTTGACCATCCGAGCCGGATTAATGCACTTTGTCACCTTTCAGGTGGCATGACAGTCAATTCGTCACTCTGAATGATAAAGAATTTAAGATTCAGTCACGCGTTAGAGAAGGTTTTGGTGGCCTGGTGGGTCAGTGCGCTCTTTTCGTACTGTATTGACAGCGTAGGGTCGGTGGTTCAAGCCTCAACAGAACGAAGTTTTTTTTTCTTTGATCTCTTTTTTTTTCTATTCCTTTTCACTTGTTGTGAAATACTGCTCAAAATAAACGCTTTCGAATAAATTCCTTTCCTACTGGATGTACATCGGAGTAATTTAATTCTGACAAAACATTTCTCCCTTGAGCATAGAAAGGCTTTTAAAGAGACGATGCGTGACCGACGTAATGACTTTATTTACTACAAAATTCTCTAGTAAGTGTCTCCTTACCGCAATCGGATAAGGGACCGAGATTGGGATCTTAAGGTCGTGAGTTCAAGTCGCGGCGCCGCTATTAGAAAATTAAGTGCTTTACTTATGTCATTGTTTCTTCCTCTGGCCGAGAGGGGCACGGGCCTCTCGGCGGACACCACGACAAAAAAAACTAAAAAAAAAAAAAACGGGTAATTTAAGAAGCGGCTCGTCGCTAAGCGACGGCCGCTTAAAAAAAAAAAAAAGGGTATTACTAGAAGCGGCTCGTCGCTAAGCGACGGCCGCTTAATAAAGGCATTAAGTCGGTCACGCATCGTCTTTTTAAAAGCCTTTCAATACTCAAGGGTTACAGAGAAAATAAATGTTTTGTCAGAATTGAATTACTCCAATGTACATCCAATAGCAAAGGAATTTATTTGAAAGCGTTTATTTTGAGCAGTATTTCACAACGAGTCCGATCTTAACTAAAGCTATTCGGAAGACCGTAAATGTTTTTGAACTGAACTTGTAGATTTTGGTGGCCATAAAATACAGGGGTCAGAGTCGGAAATGGCGAAATCCTTTCAAAAAGAAATGTTTAGTCAGAATTATAGGAAATGAATTTATTTGAGCGTTCCTCTTGACCCGGTTTTGAAGATAAACAAATATTGACCGAGTTAGTGATGGTGCAATACCGGAAGTACTACCGGAAGTGACATCAACCAACACAGCTCTTTTGCGTGGCGTTGTTTGAACATACCTTAGCAGTATTGAGATATCGGTTATCGTCGAGAAACTGGTCAACGGATCGAAGACGCAGATTTATACCAAATTGTTCGCTTTCTTTGAAATTGTCAAACAAGTCGAAGTGCCAGTGTTTTGTCAAGCTTCAGCTGGCCTTGGTTTCTCGCGTAGCGAATATCCATAGAATCGGTTGAGTACTTTTCCGTGTTAAATTGCAAAAAAGGTTTACAGGTTAAGCATTGACAAAAGAAAAAAGAAAAAAAAAAAGTGAAAAGGAATAGAAAAAAAAGAGAGATCAAGAAAAATAAACTTCACTTCAGGGAGGCTTGAACCACCGACCCCATGCTGTCATTACAATGCGAAAAGAACGCACCAACCCACTGGGCTACCAAAACCTCCCCTAATAGCATGGATGAATTTTAAATCCTTATTCATTCGGAGTGACGAATTGACTGTCATGCCAACTGAAAGGTGACAAAAATTTAATTACGATCAACTTGAACTCATCCTATGCATTAATCCGGCTCGATGGTCAAAAAGGCCGCTTCTAATTCTCGCAGAATTTCTTGTTGTTTTTATTTTGCAGAGGACGGTAAACACATGTACCAAAACGCACGTGCGGAGTCATTGTTTGTTATTGTTTTGTGGCATTCTCGTTGCCGTTACTGTTCTCGTTGCTAAAGCTCCCTATATATAAATTTCCACTGTACAACCTTTGCGTGACTTTGCGATTTCTAAATCGCAACAACATAACTTTGCCATTTTCAAATCGCAAGGAAGATGACTTGGCCCAGCGTAAATTTATGCCATCGATAGCGCACCAAATGGTAATTTATTCAGTTTAAGGTGGGGAATAGTGAGTCGAGAAACTCATCATTATGGCGTCTCGGGAATCGTTGTCTAACGTCATTACTGAAGCTGTTTCTCGAGCAGTCAATGACGCCCTGAACAGCGCTTTGCCTTGGGTATTAAAGTTCTTTAACCATATTACAATTTAGTCCTCTGAAACAGTCAACGACACTGAATTACTGTTTCTCAAGTTAGATATGCGTTGTTTTTCTAGAGTTCGCATAACACGAGCATGCAACAAGCAGCCCCTGCCATTACGACCGCGAGCAACAGGCAAACTAAGGGCCTGTTCACATGGAGGTGTGGGACCCTAAGAAGGTGATGTCCCCCACCTAGCCGTGGTGTAAAAAAACTAGCTAGGCTTCACATGCAACCCCGGAGTATTTACTTACCAAAAACATTCAAAATTCCCGCTTTAGAAATGGCTTGCCCGCCTCTAAATCACCGGTGATGCCTTCATTTCGTTTGACATCGGCACTACAAACTTCAGCTTTTCGTTTACTGCAATAACGCTGTTGTTACTCATCCTCTAAACCACTCAAAAAACAATCTATACGAAACAAAAACTTACAATTATTCGCACGACACACCAACCGAAAAGACAATTCAAAGATGGGCGCCAAGAGAGAATAATAGAGGTCCTTTGTTCAGTAAAACACAGGCTTCCCAAGCTCAACAATGGTGACGCGTAAACATGCTGTTGTGTTACTGACTGTAATAAAAAGTTTTAATTTGTACGGGAAATAAACAGGAAATATCACACTTTCTTAATAAAATCAACTTACCTCGATACAATGCTGTACCCTTTACTGTCTGGTAGTTTTTAGGCTGGTTTTTGGCGATTTTAGCCGGATTTTCGCCGTTCGGGTTTGCTAACGATAATTTATTATGAAAATGAAATCAAATGAAGAATGATCCTCACATCATATATGAACTGCGGAAATGAAATCAAATGAAGAATGATCCTCGCAGTTGTGAACGCAATTTATGCAATTGCGAAAAGAAGCCTGAAAAAAAAATTGCATTCACAACTGTGAGGATCATTCTTCATTTGATTTCATTTCCGCAGTTCATATATGATTCATTTCATATATCATTCACACTCATTTCTTTCACGGGAACATATGAACCCACAATTGACCTGCTCCCAACGTCAGTGGCTTCATAGCTCAGTTGGTTAGAGCATCGCACCGGTAATCGCGAGGTCACGGGTTCAAACCCCGTTGAAGTCCTGAATTTTTTTTTTCAGGCTTCTTTTCGCAATTGCATAAATTGCGTTCACAACTGCGAGGATCATTCTTCATTTGATAAGTACTTATAGATGGCTTGTATTGTTTTGCTTCAGGGTAAAAATGGAAAAGTGCTTCATTATAAGAAGCAATTGGAATTATCACCTAGACAATCCGCATCTGTTGAGGCACAGTTTCTGGAGGTGAGATGTTAGCTGCCTGGCTTGGGTACTCAAGCCCTGCCTGCTTGGGTGCCAAATAATTTTTTCCTTGTTAGTTTTTCTGATTTTAATTAATTTGTAAAATATTATTCTTGTATCATTTTTAACTTTCCTTGATGCCTTTGCAGTTTTTGTAAGTCAACCTAATGAAGATGTTAAAAAATTCCTTTTATTTTGCAGTTTTCAATCCAAGCAATTTGACTATTATCTTTTATCACAAAACGACCCCAAGCCTGATTTGGAGAGTCCTTAAACCTGATAGCTTTTGGATGGCAATGGGGTTTGTTCACACCTCTGTGGCCATTGAGGCATCACAGGTTTAACTATTTTTGATAAAGCATTCCTTACAGATGTTGGCTGTGATGTTAACCTTCTGTTATACACATGCAACACAGAGTAAACGCCTATTTGCTCAACGTAGCTTGAATTCCTGTACCTGCTTGTTGTTGTTTTTGTTGCAGTATCTATGGGAAGATAAAAGTGGATCAAATATCACCAGAGATGATTTTATGTCAGTGCTTCTGGACGTAAAATCTCTAAAACTAAGGGCAACTTATAGCACAGAGGTGGCAGAAGCAACAATCAGTAATGTTGTCTTGAACATAGCTGTTGATGGACCTATCACAGGAGCAGCAAGGGCTAAGAGTGTGGAAATGTGTGAATGTCCAGAAAGAGCAACTGGGGCATCCTGTGAGGTCAGGGTAGATCAGTAACTAACAGCTTGAAATTAATGGCATGGGGTGAAGTAAGATGTTAAGTGGCTGAAAAAATGTTTGATGGGCATAGGCAATATGTATAAGGTAGCTGCAGGTTGACAGCAGCGTGAGCCATATGTATATGAGCATGCTCAGTCAGCATGCATTGCACCCTTACCACCAGATGTAGACCCCCTCAGTGAGACACCTAGTCCCTCATCTAATTAAGATGAACTAAGACCAAGAACAAACAAGTTACAAAAATTTGCTCTATCTGGGAGACCAGTAACCAGTTTTAACCATATAGCCATCCAGATATTTGTATGGGTCAGAGATGCCTGTAGCTTTTGTTTTTTTTTTTTAATAATAAGTAATTTATGGTCATTTGTTTTTTTTGTTTTTCTGTAAGTTAATTTGTTTGAGTGCTACCTTTGTGTGTTTGTTTTCAGCTGTGTGGTAAAGGTTACACAAGAGGTGCAGACAACAGCTCATGTATCCCTTGCAGATGTTTTGGTCACTCAGACAACTGCGATTCTGAAACAGGACAGTGTTTCTCTTGCCTTCATAATACCACTGGTAATGCAAGCTGTACATGATCAATATGCTGCCACAAATACTGAAATACTTGGGGAGTTCACTGATGTTATCTTGCAAGTGGGTAGTTATTAGATACAGGGATTAATTTGAAGAAGTGTTGATAGCAATACTTGCTGTTAAGCAGTGATGTTAATATACATCTCACCGCTCAAAGTCAAATATATAACATGATTCAGAGGCAGTGTGTGTGTGTGTGTGTGTGTGTGTGTGATGCACTTCTCTCATTTCTCTTTCAGGTCAAAATTGTGAGGTGTGTGAACCAGGTTTTTATGGGGATGCCACAGCAGGTTCTGCAGACGACTGCAGTATTTGTGAATGTCCTTTAGGAACTACCTCCAACAGCTTTGCTACTTCATGTGCCTTAAATTCCTTCAATGCTCTTGTGTGCAGATGTGAAGAAGGTTATACTGGACAGAATTGTGAGAGGTGCGCAGATGGTTTCTATGGAAACCCAACTCAACCAGGTGACTACTGTACAAGATGTACATGCAGTGGTAATATTGATCGCAGTGTCAATGGAAGCTGTGACACTGTGACAGGACAGTGCCTTAAATGTACCAATGGTGCAACAGGGGATCAGTGTGACCGCTGTCTTCCAGGCTACTATGGGGATGCAGTCATCATAAAGAACTGTGCCAGGTGTGCTTGCAGTGACTGTGGGACTGTCACAGCAGTATGTAATCACACCATTGGTGCCTGCAAGTGTAAACCCAATGTCATAGGAGATAGCTGTGACAGCTGCAAGGTACTTATTACAAACTTACCTAAACTGTCCCTTTTAACTTCAGGGTCTTCTTTCATTGTTTGCAAGGAATAAAAATGTTCTTTAGAGTTCTGCAACAAAATGCAAAAGTTCTAACAGGAAAAGTATTGTGTCACAAAACTGCCTAAATCATCAAAGAACTATAAGAAACACAAGCATTGTAAAACAAAAACAAAATTGCTGTATGGCAAACATTTCTCATTAATAATGGTGTTTTCATGCCCCCGAAAGCAAAGTAAATTTGGCTGGTTTGTCAAGTAGCCCAACTGCCTTTTGCACCCTTAAGTGTACAAACAAGGCATCTGGCTGCAATTTTTAGTTATTCTTTGAAGCCTATGCTGCAGTTGTTGTAAAGAGACATGTTCGCTGTTAACCAACTGTCCCAATGATAACTTTTTGCAGCCAAACACATGGAACTTTGATAGCTGTCTTGGCTGTGAAGACTGTGATTGTTCACCTGAGTCTCTGTCACCATCGTGTGATGTAAAGACTGGTCAGTGTCAGTGCCCAGAGGGTGTAACAGGAAGAAAGTGTGACAGGTGTAAAGCAGGCTACTTTAACTACTCTGCTGGCTGTCAGCGTAAGTAGTGTTTTGCTGTTGGAGGTTAAAACACATCCTGAAATCCAGTGATATTCAAGTTTTGTACTTATAGACTTCAGTGGTTGTTAATTTTTTATTTAGAAAACATTTTCTAATTTTATTGCATAAGTAGCAAACCTTTGCCTTTACAAAATGACAAATCAACAGAAGATGAATGCAAGATACAACAGTTACAAAACAGAGGAACTGAAAATAAAGGATTGGCAATTAGGCTCTGGATTTACGAAAAAATACAGCATCTCTCCTTCTTTGTCTTCATTTTGTAGTTTTAGCTGAACATGAGGACTCCTGACCAGTGATTTTGTTTGTTTTAGTGAAGGTCCTCATTTTGTCGTTTTGGTGGGCATTTCTACACATGGCATAGCTAATGCTTGGGCTCAGTCATTGCTTTGGTAGATTTAAAGGGTAATGCCCGCTACCTTGTGCCCTTAGAGTGGCTTCAGCTTACTTGGTCACATTAATTTGTGAAGTATCCTTGTCACAACAGCCAGATCCCACAAGCTTTATGTTTTCAGAAACTCCATTTGGTTCTTTTTGTCGTAGAATTGAAGAAAGCATTTCAGCATATTTCCTTCCCTTGTAGTTTTGACAGCTTTAAAATTATTTGAGAGTAAAATCTAATTTGGTCTTTGGTCCCTTTTTGCCATGCAGATGTACAGTTTTAATACAATCTAAAATGTGTCTTTTTCAGCTTGCAACTGTGGAGGAAGCCAGGGAGCAGAAAATCTCTATGGTTTCTGTGATGTCAATACTGGGCAGTGTTGTAAGTGGGGAGGAAATTGTACCATCTGCCCTAAAAACTACATTCTGACATCTGAAGGCTGCGAGTACTGTGGTGAATGTGTGGGGCGTCTGTTGACTACAGCCACTAACCTAGACCACAACCTTACACTGGCTCTAAAATCATTGAAACAAGGAACAGCTGGAATTATTGCAGAGCAGAGGTTTACAGATATAAATGAAACTCTTCAGAGGTAGGGTATATTTTACATGACATATTATTTTTTTCAAACATTGTTGAAGGAAGAGATCATTTTCAAGAAGAAGGGAATTTGTTGTAGGAAGCAGAGCTGTTTGAGCTGTTCAGGACATTTTAGATGCTTATTTCTAATTCAATAATATGCCAATCCATAATGTTCGCTTGCTTCTTGTCAAATGACTTTGTTTGTATAAGAAAAATGTTGCATTTAAGTGGAACTTCTTTGGTGGATTTAGGTGTACTGAGTTGTTGTGGTTTTGCTGATTTTCTGTAGTGTTATAGACTAATAATTGAAGGGCTTGGTGGAAAACTATGCTGAGTGGATTTTTAGGTGAACATATTTTTTGGCCTGTGTTTTCTTGAAGACTAAGCACAAAGCAGCGAAAAAGAATACAGGGCAATGTTTACCACATAAAAACAAGCCTGTTTGCAAAAAAACAGCAATTTTGGAGCAAAAAAAAAAAAAACCCAAAAATCCACTTAGCATAGTTTTCCACTAAGCGCTTCAATTAGTCTCTAACACTAACTTAGTGAAGTACAATTATTGTACTTCACTGGGTTAGTAGATATCATTCCTTCCATGTTACCATGCAGATGTACCAAATTTCCTTTGTTTCCTATTTGAATGTTGTCGTTTTTTTATTGGGTTTGTGTTTTATTAAGCTGGAATTGCAGATGCAAGTGCCAGTTATTTTAAAACTTTACCAGCTTAATTAAGGAGTCATGTTAGTAGGTAAGTTTACATTTGCTTTCCTCAGGTTGATTCCACCAACAAACAAGTACAATGAAACAATGGAAACAGTCTCTCAACTTGTGGGAGTCTCCTCCCAAAATGGTAATTAGAGCCAACTTTGTTTTCACAAATTTCCTGCCCTTTAA